>QEPC01005108.1:3880991-3959333 GCA_003113815.1 Sphenodon punctatus
TATGTCTTTCACGTTGTGACATGAGCGGTTTCCACTGCTAATGAAGTTGGTTGGATTCTGTCTTAAATGTCTCTTATGGGTGATCTCTGCTATTTCTCTCTGCCCGGGAATGAACTAAACCAGAGGTTGAGGGAGGCAACTATGTGATTTACCCTTTGAAAAAGTCAATATTGCACCATCAACCATTATAGGGTTGATTAAGGCTGTATGATACTTCTACATGTTAGGTCTCAAAGCCAGCGTGTGACAGTTTCTTTCTATGTAGATAGGCTGAATCCTACAGACTTGTATAGGGAAAGAGGAACTTACTGCAGTTCTGAAATGATCGCAAAGTCACTCAGACCCATGCACAAGAACCCTGTTGTAATGCTAAGTGTCTTTATGAGGTCTGCAGACAATTCCCCTGAAGTAAAGCGAAGGTGTTTAGACACATCAACTTGTCTACCCTTCTTGAAGAACATTCCTAAGGGATCGAATATTTGGGGGTTTGTAAATGCAAAAGGATTGTAAAGGAAATTGCTATTCCCGTAGAGAAGGTGAAGATCTACCTGCAAGCAAATCCCCTGCTGAAGGAGACCTGTTGAAGAAGCTAAACTTGTTCTAAAGCTCATTTGATGGTTCTGTATATTGTAGACCTCCTGCAGAGAATCATTCAATCTCTCCTTCTGACTTATAATGAATGTTTCATCTTCAAAATGTAGGGCTCTATAATACCTTTATGTTCTGAGGAATTGCAGGGGTTTGTCTAGTGCCACAAACCACCTGCTTCTCTGACAGCAGGGTTTGTTCCATCATTCTCCAAAACGGTGTTCCTTAAATACTGTCTTTGGCACTGGGCTGTGATACTGAATGTCTAGCCATTGCTAACACAAATCCAGGACCCCCCATGCTCTGTCTCAGTTTGCTGTTGTGCAAATCCAAAGCACACTTCTGGACAATCGCTTCCCTCTGGCATTAAATCTGCAAGTGGCCCAAGATCTACCTGGATGGACAGCAGATTTGAAAGGACCAAGGGAAGGGTCTGTGACAGGATTTGACTGGAATGCACTTTTCATTCCCTTGATGATTTATCTGTGTTTTCTGTGAAATCTTGCTTTTACTTTAGAACATGAACAACAATTACACTGCCTCTTCTCGCGTATCATGTGCCGTGGAGGAGATTTGTGTGACTGTTCCATCATTAAACCACGGTAAGAGCCCCCACAGACAAAGGGCACAGCTGAAGTTTTGAGATCTTGAACAATCTTGTGCCTCCTCCAAACAGGCATCAACAAAAATCCTGTCTTGCTTGGTCCAGTCCAGAAGAAAGTGGGAAGATGCTTGTTGACTTGTAAAGCTCTCCATTAAGGAACTTTGTATGCACACAGTGAAATGTGCTAAAAGCCACTGCAGACACTTTGATTTTGATTTTTTAAAAAAGCAATTAAATGGAGTGTGCTGGTGGCAACATTTTACATGAGCTGAGGTTTCTGGAGAGCTTTAGATAAAACTGTTGCATTAGTCTAGCCTATTGAAGGGCAATGGAAGCCAAACTGCAGGAAAAGTATTTGAGCCAAATAAGGAACCCAATTGCAAAATGAGTGTGACCTTTGTAGCAGCAAATATTACAGCTATTTTAAAAAAATGAAATAGTTGTGGTGCCTCAGCATAGACAATGCCAGCTCTGATTCTGGACTGATTGTGTTTCAGAAACCTCTCTGAATATCAGAGAGGGGAAAAGGCACCAAAATGACCAGGAAATCCAGAAGAATAATGCTGGAACTATTAAAATGTAAAGGACCAAGTGATACTGCAGAAGTGGAGAAATCGCACAAGTAGGATGAACGTTGCAGGGATGAAGAAAAAGAGGGAAATAAGCACTGGGTGAAACTGGAAACCAACAAAAACGAGCTTTAGTTTGGTATCCAGTGCTATCACCCCAAAGGATGGTGTGACCATGGGTCAAAAGATCCTTGAGGTCATCTGTCCCCTCAAGAACACAGAGAGGGGTGAATCACCGACTCCTTTGCTCCTTGATATAGCGGCTCTGGAGTCCCCATAATGAGCGTTTCTTATTGCTCGGGTGATCCAGGGACAATTTCCTTTCTAGGCAAATGCCTGCTGCTCATTTCCTAAGGAGATCTACCTGCTATTGACATTTGGGGCTCTTTTCCCTATCAGGAGGCCTCCATAGTGCTCTGGAATCCCAGGATCTTTGTCTCCTTACAAAGGGCGTTTAAGGGATCAGGGAGCATTTTCTCTATAGGATTCCTTGCAGATTTCAGGTGTTGCAGGCTATCTTTGCAGGTGATCTCGGGTGTGATCATTAGGAGATGCCTTAGCTGGTATTCTGGTGCTTCAGGGCTCTCCTAAGGAAGCCTACAGGGTTCTCTAATGTACTAGAATGGGATTTCTCTTTTTGAGGAGTTTAAAATGCTCTTTGGGAATATTCCCACGGAGGAATCCTGTGGTGCATAGCTTTGTGGATATTCTCCAAAACAGTTTTCCCTGCTCTTTAGCCCACCATGAAAGAAGATCTCTGGGCTGTTCTTCTGACTTAAGAAGGTAGAGCTGGGCTATAGGGGCTTCCATAGCCCTGTGCTACACAGAGCTACCAGGATTGAAAGTCCAGCTCTTGTACTTTCTTCCTTATAGCAGGATGCTACTGCAGTTCCCAAACGGTCGGTTTCTTTTATCAACAGTCCAGAGTAAAATAGCACAGGGGAAGGGAGACTTCAGTCCCCAACTTTGGATCTCTGCTTTTTTTACGTAATGGGCTAGCAGTGACAATGAGACCTTCTAAGCTTTAGTTCGAAAACTCCACCCAGAGATCACAAGAACCTTTGGTGGAAAGTTTCACGTGGTGGGAGGTGTAAAAAGGAGGAATATTTATACATTCAACCTGTTTGAATTGCTGGTGGAATCATCTGGCCCCTTCATTGCATGTGAAAGGTATTAACTAAAAAAAGTGTCTGCTCTGAGAATTGCACAATTAATGGCTCCCTGACTTCAATTATTTATAATAATAATTAGAGCAGTGTTACCTACCAGTGCTTGCTTTTGCTCTTGCCATTTATCAGAAGGCATATTTTAAGGAGTGCAGGATGAACTACAGTTCATCCTGTTGAGGTTCTAGTGTTGACTAGTTTGAAATAAGTGGGTTTCTGTTTTAGCCTGTTTCTGTGCCTGCAAATAATGTAAAAGTTACACCGCGTGATATATTTGTACCAATTAAAATCTGTTAACTTGTTCTTCAGCTTTATTTGTTTCTGAGTTCAATAAAAAATGGATATCTTTACCCTGATGCAATTTGTTTAATGATTTAAGATGGTTGCCTATAGAGAAAATGACTTTAAATGGTTACAGCTGAGGCTTGTAGCATTGCAGACTAATTTTGAGTCATTTGGAAGGGAACTGGGTGGGGAAGGAGAGGGGAACTAGCTTTCATTTTTGTGCTCTCTTATGCCAAGCGATGGTCGCAGCACTTTGCAAACTATGTGCCAAGCTTGGTCTTCATCACCACTCAAATGCACCTTCCTCTGGGCTGAAACTGTGATTCATTAACAGCAGACAGCAACACCAAGCTGTCCTTCATGACAGAATCTGTTTGAGGGGATTCAATGTGGAAAAGAAGCAGCTGTTAGAACTTAGGAGTGAGGGAGATGCAAGCAAATAATAAGGCTGCTGAGCATTCAAACACCACAGAATCTAGGGATAGAACGTATAGCTCATTCACACAACACCTTCCTCTCCCTCTGCAAGCTCACTGTCAGCTTCTTAATCTGTGTTTGCCTTGTCCTGGAGCAATGCATTCACACAGCTGCTGATTTCCCTGCATTTCAGTAGCCCACTCCTCGCATCAGGTGGCAGAGAAAAAGGGATCAGTCCCCCACAGACTAGGGGTTAGTTAACTTTTTGTATGGACAGAAACTAGGATGAGGCAAGCCTTCACCAGGTTGCGGTGTAGTGTCCACCCCTCAGCTCTTCTTGAAGGGCACTATACAGGAGTCCCCAGAGAAGAGCATACTTGCAGGCTTTGCAATTCTTTAGAAGTTGATACCATATCATATTCTATTTTATTGCCCCAAATTTTCAGGGCTGAGGCAAAGGTTCTTTGGGGGTATTATGTCTAAGATTGGTCATTCTAACCCAAGGTTTCTTTTATCTAAATTTCTGAGCCCAGTAGACTCGGAACTTACAAGACTGGTGGCTAAACTTTCTGAGTGCAACAGAGGCTTGCATTTCTAACTGCAACTAGTCGATGTTTTGAATTAATGTATAGTTTATGTGGTGTTGTATCTATTGTTTTTATGAGGTTGCAATAGCCTCGGCTACGCAACAAATAAATGTATCTATCTAAGGGATCAGTCAAGGAGCGCAGGAAGTGGTAAGAATTTTGCACAACACTTGGAACGTGGGTGGATGCTACTTCATTGAAAGTGCTGTCTGAACGAGCCCTTAGGGAACATCTGGATAACCTGCTAGGAAAGCGACCTTTGGGTTGGTTTCTGCGATGATGGTACAATGTTTCACGTGTTGTACAACACAGTTACACCAGGGTACCCTTGGATGCCAAGTGAGATCTGAAAGTATCCAAACATGTAAAGTATGGGTAGGGAAGGGCTATTGAAAACCGTGGCTCCCTTGCTTGTGGGAACTGAAGTGGAAGGAAGTAGTTACTGCAGAGCAACTCCTCCAGAATAATTACACTCGTTCCTGAGAATGAGTCCTAAAAAGCCTGTTCCCCCTCCATCTGCAAAGACCTTAGTTAAACAGCTACTATTTCATCGGTGCTCTGATTCTGAAAGGGACCCATGTAGGCATTCTGCGCCTGCAGGAGCCCTGCCTAGATAAGGGCTGCAGGATCAGACCCATAGGTATGTAGAGGAAAGCAAAGAGGTGACTTATCAAAGCAGTGTATGCAGGCAGAGATGGACACTGCATGTGTATTATCTTAAACAGGCTCTCGGCTGCATTGATTTCATTCAAATTATTGCAGGTTTCCAGAGATCACAATCTGATCCCAAATAAAAGCTCTTATGCAACCAAGTATCTAAATCTGTATCAATTGCTTTCCAAAGGTTCCTTTCCTAATGCAACATAACTTTAACTTTCTCCAGCTTTCACTCTTTCCCCCACCCCCCAGCTCTGCGGCGTTCTCTCTCGTCTCCCCTCTCCACCTTTGCATGTCGCTTCGATTGAGTGGCTGCTACTTCTCAAATACTCAATATGTCAGTTAAAAACATGTCACGGTGTGGTCATTGTAGTGCTCCTATTCAGTGTCCATGTCATTTAGACTTTCATTGGCAGCTATTTTGTCCCATTAAAAAGTTCAAGACAGCAATTTGTGAATCCTGCTCAGCCAAGTAGAACTGTGAAAAAAGGAGTTATTTTAAAAGTCAATTAATTGTGGTCTAGGGGAGCCCTCCCCATTCACGTTCTGCAGGCCTTGTCACAGGCCCACATCTGTCAGGCCTGTGTTTCCCAGGCTGCGATCAGATGCCGTTACATTGTAAATAATGGGTTTATTCAGGCTCTTTATTGGACTTTGTGTGGTAGACACATTTGTATATCATTTTACGGTGTAACAATTTCATTTACATAAAATATAGGCAATTATGTGAACACATCCAAAGAGCCAGGGGAGGAAGGGAGGAGCCTCCATTAAAATAATAAAAGCTAATTGAAAAGAGGGCAGATAATTTAGGTGAAAGTGCCAACATGAGTGATGCCTGAGCCCAAAATGATTCAACAGAACTTTAAGGAACAAACGTCTTTTTAATTTAAGTATTTTGAATTCTTTCCTTTTATAAAAATCCACAAATGGGATCTTTTCTTTGCTCAGTGCCCCAAATAAGGTTTCCTCTTTATTTAAAACAAAGTAAGTTTACCGAGGAGAAAAAACTAAGACTTTTTACCAACTTATACCACTTTGCTAGAACCCGACTTGACTGCATTCCCCAAGCCTGATCCGGCAAATTAATTTTCCTCACTGCTACAAAGCGGGGTAGGTTGCTTAAATCCTCTTCTGGGAAAAGCAAACACAAGGAGCTTGACAAAATTCCTCTGACTTCAGAGGAGAGAACTGACAACATTGCCAGTCATGGATGCTCTCCAGGATGTGCTGCTGGGATGTTGGTGAGGGATGGTCCAGTTCCTATGCAGAAGACACTCTTGTCTTTACAATTATTCAGACCACAAAACGGGAAGTAGGGATGTGCACCAGGGACCCAATTCATATTTTGCTGCTACTTTGTTATTTAACTTTGTATTTCATTATATGTAAACTTGTTGTTGTTAGATTTTGTTTTCCCCCATTGATTTCTATTGGAAATTGATTTCTGGCTGTAACCTCTTCATTTAATATCTAATTTGTTTTGAAATTTGGTCTAATTGTACCCCTTGCCCAAGGGATCATCCCTGCCTAGTTTCATAAAGATTGGATAGAGTTCCAGTTTTATAAGCAATATCAGTTTCATGATTTTAACAGAATTTGTAAATATTTTAAAATCATTTGCAGGTGCTGCTTCTGTTTTAAATTATAGAGGTTTTACTAGCTGAGACACCTGCTTTTCAGAACGTTTGTAGAGACAGTGAAGAAGACAAGAGGCGGAATAGGTGCCAGAGGCACTGGCACAGACTTCAGTAATTGGCACCCCAAAAACTGTGGAGCAGAGGAGGTACAGAGTCTGACGTCTTTGACCGTACATCTAGGGCTTAGAGAGATTCTACCTTCTGTAGATAATGTTTCACCAGACATTTGGTGAGGGGGATGGGTAGTAGGTGTGGGGGGTTTGGTTTAATTTTAAGGGCTTGAGGTTTTTTCTCTTTGAGCCTCGTGGAGTTTTGTGGTGGCTTTAATGTACTTTTTAATGATAGATTTTTTATATGATTTTATATAAATGTTGTACATCATCCCGAGCTGCCAACGGGCAGGAGGGGGCGGTACACAAGTACTATAAATGAAATGGTTGGAGCTGTGTAGCTTGGCAGAAGCTTATTTGTTCTATAATCCCTGCACTCAAGCCTCCCTGACTGCAGTGATTGGATACTGGCAAGTTGGAAGCCTGGGCAGCATCTCTCAGAGAACAAACCTATACCAGAGATTCTCTTACGTTTGTCACAGTGGTACAAGATGGGTTTGTGATGCCAGTTGGCTAGCAGAAATGTCAAGCCTGTATCCGGTTGTAGGGTGCTGTGCCCACCTCACTCCTGCTTCTTGTTAGGAAGATGAAAGCATCTGTTTAGGAAAAAGCTAATAAGAGATTCTCTTATGTCCTCATAGTGCTGCAGGATGTGTTGGGGATGCCAGCTGGCTAGCCTGGATGTCTCAATCATATCTCTTGCTGGGCTGCTTCCCCTTTCCCTCTGCCTTGCTGCCTGAAGTCCCGCTTATGTCCTGAAGTTTAGTTTTTGTTCTAAAATTGTCAGGACTTGTATTTGCATGACATGTTAAAATCACAAAGGTTCAGTTACTTATAAAACTGGGACCCCTTTATTATCTTTCTGAAATTTGGCAGAGATCCCTTGCACAAGAGGTATACCAAGTCTAAACTTCATCAATATTGGATGGACAGTGAAGATTCTACAACTGGAAATGTGTGTCCAAACCACAAAACGTAAACTGCTTACAGAATTGGAACCTATTATCCAGTCTTTCTGAACTATGGCACAGATGATCCCTCGTTTAAGGGGTACAGTCTGTCCAAATCCCATACAAATTGGATGAGCAGAAAAGAGGTTACAGCCAGAAATGCATCACAAACCATGATGTTTATAAAAACTGGATCATTCATCCACTCCTCCTAAAAGATGGCAGGGATGTTCCCTTGGGTGAGTGGTACAATATTTCCAAATTTCATTAATATCAGATGCAAAACAAAAAGGTTCCAGCTTAAAATGTGTGACCCATGGTGAGGAAATACAACATTTTATTTTGTAATTTAAGTTGTTGTTGTAAAAACAATAACAAAAATGCTAAATTTGTTATAACAAATATGAAATGCACACCCCTAATGGGAAGTCACTGTCATAACAAATGCATTGTTGGCTCAATTATCATTAATTTGGCATCTGCAGCTAGATACAGGGTATGTAATTCTTTTGCAAGAATTCTTCACAAGAACAGAGGTGCTGTATTGGGTTAGACAAATGGTCTATCCAGTCCAGTATCCTGTCCCCATTTGATTGCTTCAGTGAAGTGCACAACAGATCATAATGGACTGATCAATTCCCTGGTATTTACTCCCAGCTCCCAATAGTCAGTTTAAAAAAGACTTGGATAACTTCTTAGCGGACTATAACCTCTGAGTTATGCTTTTGGCCTTAACTTCCTCTGGCATCGTGGTTGACAAGCTGACTACGTTTCATGAGAAGTGCTTTTTTGGTTTGGTGGTTTTAAATCTGCTGCCAGTTAGTTTCAGTGAGTGTCCCCCTAATTGTAGTATGAGAGAGGGTAAATAACAGTTCCCGATTTAAATAAATACTAATACAAGTTCATATTAGCATAAAGCAGAAATGGGGATGATGCGATACAAGAGTCTACTAATCAGCATTGTTATAGGTAAATTCCTTGTAAGGCACTGGTAGGTCAAATTACTTGACTCATTGGCACAGCTGTGAACAGAGACCACCTTCTGGCTCCCATTCCTGTGCCCTAGCTACTGCAGTGGCTCCTTAACTTGATGCCAGTGTGAACTTAGCACTGATAGCTGCTGCCCGCCCCTGCAAGAGACCCCAGGAAGCCCCATTGCAAGCCCTGCCCCCAGCACCCCATGTGACCCGCTCATCCCTTCCTGCAGGTAACTAGCCCCAGCACCTGGATGCAGTCCCTCCCAGCTACGCCCCAGCACTGATAGCTGCTGCCCGCGCCTGGTTATCCCAGCTGCTGCCGTGAATACCACCACTGGAATGTCTCCCTTTATCTCCCTCACTCCCGCACCCTCCCATCTCTCCGCTCCTTCTCTCACTGCTGCTGTCTCCTCCCCAGCATCTCCCTCTCCCTCCTCCAACACTTTCTCCAACCTCCCCACCCCCTTTACCCATTCCCTGCAAGCTCCCTCCTACCCTCCACCCACCCTCTCACAAGCCCTGTAAGCCCCATTGCTCCACATCCTCCAACCTCATCCACATTCCCTGCCTTTCCCCTGATCGACTCCCTTTCTGTTCCCTCTGGAACTGCCGCTCTGCTGTTGCCAAAGCCCCCTTCATTCACAACCTCTTCCTTTCCCACCACTTTCAACTCCTTGCACTCACTGAAACCTGGATCTCTCCCGCTTGACTCTCTCACCCCTGCCACCCTCTCCCCTGGAGGCCTTTCGTTCTCTCACCGGCCCTGACCCAAAGGCCGGGGTGGTAGTGTGGGCCTTCTCCTTGCCAACCCCTGCTTATTCCAGCCCCTCTCCCTTCCCTCTCCTTCCCTTCCTTCATGGCCCACTCGGTGTGTCTCTACTCCCCCTTTTACCTTGGTGTCACTGTCATTTACCGCCCCCCTGGCCCCCTTTCCTCTTTTCTCCTGGACTTTGAATCCTGGCTTACCTTCTTCCTCTCCGATGATTACCCCCCTCTCATTCTCGGTGACTTCAACATCCATGTTGATGCACCTTCCCAGCCCTCTATTTCCCGCTTTCTCTCCCTAACCACCTCCTTGATCCTCGCCTCTGGACTGATTCCCCCACCCACACCGACGGCCACTCTCTTGACCTCATCTTCTCTAGAAACTGTCCTGTTGCTGACCTCTCCTTTTGACCTTTGTCCCCTGTCCGACCATCACTACACTTCCTTCAACCTCTCCCACCAACCCCCATCTTCTTCCCCAGCTCCACGCCCCTTCCATGATCTGCAAGCTGTCAACCCTTTAGACTTCGTCTCCTCCCTCTCCCCCTGCCTCCCCCGTCTTCTCCTCCTCCTCCACCCCTGACGCTGCCATCTCTTCTCTTAACGCTTCTCTTGCCCCCCTCTCCTCCCACCCCGTTTGACCCCCAAGCCCCTGTCCTTGGCTCACCCCTACTATCTGCTACCTCCGCTTCTGCACCCGAGCTGCTGAACGCCTCTGGCACAAATCCCACTCCCACCCTGACTTCCTCCATTACAAATTCTCCCTCTCCTCCCTCTCTTCTGCTATCTCCCTGGCAAGGCAAGGTTGACTATGCCTCCCAGGTTGAATCCTACTCTTGTGACCCTCGCTGTCTCTTCTCCACCTTTTGACTCCCTTCTCAAGCCCCCCTACCTCCACCACCCTCTTCCCTCTCTGCTCAGGACCTCGCATCATTCTTCACCTCAAAGATTGACAAGGTCCACCAGGACACTGCTTCCCACCTGTCTCCTCTCTCTGCTCCCTCCCCCCACTCTCCTTTCCTCCTGCCTCCCTTGAGGAAATTTCCTCTCTGCTCTCTTCCGCCAATCCCTCCACCTGCCCTCTTGACCCAATCCCCTCCCACCTCCTGACCTCCATTGCTCCAACTGTCGCCCCCCCCTTCTAAAAAGTCCACCCTCGACCCTTCTGACCCCTCTAGTTACTGACCGGTCTCCCTCCTACCCTTTGCCTCTAAGCTTCTAGAATGTGTTGTCTACTCCAGTTGCCTGGATCTCCTCTCTGCCAACTCCTCCCTGGACCCTCCCCAATCTGGCTTCTGCCCCCTTCATTCCATGGAAACGGCCCTTGCTAAGATCACCAATGATCTACTGGTCACTAAATCTGCCTCTACTCCATTCTTGTCCTCCTTGACCTCTCTGCTGCCTTCGACACTGTCGACCACTCACTCCTACTGGACTCTTCGCTCCCTAGGCTTCTGCGGCTCTGTCCTTGACTGGTTTTCCTCCTACCTCTCTGACCGCTCCTTCAATGTGTCTCTTCCCCAATTCCAGCTCCTCCTCCCTCCCCCTCTTGGTGGGGGTTCTCCAAGGCTCTGTCTGGACCCTCTCCTCTTCTCTATCTACACCCTGTCCCTTGGCAAAATCATTGCCTCCCACGGCTTTCAATATCACCTCTATGCTGACGACACTCAACTCTCTCTCTCCACCCCCTATCTCTCCCCTTCTGTCCAAGCTCGCCTCAACTGTCTCTCTGATATCTCCGCCTGGATGTCCCGATGTTAGCTCAAGCTCAACATGGCTGACTGAACTCCTTATTTTTCCTCCCTACCCTTCCTCCCACTCTTTCATCTCCATCCTTATTGATGGGGTCACCATCCGTCCTGTCCCCCAAGCCCGTAGGTTGGGCTTTGTCTTCGACACTCACCTTTCCTTCAAACCTTACATCGACTGTTGCCAGGTCCTGTCGCTTTGCCCTCCGTAACATTGCACGGATTTGCCCCTTTCTCTCTGTTTCCACAGTCAAAACCCTTGTTCATGCCATGGTCATTTCTCGCCTTGACTACTGCAACCTCCTCCTTGCTGGCCTCCCTTGCTCTCATCTGTCCCCCCTTATCTCCATCCAAAACTCTGCTACTAGGATCATCCACTCAGCCCATCGCTTCGACCATGTGCAGCCTCTCCTCACTTCATTGACTCCCCCTTCCCACACGCATCCTTCACAAACTCCTGGTATTTACTTACAAAACCCTTCACAACATGGCTCCCCCTTACCTCTCAGCCCTTATCTCCTTACTCACTCCTGCATGCACTCTCCACTCCTCCTCTACCCCCTTTCTTGCTCTCCCTCGTCTCCCCTGCTCACCTAACCACCTTCGTCCCTTCTCCCTTGCTGCCCCCCATGCCTGGAACTCCCTCCCTGCCCACATTTGCCTCACCCCCCCCTCCGCACATTCAAATCCCTCCTCAAAACCCACCTCTTCCTTGCCGCCTTTCCTGACTCCTGTTAGAATTTTCCTTTTAATACTTACTGTCTGCCTTCCCTGCAGACTCCTACCTAACTGCAACCAAGCCAAGCACGTGCACCTGAGACTTGTCTCTCCCTGTGTCCCCTATCCCTGTCTCCCCTCTCTGTGTCTATTAGATTGTAAGCCATAGGCAGGGACCATATCTATCTCATTGTTCTGTAAGGCGCCAGGTACACAGCGGGCGCTATACAAATGCTTATAATAACAATAATTCATTTTGATTCTTCAGTATAATCTACAGTTGAAAGAGGGTACCTGCAAAAACGGGTAATACGTCAAATCTCCTGTATCTGTATTGGTAATGATCCAGTACCATGACCATGACCCAGTTGGGTACCCAATGTCCTGAAATGTCAAGTGCCTCCAGAATCTCAACTTCTGGTACTGGTTTTTGACACTTTTGGTGACGTTATCAACTCCCAACATCAGTTTTATCAGGTTTTTTGTCAAGTGCTGACCATTTTTTAGCAACCTCTGGATCTGGAAAACTACTTTTGGTTCCAATTTCTTTAATTCCCCTCCCCCCCTTCAATTTTTTATCTTAAAACACTTATTTATGGGTTTTCCGTCCCAGAAAATGAACTTTCCTGACCTGGAAAGTCAACTCCTCATCCTGGGAAATTAGTTTCACTTTTAAAAAAAAATAAGTTGTGCCAATTTTTGGTTTTTCAGCTTACTATGCCAATTTGGGATACTGATTGGGAATTGATAAATCGGTACCAGAAGTACCTGTCTTTCTGGGTGTTTGGGTACTCATTCCCTATCCGAGTAACCTGTTGAGTACCTGATACAGTACTCGAAAATGCACAAATTACGGGCAGGTACTAAATTTAGTGCCTGTTTCAACTCTAAAATCAAGTGTCTTCAGCCAGCAATGAAGATATGCAGAGTAGATATAATTTCAATGGAAATGTTACCCTATAGGCAGAGGGTAGCTGGGGAATCTTGGCTCTACAGTGTGTGGTTGCTCACACTGATAAGCGTTCACGTGCACAGTCACATTAAAGTTCAAATGGAAGGCGAGTATCTGCTCCTCATTTTTCAGGAGTACGTACTTCTCTTCCTACGTATGCATAACCTAGGGTTTAGTGCTGTTTTTGTGTGAAAGCGTCAGGAGTAAAAGAATAAAGAGTAAAGTCCAACCTATCGCATTAGCTTTTGTTGGTGCTGTAATTTAGCCCTTCAAAGCAAGACTGTTACTTAAAACACAACCTTCCACCCTTCAGCTATGGCCCTAGGAAGCGCTGCACCCTGCTAGCTAAACTCTCTGATCCTAAATTCATGTCCTCGAAGCACAGGGTGCCTATGAGTTAGTTAAAACAGAAGTGTAGTGAGGCAACGTGAAGATGTTCAATCTCTGCTAGAGATAAATATAGAAATGAATAATGAAACAGCTATGAAAAGTGCAGGCTGCTACTTAGAGAGTATGGTTGTCAGCCAAGCCCCCCCCCGCAAGCGTGGGCTTTGGAAGTCAGTGAGCTAGATCTGCCTGCAAAGCCTATTCACACGCTCATTGCTTGATCATGTCAGTCCAGTCATTCAAAAGCTCATTATAGATTCTTAAGGCTGTTTTGTCTTTTAATGACTTGGGGTAGCGGTCCTCTCCTCGTTTGATTCTCTATCTGCAGATCATTCTTGGATATGGGAATTAGGCAATGTTTAACTTCCCGATGAACACTGTCACTTTATTAAAATGTCCCAAGTCAATTTGAAAAACAGGTTCCTAAAGCTAGGGGAGTTGTGGGGGAGCTGCTGATTAAACCAATGGGTTTTTTTCACTCATAAAAAGTTCAATTTCAGACAGCAAAGAAAAGGTCTTACTTGCTTTTAATGCAGTTATGCTGACCATTTGCATCTCTGCAAAGGCTCAAGTCAGCTTTATTAGTGTTTAGCCATATATAAAATACACACAAAAAAACAAATTGTCCAATTTGTAGTTATGCCAATATAAACAACATACATAGTTATGGTAAAAAAACAACAAACTCTCCATTAAAACATTTGATCACTCACCTGTGCAACTGAGTAGGCAAACATTGCGATAGATTTCATGATAAACTCAGAAGAGGATGCCAACAATAATTCCAATTTACAGCTTATAGCCAGAAACATTTAACCCTCCAGTAATGGGGTAACCCATTGAAGTCTCAATTCCTCACAGAACCTGCAGTATAAAATAATATGCACCATATCTTCTAGTCTCCAGAGCCACAAGGCCATCGACGTTGTACCTAGGGAATATTATTGAATCTGCCGTGACTCTGCAAAGGCTGCTGTGTGGCCTAAGTGTCATTTTGAGAAACTTTCATTTTTCAGTGGTGGAATCCAAATAGCTTTTCTTCAACTAGACAGGGATTTACCATGTTGAAAAGGTGGTTTTATGTTACAAATTACAACATGGTGCTTTTTGCTGATTATTTTTTTTTTACCATTGGAAAATATAACATCTGCAACTACTATAATTTTCAACCATGGTTTCATGTCTCTATTTTGGGGGTGACCAAACTTGAAACATTGGAAATGCAAGCCCCTTTGGAGGTGACTTGCATTGTGCACCCTCATATCAATAGCCACTTTTGAAAAATTCATGTTTTCTAATTTAATGGCAAATAATTTCACAATAGGTTTCTCTTGAATCTGCTTGGGAGGATTTATTATTATTTAGAATTTCTATAGCACATTCAGTGTTCAAAGTGCTTTAAAATCCCTATCTCTGCGGTAGGATGATGCTATTCCCGTTTTACAGATGGGGAACTACTGCCAAGAGACAGTAACTTTCCCGAGGCCATGCAGTGCATTTATGGCTATGATGGACTTTGAACCCTGGCCTCGCAAGCCTACATCCTGCACCTTATCCAGAAGGCTACACTGGCTCTCAGACTAACAGAAAATTAGAATTTGTAATTAGAGTAAACTCTATGTATTAAATAGATAATGATGTGCTTGCTATACAGACAGTTTTAAAGCCTTATAGATATAAAAACAGATTTTTAGAGTGATTTCACTAGAAGCGTATGAATTTCAGAAAGGGGTCTCAAAAAAGCATACAGAATGTTAATTATTCATAAAGGGATAGAGAATAAAACTGAAAATATCATAATGCCTCTATATAAATCTATGGTGTGACCTCACCTTAAATATTGGGCGCTTTCCTATGATACATTCTGTGCAGGATTTGCCTCCAGGAAAGAATCTGGAAGGCAAATCATGCATAGGGGTTGTATTGGGGGAGCGCCCCCCTGCTTATTTTTGCTGGCGATCCTGCAGAGGATTTGCAGAGCTGGATTTCCCTACTCTGAAGTCGTCCGCAGGATTGCTGACACAAAGGCGCAGGGTTCCTACATTACAAACCCTGCACATACTTTGCCTTCCAGATTCCGTCCAGTGTGTACAGTTTTGGTCACTGCATTTCAAAAAAGATATAGTAGAAATAGAAAAGGTATGGGGAAGGGCAACAAAAATGATAAAGGGTATGGAACGGCTCCCCTATGAAGAGAGGTTGGATAGCTTTATTTAGTTTTACTTATTTATTTAAATGTTTATCCCACCCTTACCTAAAAAAAGGCTCAGGGCAGCTTACATACAAAATATAAACATATATAAAAGCATATTTAAAAGTCCATGAAAACAGTAAAAGACAAAAGCAACTCCAACCCCCCACAAAACCCACCCAATACTACGCCCCATTTCCCACATCCAAACCACTCACCAACAACCCTCCCCCCCCTATCCCTGCCTGCCAAATGCCTTCACAAGCAAAAAGGTCTGATGCTGCCTCCAGAAGATATTCAGGCTCAAACAAACCTCCTAGGGAAGGGAGTTCCACAATGTTGGGGCAGCAATTGAGAACGCCTCCCCGTGAGCCCTCATCATATGAACAAGACTAACAGATGATACCCATAGGGAGGCGCTCCCGGCCAATCACAGGGGCTGTAGTGGGGCATGGAAGGACAGGTGCTCTCTCAGGTATGTGGGGCTTAGACCATTTAGGGCCTTAAAGGTCAAAACCAGCACTTTGAATTGTGCCCAGAAAGCTATAGGGAGCCAGTGCAGTGTACAGAGTACCAGTGTAATGGGTTCCTGTTGCCTCATCCCCGAAAGGAGGCCACATTCTGCACCAGCTGCAGCTTCTGAACAGTCATCAAGGGCAGCCCCAGGTAGCGCATGGTGCAGTAATCCAGCCTTGAGGTGCTGTAAGCATGAATGACAGTGGCCAGATCTGAATCAGCAAGAAAAGGCTGCAGCCTTCTCACCAGATAGCCTTGGTGAAAAATGCTCCTGGCCACTGTCGCAACCTGACAATCCAGGTGCAGCAAGGGGTCCAGAAGCACTTCAAGGCTGTGAACCTGTGAACCAGAGGGGGCTGGACTCCATCAATAAGAAGAGTCCCAAGTCGGACAACTATCATCACCTCCAGTTTTATCTGAGTTCAGCTTCAACTGCCTTACCCTCATCCAGTCCCCAACAGCAGCCAGGCCTCCGGGTTGGGCTCTTCTGCTTGGAGAGATGACTGAGAGGGCATATGATAGAAGTTTATAAAATCATGAGTGCTGTGGAACAAATGAATACGGAACGGTTTTACCCTCTCAATTAATACTAGAACTAGTGAACACTTCATGAAACTAATGGGTAGCAGGTTTAAAACAAATAAAGTATTTTTTTCTCTCAATGCACACAAGTTGTGGAATTTATTGCCAGAGGAAGTGGTAAAGGCCAGTTGTAGTGCTGGGTTTAAGAAAGGGTTAAACAAGATGCTGGAGGCTAGGTCCATTAGTAGCTATTTGCCAGGTAGGGTTGGTAACCTCTTACTGTGGGGAGCTGGGAGTGAACCACAGAGAATGGATCCCCCCATTGTGACCTGTTGGGTACTTCCTTCAAGCGATGGAGATTGGCCACTGATGGAAACAGGTGCTGGGCTCGAGGGATGATTTGTCTGACCCATATGGCACTTCTTATGTTCTCTTTCCACAAGGTTATTGATCAATACTCTTTGAGGAGCTTTTTCAAAGAATGGGGCTTTATGCATAGGCCTCTTTCACTATCTGTGGATGAGTTTCAACTTATTTCTTTGGCGATTTCTCTATGCATGCACTTCTAACACCCCCTGTGCTCTTTTGTCTGATATTACACAGACAGCTTCTTCAACCCACTTCTCTCTCTGTGCTTAGGTTTCATTATTTTAATCCTTGCCCTGGTCCATGTGCTTTCTGCCTTTGAAACACACACACAGAGTCTCTCTGCCTGTTCTCTTCTGAAGAGGGTGACTGAAAGCATGGGGGGTTGAACCTAGCATTCAATGACCTGCACAATGAAGATGTGGGCATTACAAACTGCTTGCATAATTTGCTTTGTCTCAGTCTGTATAACTTCCCATTGTCTAGGTTGACTATAATGGGCATGTGAATAGGGTCATTGGCTCCCATTCTCCTTAGGGTAATCTAGCTAATGCAAGGGAGAGCCTTCCATTTACCCATTCTGTTGTGGTGATGAGAGGAAACAAAGTATCAGTATCCATAAAAACTTCAGTTGCTGCATGAGGTGCGCGAGGCCAGAGAATAAAATGTTGTTTGTACTGCTCTTTGAAATGAATCTGTACTTAGGTAACCATGTGTGCAGACATCCTAGGTCTCATCCATACATTGTCATTTTCCCTTGCAAATCCATCACTGGTTCCTTAATATACCTTTGTTTTGCCCTGTACCAATAAATTAGCATTCACACAGTTGCTGATTTACCTGTATTGCAATAGCCTGTCCCTTGCCTCACGGGGCAGAGAGCTCAGGATCATTCAGCAAGGAGCAGTGGAAAGGGTAGGGATTTCATACAACATTCAGAATGTGTGTGCTGCTGCTGCTACTACTAACCCTAAAAGTGTGGTGTGCAAAGGGGCCTTTAGCTTTCCTAGATCTGATCAGTCATCTACACTAAAATGAACTGAACTAGCCCCAACTAGCTCTGTTGACCAGCTCGAACACCAGAAGTTTGCCAAGCCAAGCCCGTAAGTGTATTATTAAATGAAACTGAAGTTTTAACAGTGGCAATTCAGACACACTTTCTACCTCTCTGAGTGGCAGGGTTCCTAGTTCTCTGCCAAAAAATTTGAAATTTTCTGGAGAAAAAAAACTAAATTTGCTGATTAAAATTCCAAATTCTGCATTTTTTGGCTATTAAAATTAGAAGGTATTTATTGCAAATTATTGTTTGTGAAAATTTGATGCACTGGTTGCCATGGCCACCAGCCAGCCCAGGCCCAGAGTCCATGTCTTTCACGCTGCAGGTGGGAGGGGTGCTGCTCCTCCCCACCAGCTCCAGCACAGACCCCAATATACGTCTGCCTTACCAAAAGCCAGATGTGGCTGTGTTCTTCTCTCAGACGCAGCTTGACCATATCTCTTCTCTGAGACATGGGCGCATGCAAGAACCTCCACAGAGCTTCCACCTCCTTTACATTTCCACTGCCATTGCTGCCACCAGGGAGCTTTTGCAGGCAGAAATTTCCCAGAAAAACCTAGAATTCTGTGTTTTTCTCTGATAGAACAGGACCTCTCTGGTTTTCCATGTTCTGTACGCACACTTCCAGTGGCTTGCTGCGGATGACAGGAGTGAAGAGTGAGAGGGATTGACCCAACACCCATACTTAGGGCTTTTTCATACAACTTTGTTTTTAGTGGGTAGTCACATAAACCCACATGCAGAATGCTGTGTAAAGTCCTTATTGTGCCCTGTGCTCCTCGATTTAGTCTGTGTTCTCTGCCACTTGATGTAAGGCATGAGCTATTGAAATGTATGGAAACTAGCAGCTGTGCAAATGCAGTGGTGTGGGACAAGGCGCAAACAGATTAAGAAACAAGTGGGAAGTTTGCAAGAGGGAGGAGTATAGTGTGAAAGAGCCATTAGTGTAGACAAGCTGAATGGGCATTGCCCAGCCACCAGGTACGCTTCAGCTCTTTTGGTGGTTGGCGGTGCAACAGCAGAAGCCTTGCCATCTGCTTGACTTATAAAGCCTCCTGGGACATATGCTTAAAAATATAAGGAAATGGGTATTTCCCCCTAACTCTGCCAAAGTGCCTCATTTACACCTTCCTGCATCCCTGATTCTGCAAAGACATGGGCCACCCCTCTCTAAAGCAATTGTGCATTAGGAATGGTTAGTTAGTATAGGGTGCTACCCAGGAAAAGAAAGCAGCAGAGTAAGGTTAAAAGCTAGAAAAGACTAGTTTCTGCAACATCAGCTCAAGGAGCCCCATCGTGGCCAGGCTCAAGGGCATCACACCCACGCAAGGGCCATAAACATAGGCAACATTATCTGGAATGTGCTCTTCTTGTAATAAGATCTATATGTAGCCTACATTTGTTATCTTTCTGGTACTGGATTGTCCTGGGTGGCCCCATTCTCTTGTAACCGACTCAGCTCTTCACGAACCTTACTATAGAGTCCAAAGAGGCCCCCTTCAGACTCTTCCCTTCTCACGAGCTAGCGGGGGCTCCAGGCTAAGCATCAGTACCGTAGCAGTCTGCTTTGTCCTGAAATAAACTAGACTGTTGTTGAGCATATTCCTTGGGTCCAGTTCAGTGGCCTTGCCACATCCAGCCTCTGGCTGTCAACTGATGGGTACTTCCAACAAACAGCAGTGGAGAAGCAAACTGCCCGTTTGGTGGTATAATTTATTAGGACAAGCCCTTCAACTTACTATGCTATTAACGTCAATGAAGTTGAACTCCAACTTTAATCTGGGCATGAAGTGAGCCCATAGTTTCTGGCAGTATTTAATATGTACGTATTCGTTCGGCAAATTCATCTGCACCCCTCCCCCCATCCTCTTTGGGCCAAATGGGTAGTGCTAAGACATAGGTTAAAATCCTGACCACCTTAGCCAGGGACAGTAGGTATCTGTCGACAAGTCACTGTCCCTCAGCCTGGGTTTCCCATTTGTAAAACAGGAATGATAATACTAACTTACCTCCCCGGCTGAGGCAAAGGATGTAGTATTTCTTATATGTGCAAAGCCTTTTCCAAACACCATGTAAGAGATGAGTAAACATTACTTCCTTAGAGTTGCTCCGCTTTCTATTCTGTGTCTATTGGTTACTGGAGCTGATTGAAAACTCAGAGCAGTTTTTATTCTGCAGAGTCTCACAATGAACTTTTCCCAGAAAATTAATCCGTACCACTTGTTATCCTTATTTTCTGTCTCCTAGTCTGTTTTTGTCATGGAGGTAAGGAGACAGGGAGAGAAAACTGCCTGGGGTGTTTTATTGTTGGTTTTTTGTTTGTTTGTTTTTTAAAAACAAATGAACACTAGAAGTTTTGAACTTTCATTATTTTGGAATCCTTTTGTAAAAGTTTGACCAGCTACTACTCAAAGCACCAAAGCCAAGGTAAAACTCTCTTCTAATGCAAAGAGATGTAAATTTTATGCAAAAAGATGGAAAAACCTGTAACTTTTATTTCTTATATTGCTCATTGCTTGGTCTTCAGAGCTTTCAGTTTGCTAAGTGAAAGCTTGATGAAGTGCTTCCCTATTTTAAATATCTTATCTCTATGTGTTTAGATCTAATGGTTTCAGATAGGATCTATTTTATTTTGTGGAAAAAAATGTAATCAGTCAGACAGGTGATAGCTAAGCCAAACTTTTCTTGCAGCTTAGAAAATATATATATATGCATTGATCTGGAGCATCAAGCTTTTGAAAACAATTACACCTTCCAGTCAAGGCTACTGAGAGCTGGGACTGTGTATTTGAAGGCAGACAACACAATAATTCATAGGCTCAACGCATACAGAGTTACCAAATATACAAAAAAACACTAACCAACAAACCATGAAGAAATACAGTGTGTGCAATAGTAGTTCATCAGCCAACAATGTTTGAAAGTGCAAACTCCACCACAGACATTTGAACCATCATCCTGTTTTCAGTGTAAAAAAAGAAAGAGCCCCTTTAATAAGGCATTAAATCTAAAGTGTGTGTTTGTGGTTTAAGATCAGCCCAACTTCAGACAGCTGTGCACACAGTGTTTGTTCCCTGAAATTGTTTACTACAAACTCCCATATATTTTATTTCACAGTGCAAGCATTAAGTGAACATTATTCAGTGTACAAAAATCAGTTCTAGGTCACTGAAAATCTTTTTCCAGCATAGCGCATTCTCCCTTTATCATTATCTACACATCAACCACATGGGCACAACTGGCGATTCAAAATGTAGGACCCAATTTCTGTACTCTTGTGCAAAGCAACACTCCCACTGTGACACTCCCCCCCCCCAAAAAAACCACCCAAAAAACAAAACAAAAAACCAGGGCAAACGCTAGTAGATCAAGGCTTGTTCACCTAAGGAATCTACTTCATTTAAATTCATGTTAACACTATGAATGATGCCTTGACTGAAGCAACTTCTTTTGGTGCGAATGTGCAAGCCATGCAGCAATACAAAGCTCTACTTCAGGCAGCAGAGAGTTCTCTCTCACCCAAAATCTGGCACACACTCGCCCAAAGAAATTGGTCCAATCAAAAAGGTACCGGTTTAACTTTGCCTCTCCCATATTGAAGGCCAACATGACAATCACACACTAAACGATGCCATGGTGTTAAACAGGACAAAGAACACGATTATCAGCTGGTTTAGATGAGTGTAGTTCCACAGCAGCAGCACAGATTTACAGCCAAATGTTTCCCAGTGAGTTAATTAATTCTAGAGCTACAGCAAACAGACAGTCAAGATGCTAGACACCTGCCACCTCTTGTCCCCAGGCCCATTGTTGCTCCCAACCTGCAGGGGAAGAGGACTGAAGCTGAAAGACCAAAGCAAAGCATGGGTACATGGAGCCCATGTTGAAAGCGAGCACAATATGCAAGACTGTACAGCGTCTTTACTGCTTACATGACGTGCAAATTAAAGACAGTGGCCTTTGCTTGCAATTTCCACGTTTTGTGAAGTTCAAGTTTCTTAATCTTTGCTTTAGCTACTTCGTTAAACTGTAGGGTTTATATATGGATATATGTTTAATACGCTGTATCTTCCCAGTGCAGAGATGCCCACTGAGAAGCCGTAGGAGCTGTTAAAGACATCCATGTGCAGTAGCTTCGACTGCCTGCCTGTTACAGCAGTAGGGGGAACCTTTTTAAAATGTGCCTCTTCCTTGGAACCTGGAACCTCAGAGGAGTTTAAATTACAGGGGTCAAATGGGAACTGCACCAGAATCAGGAGAGTGACTTTGTGAGGGGTTCACAGTTCCAAGAGGTTGTCAACCCAGATCTACAACACATCTGAGGATTTGCTCCCCACCCCTGATTGCAAGTGTGATTATTATTCCAGAGTAGTTGGTCTCATCAGGCAATCTCCCAGCGTTCAAGCCGCTACAAGTGCGGCCAGTCCCTCATGTGAACGAGCATGTAACCGTCTGCCCTTGATCAGTGTCTGCATCTTAGCCCTGCAATTCCTCTCTCCAATCTCCTGCAACTCACATCTCAGTTCAACTGAAACTCGCATGGGTTGGCTCCCCGTCCCCTGGCTGCTTGGTATATAGAGCTGAAGTCTTTGAACCTGGGGGCACAGCCCAGCCACGCTTCTCCAAAATGCTCATTGCCGGTGAAGAGGAAATCCCCAGCACCTTGCTTCACCTTGCACTGTAGCAGGGTTTTGATGGGGCCTCTCCACTCACCAGTGCCTTCGTCCTGCTGGAAGATGCGATTTTTCTGCCTGTAGACTCTCTGGACACCAACTTCAACCTGGGACATGTGATTCTTGGAGTCATGGGTGACATTGTAGATAAATCCTCTCACCACTACAAGACACACAGGAAGAACAGGTTATGGGATAGCTGCTATTAGGAGGGGATTATGTGGCTCACTTGGCTAAACCAGGGACAGGGAACATTTCCCTGCTTATAAGCCACTACAAGCTCCATGGACCAGACAGGAGGTTGCGGGGGAGATTAAGAAGGATGGGAAGGGTGCGGAATACGGATCTAGGCCATGGATCCATTCTTTATTCTTGAGTGCCTACCCTCATCTCGGTCTGCTTCTCTCTCCTGAGCTCACTTTTTCAGTGCTTGAGGCTAGGGACTGGATCCAGGAATTGGAAAGGGGCCAAATGGAACCCAGCCACTGGATTCTGTCTTCTAACCCCAAGGTCCCCCACCCAACACCAAGATAAAGCACCGATTACCAATGCCAAGTGTTCCCCTTCTGCAAGGAGTCCAATTAGAGCTGAAATGCAAAGGTATTGTTTGGATAGCTCACTGGAGACAGAATCATGAAAATGAGATTTGTGTATCTTTTTATTCTGGGTTAGGCTATAACGATTGCTTCAGTATATCGCGTATTGCGTTTTGGCACTAGTGTACACTAGGCTGTGGCCCTCCAATGCTATTGAGCTAAGGTGGCTCTGTGGCCCAAAAGCTTGCGTACTCTTACCAAGAGAAGCTGATCCAGCAAAAGTCATCTAAACTTGGTCTCCAGCTATTGATTTGGGACCAACATGGGAACCATGTTTGCTCAGCAATAGGGACTCCTGCAAGTTTGTTGCCAATGTGTGATCATCCCCTTTTACACCCCTTCAGCCAATGGGAACTAACATTTCATCACTTTTCTTAAAGAACAAATTCTATTTGTCTCCAAACTATGGGCGATGCTAGGATGGTTGCTCAGAGCCAGTGATGGCTTCCAGATGTATTTGGAACTTTGCAAAAATAAGCTCCGCTTAACTCTTTCCTTTCAAGGTAATTATCTCATTAATGCAGTGGGAACAAAGGGGTTATTTCTAAAAATTTCAGGAACTCCTCCGGCTAATCCGATTTCCAAGAGATGATGGTGTTTAGCGTAACAGATGTCTCAGCTCTGTTCTTCATTCCCTGCTTTGTGCGAGCATCTTTAATCAGATGCAGTGCAGTCTATTGACAAGCTATAATGCACTTGTTCCTGTTGCTCCCGTGCATCCTGTGGGCTAACGACTCAAGACCCACGCCTTAGGAAGAACCATAAAGCCCCTATTCACTTGTGGTGTCATTTACACTTTTATTAGCAACTATTTTCTCTAATCAAAAAAGTTGATGATAGCGATTTGTGAGCTTAGGGCAAGGGAGTCAGGCCATAAATAGAGTCAGTTCAAAGGGCCATTTCTTCTGGTCTGTTGATGCTATGAGCATAAATGCTCCCCATTGTGTGCCCTTCGCCACCACATCTGTCAGTCTCCGGTGCTGCAAACTGGAGCAGAAAGAGCCCGCGCTTTGCATGGGAACGGATAACTTTATCAAGGAGAAACAATGGTCTGGGTTGCTTCAATTAGCTCAAATTAAGATGAAAAATGACTAGCACGAGAACATCCTTGGAACAGCTCTAATAGTTTAAGAGAAAACAGTGCACTGAAGTTAAAAATCATAGTGCACAGTAGGAAGAGAATATTAAAAAATTAAGCATAATTGAAGCTGCAAGCTTAAAGCAGGGGGAAGAAAATCTTTACTACAACCCCATGATGATGCCACCTTTTGTTTACAAAACTTTTAGATGGCTATAGCCGTCTTCGTCATAATGGGACACAGGACACTCAATATTGACACTGTTCACACTTAACCACCAGGAGCCAGGTGCTGTGCATAGAACCAACGCGAAAATCTTTGCAACACGCCTTGTTTTTGGGTGGGCACAGCCTGAAGAGCCCCTTGGGATCGATTGTTTCAGAGGATGGAAATGAAGGGAGGGTAATTACTCGTGCTTTCTCTAAGGAAGCCGGACCCTGCTCCACTGATGACAGCAGAGCGGTGTCATTACTTCTAAAGTCTAACCATCTGGGGCCAGTCGGACAGTTTCTGAACCTTCGGCAGCTCTGCTTCTCAAAGATTTTTCTCCATATTGCTTGAACACAAGCTAATGAAGTTCCAAGAGCAAGACAATCAGGGTGTTTAAATAGGAGGCAAGAGAATACTCAAGTAGCAGGCATGGGCCCTTTTTACACAGACACGCCAACACTGATTAAATTGATGTTATATTTTACTATACATGTTCCAGGGCACCCATAGAGCATGCCTGCAGCCCTGCAACATGTATAATAAAATGTAACATCGATTTAATCAGTGTTGGCGTGTCTGTGTGAAAAGGGCCATGGTTTCCATCTGCTCTTCCAAACCCTGCTGAAGATGAGCAAGGGCGTCTTTAAACATAACAAGATCAGGTGTCAAAACCCCTAAGCACTTTTTTGGCCATTGTGTGTAAGCAGTAGCACCATAACAATCCCAACACCCATTTGGTCACTCATTGAACATTTGTTGAACCCGCAACTTGAACATCATTGCATCACAAGGACAATTTGCGTGTTCCGGCTAAAGATGTGGTCAGCGTTGTGTCTAATGATATCGCGTAGGATGTTAGCAGATACAACACGGGGAACGAGGTGGCAGCACTTGTGTGCTGAGATCGTGGGGCGGGGGCAAGCAAAACACAGATTTGTCCCAGGATGAACTGTGTATCTAAGCAGCACCACGTGGTGAACACAGGACCAAACCAGTGATCATATCAAGGTCAAAACGCACAGACACGTGTTGATATGTCTAAAGAAACCCCAAATTAACAGCACCAAATCTGCATGTTCACCCTCGCCACTGCTCCCATGGGAAGGCAGGAGACAGAACCCTCCTTCTGAAACAGCAAGTAAGCAACATGGAGGTGAGCTTAGGAGAAGCAGGTGGGAAACTGGTAGGTAGACCGTGCTCTTGTCAGTGAGAACAGAATTTAAAAGGGCACACACTTCTCAAAATAAGACTTTTATGAAGGCTGTATAGTGAAGTATCTGTTAAGGAGATAAACAGCAAGACTGATGCCTTACAGTAGGCTAGCATAGAGAAGTCTGAGGTCAGAATCGCTGATCTGGAAGATCAACATGCAGTAAAGCAAAAAAGGTTTCTTGATGCCCCCCCCCCCACCAAACAAACAAAACTGAACTTCTCTGTGATAAAGTGAGAGATTTTGAAATCAGGAGCTGGAGGGCTAATCTACACTTCCTGGGCATTAGAGAGCGGGCTGAGGAGGACAATACTATAAAATTAATACAGAATTTCATTCAAATGGAGCTAGAACTATTCACCTCCTCTAACCCTCCAGAAATTGGCCCACAAAATAATGATCCTCCCATGGCTATTATAGAAACATTTCTTAAAGTCCAACAAAAGAGAAGAAATACTACTAGAAGTGAGAAAACGAGGGAAAATAACTCATGAAAGAAAAGACATTATGGTCTTTCCAGACATAAGCATAGAAACACTTAGGAGGAGAGGGGAATGGAATTTCCTCAAATAAAACTTGATTAAACTGGGCATCAAAGCTTCTGCGTGGTACCCTGCGAGGCTGACATTCATGTTTCAAAGACGACACAGGTTCTTTAATGACAAAGGTGTGTGTGTGTGTGTGCGTGTGCGTGTGCGCAATGTATTTATCTGTTGTTTTGTCTTGTGTCTACTGTTATATATGTTCTGTTTTGTTACAGCCTGTGGTTAAGACAAATAAACCATTATTGACTGATTAATGACAAAAGTAACCTGGAGACATTCTTAAAGGAATATTCTGAAGTTTGCACTCTCCCCCCACTCCCAAGTCCACTGCAAAGTGAAAGTATTAACAGCAGATGCCATTGGCAGAATTATTAGAGACTTCACTCTGGACAGAAAACTACAAGGAGGAGGCTGAGCTATTTGAGATCTCAATATAAGTAGACAAAATCCTGGTTGTTAAAAGGACCGTAATAAACTGCATGGGCTTGGGAGGGGGAAAGCAAAGGAGTGAGGATTACTGCAGCGTATACCCAAAACTAACCATGTCACTGGTAGGATGTTTCCTAGCGTTGAACTAAATGTTGGGGGGTGGGGATTCAGTTTTAAGTATTGCAACTGTACAAAAAAAAAAGCAATTGTAATGTTGGGGGTAATAATTAATAGGTTTGGGTTAGCGGGAGGGAGATATTGCAGGGGTTTAAGTAGAGACTTTTTTAATTTTTATGACTGTTATTTTGGTATATGCGGTTTTGTAAATTTGGCTTGAGTCCTCAAAGAATGCATGGCAAAGTACAATACAATACCTCTCAGGCAGGGTTGAAGTGGCACAACAGAATATAAAGGCAGCAAGGATGTAAGAAGCAAGATTACAGTAAAGACTGAAGATGGCAAAACGTTAAGGGGGTTTATTTAAATATCAAAAGTATGAAGAGAATACTACATTGGCTAAAAGATTAGGATGTAGTTCTATTCATGTTGCAAGAGACATCTCTTAGAAAAACCTAATAGTAAAAAAAGGTAAAGGAGCTGATAATTTCTTCTCTTGTGTTCCTGCAAAAAGGAGGGATAGTGATTGGGAATAAGAAGGGAGTAGCATTTTAGGTGGAGAAGGTATACAAAAATAAAGAGGGCAGATTCCTTATGGTAGGGGAAGGGGGTGTAAAGTGTTTCATTAAGGAGGCAGTCAATTTGTCAAAGCAATCCACACAGAATTGAAGGCAGATGTCTTCCTGCAAGTCTACTCACCAAAATCACTGCTGCAAATGGCCATGAGGAGCTCCATGTTGTCACAAGGGCGGCACATAGCTAGAGGCCAAAAGCAAAATCAGTTACTGACGTATAAAATAATATGGCTCATTGCCAAGGACAGTGGGCCAGATCCATTGACATCAGCAGACTTTGGAGCAAGCCCAGAATAAAGTAACCCAGAATTTAACAGCACTATATGGCACAAGAGTAACTTTGGGTTAAAATCTGCAGGGGATGTGGACCCATACAAGCTCTGCCCCTGCATCTCTAAGGGTGTTAACACATGGGTCGGGAGCTGGCAGGAGTGGTTGGTGGGTCCACGGAGCAACCCCAAAGGCCCCACTCGCAGCTGCCATGTGACAGACTGCACAGATGGGTCAGCATTCTGTCCCCCACCATGGGCCGCTGTGCCACCCCACCCCCCAAGTTGCAGTCGCTCTAGCAACCGCCCGTGACTCCATGGTGCAGAACACATACAGACTAGGCAGTGTGTACCCTAACATATGTGAGCGCACCGTGGCCCACCCCAATAGATGTGCAGTTGCCTCTGTTTTGCCCACATGGTGGGTTCCTTATTTCCAGGGGTGACGCCATGGGTAGTGGCAAACACCTGGCAGCCACCATTCAGACAGGCAGGTGACTCCAGGGCTAATGGGGGCAACATCTCGTTTGTTAACACATAAGTAGTGCCAAGCTAGGTCAGACCAATGGTCCATCAAGCCCAGCATCCCGTCTCCGACATGGTCAATCTCCTTCTGTTGGGAGAAGTACCAACAGGTCACAATGGACAATCCATTCCCTGTTGCCCCTCAAAGTAAGAGGTTATGTCCCTGAAACCTACTTGGCTAATAGCCATTAATAGATCTATCGTCCAATAACTTATCCAATCCCTTTTAATGACTGGATATGCTACCACCCTTGACGATGTCGTAAATTCCTGCCAGAGGAAGTGATCACGTTAATTATGTGCAGAGTGAAAAAAAACTCTCTTATTGGTTTAAAATCTCCTGCCAGTTAATTTCATGGAGTGTCCCCTTGTTCTTGTACTGTTAGGGAGCGGTTATTTACTCTCTCTGCTTATGTGTTTCACAACACTCATGATTTTATAAACTATAAAATTATTGATGTCATTGTTGCGAGAGGTTATGTTAGACCTTATTGGTGCGAGGTGCTACTATGCCTTCTGGGGAGGGTTCTCAGGTGTTCCAAACACCAATGAATTAAACCTCACAATCTGGGCTGAAACTAATAGGACTTTTCGTATTCACAGAGATAATTCTCATATTCGTTCCCATGGACCAATCACCATTGCAAAATTTGCAGCTTTTGTTATTTGGTTACCTGGTGGATGGTACTCCTCTGTCCCCAAAGTGAACAAAGTGCCATGTACAGGAGTAACCACAACAAATATTCAGAACCACAAAGCGGGGGAAGCAAACACCTCTTTGGATTTGCTGCATTTAAACGGATATGTTTAAATGGACTGCTTCAGTCCTATTCACAGCCCTTTGGGGAAATACATTTGATTTAAAGAGGGAAACTTCAGCACAGCGCAGGGGAGATGCTTGCTCACAATCAACAAGAGAATGCAGAGCCCTCCGCCCCAATCACCCAGGCTCCTAGCCCTGCCTTTGAACTGCAGTGCAGCATAGACTTGCTCCCAGTTGAGAGAGAACTGGTTCTCTCTGGAGCATCATACAATGTGCTCCGTTTACTGGAACTTGAGTGCCATCATGTTGCAATTTGTACTGTGACAGCACTAGCCTTTGTGTTCGCAGAAACAACAAGCATCAGAAGGGAGACACACCACTAACCACACAAGTGTTGATTCGATGGAGAAAATGCAACGAGGGAAATAAAATTCTGGTAGTGAAATCATACACGTAGCAAGCCCCATAAAAGCTTAAATAGCACAAGGGCTGCAATTCAGGCATCCATGGGACCTGGGAGTGGTCCCATGGACTTACCAGACATCAGTGGGGCAGCTACTCAGGGGGAATTATGTTACAATGGCTAATGCCTCTTAGCAGCTATAGCTCACTGGCCTGGTGTCAACAAAAAAAGGTTCAACTTTCCTCTCTGAACAGCCACCTTTTAAACAATTGCTATCGTATGTTAGTCAAACCATGTCGGTATTAGCTCAGTGTTTAAGTTCTGATTTTCATTTGCCTAAGGAAGGGCTCTATGGAACTCCAAAGTTTGCACACTTTCAAGTTTTGGAGTAGAAATTGGTCCAACAAATAAAGTAGTTAATAATCATAACTACTTTGCCTTCTAGCTCCTTTATGGTATTTCAGAAAAATCTAAGCTCCTGGGAACTTTCAATTTTATTTGGGTAGACAAATGAACAGGTCTAATGCTGTGTTGCATGCAATGCGCACCACTTTTATGGAGTGAGACCCAGACTTGGAGCTCTACAATAACTCGCCTGCACAGCTCACGGCTCCCAAGCAGAGCTGTATTAGGGCCAGTGGGGCTCTGCACATCAAGGTCTCAGCTTTACCTTCTACAAGGGCCATTCTCTGGAAGTCGGGGCCAGTGGCATTCTGGTTGCTGAGCAGCTCATATTGGAAGCTGGCGGTCCTGCGACTGATGTCCCTCTTTGGGCTGGCTTGCAGGAAGAGTGCCACCTGCTGGGGGGTATGGGCACTGAAGCAGGAGACATGGCGCAACCGAGGTTCCTCAGCCTCGCTCACCACCAGGTGCAGCTGCCCAGCACGCTCCACGTAGATGTTGGCGCCTTGGAAGTTGCTGGCTGGCTTGATGCAGACGGTGGTGTGCCTGGCGCTTGCCAGGTTGGGTTCCAAGACGACACGCAGGGCTCGCGTGGGGTACATCCATTCCAGGGAGCCCTCGGTGCAGCGTAGGTGAACCTGCTCCACTGTCCGGGAGCGAGGCTCCCAGCTCAGACCACTGTGGAGATAATCAAAGTAATGACAGTGATGACAAGGTGAGACAGGGCTAGTTGGCTGTGGTGTATTCTGGGGCCATGCCCAGGCCTAGCTCTATAGGTTGCTCTGAGAGTTGCAGGGACCCCAGGCTGCCACCCCAGAAAGCCAAGCCTGTGAGCATCCCGGGGGTCCTGCTCCCTGCCAATTAACGGTTCCCACCAGCAGTGCAAGTCCCCAGTTGGGACTGACACTAGAGGGGGAGGAGATGACAAATTGGCTAGGCCCAGCTCTGGCCAGTAGCCACATGCAGCCTAAGACAACAGGTACCTAGACTGGTAGCCAGGAGTCCTGGGTTCTGGTCCGAATCTTGCTGGGGGACCCCAGGCAAGACATTTCCCATGTTCCATCTTTTGCCCAGTTTAAGCTTTTCATAGCAGAGACTGTCTCATCACATGAACATTGCCTGGCACCTAGGGCTACCATAGATGCAATGTTTTCCAGGACACAAATTTGCATATACAACCCTAATGGCACCAGGCCACCACGGTCTAATTTAGTGGATGCTGCTGTAATTTAAATAGCCATTTTTCTTCTTACATTAAAAAGGGAAGGAAATGAGGGCTTGGAGGCAGACTGGGATAATCTAACAGAGCTTTTCTCTGATTAGGGCAGAATTGATCCTTTATCAACAACATTTATTGCCTCGACACTAGGTTCTTCCACATGGAGCTTTGCTCCCCAAAGTGTGTCTGGATAGGTGCTAGAATGCATGAAATTGCTCCTTGAAAAAAAAGAGCAATTGCTCATGTAATGTGTGAACAACTCCCCACAGGTCTTGAAGTCAAGGCTGCTAAAGGGAACATGGAGGATGTTCTTGTCCCCACTGATCATGACAAAATTGAGTCACTGAGCAGGGGCAGTACCCTTCGTCTCCCTCTGACCAGGGCTACTGTGGGTGGTCTGGGAGGGATTGGGGTCTGGTGTGGGTCAATGCAGCAGCCTCAGCTCAGCTCAACCACAGCAGTCCTGGCCAGCAAGGGACCCTAGCTGCTGCCACCACGTGATCTGGCCTGCTGTGAAACACGGATTTCGTACACATGCAATTTCACACCATGGGCAAGAATATGCATGAAAAAACACACCGAGAACTCCTTCCCCTTCTAGCTTGCATGGCAGCTATAGGAGCACATCATCTGCTTTGAATCCTGTGTGTGGTTGCTGCGATGGTCCCACCAAGTAACATTCAGGTTGTGAAGGATCAGGCCCACGGTCAAGAATAACAGAGACTACGTCAAGCTGAACTGCACAATGATGAAATGCTGCCCCCCCCCCTCCCCGAATGGCACTGGCAAGATAAGAGGATAATGGACTCACAACCCCACTTCCTAATAAAGTGCCATTTCCAGAGGGTTTCTAAAGGAGAAATCTATTGTTCTAGAGCACGAGCGGGGAACCTTTTCCCACCCAGGGGCCACTTTGGAAGACTAGTCCAAGCTCCAAGGGTTGCATAGAAGTTGGGAGTGTGGGTGACTAAGGAATGCACTCAGGAAGAGGAAGCTCCAAATCATGGCTCTGACTCCTATCCTTGTGTGCATGTCCTCATCTCTGCTCCCTTATCCCAAGTTCCGTCTTTCAACACTTGGGGGTAAGAAATGGATCTAGAGGCCAGATCTAGGTACTGCAAAGGGGCCAAATAAAAACTCGTTGTGGGATTAATGTAGCCCCATGCCCCCTCCTTGGCGAGGGTGAGAAGCAATCGGTGGCTTATAGTCACTTCTGCTGATGTGTTAAAGATGTGGGGAATTTACCCTTCAAGAGGACCTCAGCGATTTAGTCTGACTCCATGTATCCCAGAAGCCAATTGGATTGGTTCTAGTCATTAGAACTTTATCAAGCCACTCCATTGCATTTGGCTAACACAATCCTTTTCAAAGAGTGTCTGGTCTGGATTGGACGGTGTCGAATGAGAGAAAATATTGGAAATATTGGTTATAGTTTGATTTCTCCCCTCCCACCACCACTAAATCTACAAATACAATAAATCCAACAAGCCCTAGAAGTAAATGAAGATAAATGTTGCAAGACGTTTTACTTTGTTCAAAACTGGCTTTCCTCATTCCCATCACCAAGGCTCCAGAGGTCAGAGAGACAGAGAGAGTTTTCAAGCTTTTCTCTGCCACCCTGAAGGCTAGACATTTTATTTATTTAAAGGAAGTTGAGATTCTGCTCCAATCCCATGGCTTCAGGAGCCAGGCAATGAAGTAAAAAACCAGATACTGCAAAATGTGCAACAAAATTGTAGGTGCAGGTAACACTGGCGACTAGCATTCCAATTTAAAGTTCATTACAGCTTAAAGCTTCCGCTTATTGGATAAAGCTCCATCACAGCCAAACTCCTGATGATGCAAACCAGAGCGGATTTGCAAATCCAGGCTGTGCGTTTATAAAAAAATTGACTGGATATGCCAATTCCAATTCACACCCTTTGATTGCGCCACAAGCCTCATAGTCTGGAGGAACCACTTACTGAACATGGACAGGCTCCAATAGGGCTACTCTGAAGTAAGTGGTGTGTGGCTTTTGAGGACTTTAATTTCAGTAAATGTTTAATTCTAATTTAGATTAGGTTTTTCGGGGGGTGGCTAGTTGTTTTGCTTTGCTTGGCTCAGGCTGAGGTCATACGCTAACACAGTATTTTTGTTCTGTTGTGCAATAACACGGAATCCCGAACTACCAACGCTCAAAAGTGAAGGTTTGCAAGTGCGCGGCACACAATTCAAGTTTGTCCCCAAAGACCTCCAAGTCGCGCCGAATTCAAGCGGTGACTGACGTGGGTGTTTGCACCAGCGATTCCGAGCCATGCAGCGTGCCCCGGGGCTCTGGATCAGCCCCCCAGAAACACCCCTTTGCTGCTACCAGGGCAAACGCGCTTCCACTGGACCCCGGCCAGCGCGATCCACAAGCCGCCTACTCCGGAGTAGCCCGTTGAAGCCCGGCGCGGCTCCCCCTGGCTCCTTACCTGCCCTTCCAGCTGCAGTAGTCGGCGGCACATGGCTCCCAGCCGCTCCCAGCCGCCAGCAGCACCAGCAGCCGGGAGACGAGACCCCCCAGACTCCACGCCTCCTGCCGGAGGAACATCAGGTGCGGCTCACCGCCTCCAACCCCAGCCGGGAGCGCAAGGAGGAGGAGGGGCTGGTCCCTAGCGAGGCAGCTGAGCCAGGAGCTGGGGCTGCTGCTGGCGCGTTATAAACCCGGGAGGGCCCCCCGCCCCTTGGGGAGAGAGGGGGGAGGCTGCGGAGAGGGACGTAGGGACTAGGGACACCCCCCCAGATCACCAGCCGTTCCCCACAGCAACCGAGCTCTGGCCGGGAAGGATGGGTTTCCTTGCCATCCCGGCACCGCGCCTTTCGGGCTCTGTTCTGGGGCTAGGGAGGGACACAATTCTCAACCCCTTTGGCAATGATGGAGGAGTGCGGCCCGAAGACTACGAGTTACACTCCCCAGGCGCAGCTCAGATATCGCACCATTCACGAACATCTGCCCGCTCCCCCCCCCCGCCCTTTGGCATTTCAATTTCTAGACCCTGAAAAGGGCAAATCCTGCCCGCACAGAAGACAAGGACGCTTTCAGAAATGCCCCATTCCTGTTTTCAAGAGTGAGAGAAACCCTCACTGTATTTGAATGTTAGAAATGCTCATGGCTCCCCCTGCTGGTTCTAGAATATTAAGGTTGAAAGGTTGAAAGGGACCTGGGACCATTCTCTGTCCAGCATTAGTTCACTCTGTTGTTCTGACGTGTTATCTGCCTGTGAAAGGACCCTGGGTGGCTTGAAACCTGGTTTCCTCTCACCAGCCTATGAGGGATAATTGGAACCATTTTGTCTCCATTGCTTAAAAAGTTGGGTGTTTTTGAAAAAAGATTCCCTAAGAGACTTAGGCACCCTACTCCCATGATTTAGGCTCTTGTGAACTGCAGGCTGTTAAGTTAAAGATTAGTGCCAAGGTAAAACACTAACTTTTAGGGCATGTGCCTCCAGGCAAGATAGTGCTCATGCTGGCACAGAAGCACAGACATGAATTACATCGACGTGAAGGGGATTCATGCCTGTGCTAAGCACCAACATTATCTGCTCAGAGAATCACACTGCTACTGAGACTCAGACCCTTTTCACACAGACACTCTAACACTGATAAAATGGGTGTTACATTTTATTATTTTATTATACATGCTGCAGGGCACCCATAGCACACACATACAACCCTGCAACATGTATAACAACATGTAACACCCATTTTATCAGTGTGGGAGTGTCTGTGTGAAAAGGGCCTCAGTGTTTTAAGATGAGCAACACTAAGCGGTTGGGGAGGGGGGGTCCCTTGGCTGCTGAGGCACTTTCTATGGCACAGGTGCAGAGCAGCCACTCAGGTGGAGTGCACGGGGAGGGATTCAAACAGGAAGTTTCCAGCATGGCTGCTGCAACAGCCACCTCTCACTTTTCCCTGCCACCGACTGTGCAGGACAGGAAAGCACACTGGGCTGGCTTTTGAAATGGACATGTCGCAGTGTGAGCACTAGGAAACCCAGGTTCTCCAGCACTCACGGTCACGGCCAGTTCCTGTGACTTGCAAAGACCGTGTCCCCCCACCCCCAAGGCTATGAGCAGCAGACTGGTGGGGCCAGCTGCCGCCATTCATATGGGCAGGGGATGCATGGGAGCTCGTTGCCATTCATCATTTTGGCTGCCCCATACGGAGCCCGCTGGATTTCTCCGCAGTGGTTCACAGGAGCGGATATTCCTCTGCTCCATCTTCAGATGGGCGTGCAGATGAGCGGCTCCTGGGTGGCCATGGGGGTGGGGTGGGGTGTAGTAGCTCCTTTAAAAACACCCAGACTCACATTTGAAATTGTGTGAAACCCCAACCAGTTTCTGTGCCCAACGATCCCCCTTTCTCTGGCCCTTGATACAAGAGGAGTCCTGTTGAAATCCAGAGAAAGCAGCAGTTGTGTACAGACACTGCTACAGGACAAGGCATATACATTAAAGAAAAGTCTGCCAGGCAGGAGGATGTTGTATGAACGAACCCAATCCTTCAGCTACTGTCCTCAAGCCGCTGACGCCAGAGTAGTCTGTACCGGTGAAATCCATCTCCGTGGGGGCTGCTGCAAGTTTTGATATTTGCAAAGAAGCCAAGAGGTTCCCCTTATGCCTGTGCCTAACAGTGGGGTGTGTTCAGCTAATCAGATTCTGGGGGTGCTGCTGAGAGTGCTTTTGAAAATTTTACCCTTAGAAAAATTAGTTTCTCCTTATCCTGTTTACGAGCTTAATTATTTTCTCGTGAGCAGTTTAGGAAGGCCTAATGGCCAGTGGCTAGTGTCTCAGCTGGTGTAAATCACAATCATTTCACTGACATCAATGGAGTGACTCAGATTTACTCCAGCGGAGCATCTGGCTCTGGAAGTGCTTGCACTTTTACCAGCCAGAGCCACTCTTGCTGACGGGAAAATAAGAAGTGTACAGATAGCACCCGTTCTCTCGGCCTCACAAAGCGCTTTTTCTTAGCTCTCTTGGCTAACGAGGGGAACAATCTCTTTTTGTCTTAAAAAAAAATATTTTAAAGTGATTAATAAGAGTTTCTCACTGCAGTTTAAGAACAAACAAAACAAATCATGTCAATGTATTCAAAGCCAATGTTGAATGACGGATGGAAATTCAATGGCTTTAACTTTTGCTTTCATGATTACCTTTCAGGGGTCCATGCACAAGAAAGCATGAGGGTCCAGCTATTATCATGCTAAAAGCAGGGCTGTGCCTGCCAATAATTAGATTTCTATATGCATTACCCTTTCCATATTTTCAATGCACGACATGGGGAGCTGCTCTGATGCAGGTTTGAGCCAGGGAGGCTCTTTCTATTGCTCTTAAGCGTGGAATTGGGATTTTGCAGTCGAGCTCTGACAATGTGCCCGCGCTCTGTTAGGTGGCACATGCTAAGATCTGCGTGGTATTGTTTCCCCCTCTCAGTAAGACAGGCCGATGGTCATCAAGAGTCTCAAGCCATCTGTTACCTTGCTGCTAACAGAGCATTCTCACATTGTCCACAGCTGCATAGAGAACAGGGACAGCAATTTTCTGCCTTTGCACTGCCTCCTGCACTGAGAATTTAGTCACTGAAAGAGGTTTTCCAGAAACCAGAGACCGTGCAGCAAGGATTAAGAGTGTGTAAGTCTACATCTGCACACTCCCAAATATACGGTCAAATTTTTCGAGTGCGCTGCTTTTAGGAGCCTTACTTTAGATACAATTGTTCAATACTTTGGCCTCAGTTTTTACCTTCCCGCGTTCCTTACCGTAACATTCTCCATCTCTATTTAGCACAAATTCATGTGACAGAGTAATCCTGAAATAAAGCTCAATTTAGTGTGTACAAAACCATAACTTCAATTTGTTAGATGAAAATAAATGCTGAAGCAGCAAAGAAAAAAGAATCGGCCCATTGGTGCACAAACTCGTGCTAAATGTAGTGGCAGAATGATCCCCTAGGTTCCAACAAACAATTACTTCAGCCATGTAAGGAAAAACTGGCTGAATATATATGACCCGACCTCCTCTTGAATCAAAAGCTACATTCAAATATAGCCTTGAAAAAAGTCTGATTGTGGCACTTTTAGACTCCACAGCTCCCCTCCTGCTTTTGTGTTGAGGGTCAGGCGGGAAAGTGGAATGGAGGGGACTTGGGGAGGTAACTGACACCATGATGAAGTGGCCCCATAGGAGGATTTATTCAGTCCCAAAGGCCTAAACACCCAAAACAGCCCATCTGCTGCCATCAGGAAAAAGCATTGAGCCACTTGATCTCTGAACCTCCCTCCCAGCAGCTCTCTCTTCCTGGGGAGAATCCTTGACTTTTACCAGCTCATCAGCAAGATCTCCCCCACCCCTTTATTTTAAAGGCATTGGGTTATACAAGTGAGTTATCCTGATTTTGGTGGGTTGAGTCCTCAGAGCAGTTAAGCCTTAATAAGAACAAATGGAGACGACTTCTTCTGAGAAAGTTACTAGTAAATTCATAAGAAGCTATAGACATTTAAATCAGTGGAGGCAGGAGGAGAGAAACCCGCACTAGGCCCTTACAGAATTCTAATCACTGGAATAATAATTTTGGAAACATAACATCCTTCTTCCCAATGAAGAGGAAAAGTGCTATTATCCTCATTTTACAAATAGAAGGAATGGGGCATAGAGCATCCACTAAAGTAAATTGCCTAAGGTCAAACAGGGAGTTTGTGGCAGGGCAGACAACTGGACCCAAACAATGAAGCATTAGGAAAAGCAAGCATTACTCCTTGTCTGTCTCCTGGGTTTCTTTAAATAATACAACTCTTTGCAAGTATGCCTACTGGGGCGAGCCCCTTCAATATTATTGAAATCAGATGATTGCTGTTGCTGTTTCTCTAAAGTACAGCATAGAATAAAAATGCAAAATATCTAGAAGAGACCCAAGAGAGGTAAAGAGCTGGATCCTCAGCTGGTGTAAATAGGCCTAGTTCCATCAATTTCAACAGAGCTAAGCCAATATTATACCCATTGAGGATTAGTCCGAGAAAGGTTCCTTTTTAGAAACACTGTTTAAAAGAGCGGTCAATTTATTCTTAAAGTTATAGCTGCCTCTGCTGCAGGTGACCTTTTCAGAATAGTGATTTGGGTAATGGCAGAAACTAAACTATTACGGGCCTCCTGGAGCCCGAGCCAGCCAGCCCCAGGAGGCCTGAAAATGGTTAGCCGCCCCAAGCTGCTTGCAGGAGGGGCGGGGTATAAGTACATTAAATAAATAAAACTGGATTGCCAGATTTTGTTTTAATAAGAAAACAAAATCATGCATGATTTAAGCCCATTTACATGATTTAACATCTTAAAATCATGGGGAAAGCTTTGCATTTCACATTGAACATTGCAAGGCCTAAGGCTGCCTCAGTAAAAACATCCATTAAATAGATGCAAATGTTTTTATGAAATTAGAAGCAATAAACTCTTAAAGGGCAGTAAAAAACAGCATCATCCTTAAAAAAAAAAATACCACAAAACCACTCTTTTGGAAGGACATACAATGAACATCTCTTTAACAGAAGTGATCATTTAAAAAGGCAGTTACCATCAGCCCTTAGGACATTAATCCATTTCTTGATAAGTCACCCTTGAAATTTCTGCTATTGAATTGATTTTAAAACATCACAGGAAGGAACACTGTGGGTGAAAACAGACATGCACGCAACGCTGCCTTAACACCGCTTTAACATTGCTTATGCATGTTGCAGCTCTGTATTGGCGTCCTATGCAGCCTTGCAACATGCGTAAGAAATGTTAAAGCGGAGTTAAGGTGCATGTCTGTTTTCACCCTTTGAAAGTAAATCAAGACCGCACAAGAGACAGTTTGGTCTAGTGCATGGAGCAACGACGATTGGGTAGGGATCTTACTCCGCCACCAACTTTAATCTTGGCTAAATAACTCATTGTGCCTCAGTTCTCCAATCAATGGGAACACAGGGGTCTAGCAAGACTGTATGCTGCCATTGTGTTTCCACTTGAGGAAATGATAATGTTCCTGCTTGATTTTTATGGGAAGATTCTTTTTAAAACAAAAACCACGTTGATCCCTGCTATAAGCCCACTGACTGACTGTGATGTGTATGAGCAGTCCAGTCTTTTCAGTGAAAAGCATTCATCTGTATACAGGCACACTAAATGTAAAAACTTCTAGTAGAACAGGGCCCGAGTGGAATTGAATGCTGGTGGGAGAAGAGATGGATAGGGAGGTGCAAAATAGTTTGAAACCACCCAGTTCTCTGGTTCTGGCACAATTCTGCCCCTGCCACTCACTCAAGCCAGAAAGATCTGAAGAGGGAATGTTATGAGTGCGGCTGAAACTGTTCTGCACCATGCAAGAACTTTCCCTGTCTGGGAGAAAATAGCACTGAAGTTAATCTTCCTTGGTTTCTGGCTGCCATGTATGTGCTCAGTTTCAGATGGAGCCAAAGTAGTTTGGATAAATAAATAAATGCAATCAATTGGGTGGGGGTTGTTAGTTTAAAAAACAGTCTAAAAGTGTATCCATTTAAATACAATGAGGGGAAGCCAATAATCTAATTTGAAATGCAATTCCCCTCATTGTATTTAAATATTTGAAATGTTAATGACAGCCTTTCCCTAACAGCTCCTTTCCAAGTGACTGCTTATATTTTATATATTATATATATATATATATATACATATATATATATATATATACACATATACACACACACACACACACACACACCCACACCCCACACACATATATACCCCCCCCCCACACCCACCCACAGCCATATATACACACCCACACACGGGGAGGGGGCCCATCTGTCCCTAGACCTCCTCTCTTTCAGGCATCAGTGCAAAACCTAGTTACTCTGCCAGGCTTTTGGTGGGGGAGATGCGTAGGGAGTGGGTTGGGGAGAATTTGTTTGTGACTGCTGTATTTTGTATATTTTTTTAATGTTTTAATCACATTTGTATTTACTCTTATATTTTATTGTACGCCACCCCGAGCTGCCTTGGCAGGAGGGGACGGGTTATCAAATTTTGATAACAAACAACAAATAAATAGCAGGAATCCACACGGTGAACAAAGGTCCCTGGCCTATAATTGACTTGTTACATGCCTGAGGCTTGTGCACACTCACTAACAAAAGCTGATCTGATAAGATTATCTGAACTACATGTCTTCATCTCTTAACACAGCAACCCCATTCTCTCTGGTGGGTGCAGCTTCCACCATTAAAATCCATGGGAGCCAAGTCATTGACTTCAGTGGATGCAGGACTGTGACCTAAGACAACAACGGGAAGGTTGGCTTTGCAGGAGAAATGTCAAGAACACTTTCTGTAGCTTTTAACCCAGATTTAAGAACCCATGGGCTAAACTTCCTTGAAATTTGGGACAACTATGGCAGTTTCCAAAAGACATCATTTTCTATTATCAGTGCAGTTAGGCGTTGTCATCAGAACTGATGACCTCATTCAGGGGCACACATAGCAAAAGCTTCTAGAAATGATCATTAAGGAAAGACGGCAGGATAAACTAGGCTTTTTGTTTAAGTTGGGATGAAAACTGCATCAATAGGAAGGTTTTTAACTATATAAAACAGGGACCAGTGTTCACTGTGTTTTTCCCTTTGGTGCGGCAACAAACACACAGTGAACACGGGTCCCTGTTATGAATTTGTAGTTCCGATAAGTGCTGAGCTTTTCCTATGATTAGAATAAGGGAAATCCCTTGTGGATAAAATATTAAATTGCATGCATGCATAATTTTTCCCCAAAGGGAATGAGAAAGAAAACTAATTTCACATGACAAATATTAACAACATTTATTGCCCTTCTGAAGGTATTTGGATGCTATGGTAACAGGGGAAAAATCTGCAAAGAAAAGAACTTTCATGCTTGTATTCAACATTGGACTCGTGCCAGTTTTCACAAACCTCTAAAGGTTTGGTGCTCAATACAGCACACTTGTTGTTGAGTCCAAAAGAATCCTTGTCCATTCCAGATTGTAAGTCCTCTGGGGCAGGGACTTATCCCTAACCACAACTGTTCTGTGCCAGGTGTCATGGGTTGGAGGTCCGCACCCGCCACTCTTGCACGTAGGCAATGGCTGCCTGCATTAGCATATTAAATGTCTCTGGCCATCCGTCTGGGGCGAATCAACAAACTGTCTTTCCATTTCCTGGAGCTTGGTCCAAGTGTCAGTGTCTAGATTTGAGTTTTACAGTTCTTAATTTTAACGTTACATACATGTGGAACCTTTTGCTTTACATATTTACCAGACTTGTAGTCTACATGTAGGCCCGTGTTACACGTGTGTGACCCTATGTTCCTCCGTGACACCAGGCACATTGCTGGTGCTATAGAAAATAATAAATAATAAGAGTACACAGAGTCAGATGTTGATCACACTAGTTTATTACAGATTATGAAAAATGACATTCAGTTCTTTTACCAAACAAGGACACATGAAATGACAAATTAGACTGATCCAAACCCATACATGAGTCAATAGGGAAATGCACTACAGATCAACAAGACAACAGAAATAAGCATTAGGAAACTCAGCAGGTGTCTCACTGGTAGGAAAATATTTTTTCTCTAGTCGATATTTACAAACATCTAAGAGGAATGAGACACAGACATCCTTTCAAAACATCCTTTCTGCTCATTTTCTCTGCTAAGTTGTAAAGTAGGACAAAACTGACCAAGTCATCAAAGCAAGTTGTGCTTCCAGTACACTACTGTAGGCTTGAAGTTGCTCCATCCAAGTTGGCTGAATTCTGCTGATGTCAGTAGGGTTACTCTGGATTACAACAGGCAGAGCCTGGATCAAGTATTGTTCTCTCAGCACACTGCACAGAGCCTGCATGTCATGATTAACATGTCTGCACTATTAACCCTATGCACTGTCAAGCAAGGTAGTGCAAGTTGTGCATGCTTAAGGCATAGATAAGAATCTAGCCCAAAAAGGAGAGGAAATCAGAACATTTACCAGAAAAGGTTCCCAAGTCTCAGCACTGAGCGTGTACAAGAAGAACATGGAAAAAAATTGTAATGAGAAGGAACAATGCCCAGCTTCTACGTTAGCATTTTGTGTAAATATTTTTTTCTCCCGCAGCCTACGTTTTACTTTGGAGTTAGAAGGTCTCATGACCCAAGAACCAGACAGAAACGCATCTTCATTGACTTTTTAAGAAGGAAGGTAGTTGGAAGTATAGTACCACACTGGCAGGACATCCCTCACCCCCCAACCAAAAAAGGGACCTCATTCAGTTATCTACACCAAGTCTTTATTATCATCATTATTTTTTGGCAGAAGGAAAGGGAATTGGTTAATTTCTGGCCACTTTTTCCAGTGAGACCCACATACTAAGATGAAGTACTAAGGAAACAGCTTATCTTTCAAAACATAGTGATGATTCTTCAATTAATATTTTGTGGAGAAGACACTAAGACCCGCTTACAGCTCCTCCTGATTAAAGATTACCAAAGACCAAGTCTGCATTGTGGCCAAGGGCTGGATTTGTACAAAATGCAGTTTTACTGTTTAGTGCAATTTTAGAATCTTCCTATACACATTAAGTATAAACATATTTTACATCTTCAGAAAACTTCCAAAGGAAAAGGTATTTAAAAGCCTTAAAGAGAAAAGATGCAGGCATTTTCTTATTAACACTGAAGTGACTATGATGAAGTTACAAGCTCGTGTGTCACGTTTTTACAATATCTGGAACAATAAGTTTTGAATTGAAACCACCATCATCCTTATGGAGAATATAAGCTACAAAAATAAAAAAATAATTCTTGACTATAAATATTAGACAGCTAGAGGTACTCAAAGAGAGAAGAGCAGACACATGGCTAATGTGGGGCCTAAACACTGAAGAGACAGACTGTAATAGCTAATATTAGCCCCAGAAAGAATCCAAATACAAATCTTATGTTTGACAGGTACAAACCAATGTCAGTTAACAACTCTGCTCCCAAATTTAAAGAAAATTCAAAAATGAAAAACCATTGTTTCAATTTACACCAGACCCAGATGTCTTCAATCTGCAACATACAACGTCGGGTAATTTCAGATGTGACGAGAACACAGTCAATCCCCCTGGATCACAGTGGGTTGAAGGTGGTGACTGTGATCCCATACTCGTCTGTGAATCTCTGGCGGGGGTCAAAGCTAACCACGGTTCTGAGGATGGTGCCGGCCCCATCTCCAGAACCGTGGTTAGTTTGACCACGATCCGGGACGGGGCTGGGAATGGCCGTGGGTAACAACTGTTACCCAGCCCTGTCCCGGAATCAGGTCCTAACCATGGGACGGGATTGGGTGCAGCGGCCTCATTGGCCGCTGCGCCAACCTGTCTCCCTGCCGGTGAGCGGCCGGCCGAGGGAGCGTGGGGGGGCAGGGCCGAGCGGCCACACGTCATGCCGCTCAGCCCTGCCCCCTCCGAGATTCCCCACAGTGATCAGACCGGTCCCTCTGATGGACGGCCGGTCTGATCACGGACCGGGATTCAAGATGGATCCCGGTCCAGGGTTCAGCGTGGCAGGCTAGAAGGCCCGTCACGTCTGAAATTACCTATCCTCGCCAAGGAGATCAGGAATTTGAGCAGTGTAATACTTGCAGGACTGGGCCCCAAATGTAGCAGCTATGGAACATGCAAGCACTGGGTGTACACCTCAGCGGGGAATATTTGCACAGGCATAAGCAGTAGTTTGGAACGTAAGCCGTACTGAAACACAATGGGGTTAGGCCCCTGCCCTTCATGTCTGAGATATAAAATAAAGCAGAACAAAACTAGATGACATTTTGCTACCCTACAATGTATCCAACAAGTAGCTAAATTCTTCAGAAACAACCAGATCAGAGCGTGAAGTTTTAATATGACTCATTCACATTCAACAGGATCAACCATGCTACTAGTATTGGGCACTAAGTTTTATTTTTTTAAGATCTAGTCTAGTTTTTTCCTAGACAATGGAATAAGAATCTAGATGAACAAAGGGTGTTCCCTTGGATCAGGACACATGCAGGAAGGAATTCCGTTCATGTAGTACTTGTACATCTAAACCAGTCAGAATATTCTTGAAGAAAACAGCCAACACTTATGAGAGCATTAACATTTACACTGGGGAAAGCTATGGAACAGTAAGTTATTCAGTTAAAGACAGTAGCTAGCACGCTGCAATTATTCCAAGTATCAGCTAGATTTGGTAGCTCCCAGAAAAAAAAACTTAATTGCCGAGCAGAAGGGCTAGACCTAAAAAGAGGTGCTCACCCAAAGACTTCCACATAGGCTTAATTTTAAGCGTGTGCACAACCCTTTCTAGGGCCAGAATCCCAAGGACACAAACCCCAAACAAGTCAGTCGGCATTTTCTGTTCCAAATGGCTTCTTACACTCTAGGAGAACCTTACATCTATTAAAACATACAGTAGGTGACAAAACCCCACAGAACACAATACCTCATACCATTAAAAAAAACCCACCACCAACAAAAAACCTGAAGAAAACGCAGCATGTGTCCCGAAGAGCAATCTAAGGGCTTGTTAGCAATAAGGAAAAAGTATGCCAATAATATTACTTCAAACTGGAGCTAGCTAACCACAGCCATAACCGGTTTCAAGTCATTTAGTCTGCTTACTGACTAGGATTTTTAGCTCAAAAAAAAAAAAAAAGAAAAAAAAAAAGGAAAACAGACCACCACCAATTGCCACCTTTCCCCTAATGCAGCGCAGCCTTAAGTATAAGCACAACACAGCTTGTATCCATGAACTTTAGCCAGGATGCACTTTGCTGCATTCTGGGAAAGAAAATGACCATATTCACAAGAGAATGGCATTTATGACAGTGTGCACACAGCTCCTTGGGCACTCTTACCCTGTAGCTGACCAGAGGTAAGCACCGTGTGCGAGTGAACTTCTACTACATGGATAGGGCACTTGGAGGAAATCCCCACCACTAAGCATTCTCCTACATCTGGAGACTAAGGTGTTACCAGGATAACTATTGCTACACGACCAGGCAATTAGTTAATTTGGAGCAACAGCATTCCCATGATCCGCATCTCAGCAGCAGCTGCCAAGACACTTCACCCAGAGCACAGTAAGTGCCCCAGGACTATTGTTCCTGGAGATACAACCTTAGGCCCTTTTTAAAATGGGTCACAACTGCCAGGGGGATGGGTGTGGGTGCACATGTAGCGTATTGGACACGCCCATCTCCACCCACCTCTGTGCAAGGAGCAATCGCTGTTTTGGTCAACTGCTCCATGCGTGGGCAATGGGTGGAGATGGGTGGGAGGACGCTACACACACACACACACACACACACACACACCCGCCTCGATGGCTCAGTGTGTGGAGCGCGGGAGTGCACTNCAATCGCTGTTTTGGTCAACTGCTCCATGCGTGGGCAATGGGTGGAGATGGGTGGGAGGACGCCACACACACACACACACACACACACACACACCCGCCTCAGTGGTTAAACTGGCAGCGCCCACGCAGCGGACCTACATGGGTCGGTCTTGTGTAAAAAGTGCCGTAGATTGCAGAGGATGGCTGGTTCCAAGTTTAAAGGGACACTAACCACTTTAAACTAATGAAAACATGAACAAAGGCCCTTTTCAAATGGGCTGTGGTGGGTGGGGGGGATGGGTGTGCACCGCAGCGCATGGGCAGCTGTCACACTCATCTCCACACTCAGAGCCATTGCCGCTTTGGACGATGGCTCAGTGTGTGGAGCGCGGGAGTGCACTTGCACTCCCACCCACAGCCTGCGGCGATCACACCCCACCTATTCCCACACATAGGCATGGGGTGTGTGTGTGTTGTCTGAAAAGGGCCAAAGTGTAGTTTTGCTACTCTTGGGTATCAATGCCAATTTTTTATATATAATATATATATTACAGTTTACACGCCTAGTCCCTTAAACGTTTTCAACATCTGTTGCTGTGTGGCACTTTGCTCAATGCCATCAGGGCTAGGTGACAAACACGCTAAGTAACACGACGCGGATTGTGGTTGCTTTGTGGTGAGTGTGCAACAGGACTAATTTGTGGCCCCTGTGCTGAAGAGCCTCATGTGGAGTCCTACAGGTTTCAGTGGGATGGGTAAATGTGTGTAAGACACAGCAACGCGTTCACATTTGGAGTTGAATAGCAGCAGTTAGCAAGATGCTGAGTCAGGTTTGCACTGATCAGTTGTGGTGATAATCTAGCTTGATTTTTCACCTCTGTCTGCATTACAAGATTTTTGCTCACACATCTAAACAGAGGTAGTAATAACAGGTCCCATTTTTCAGAGAGGTAAGCACCCATTCTTGATTACTGCTGAAATTAACAGGACAGTCAGGTCAGGTGCCTGTGAACGTAAGTCTCCGACTACAGGGGAAACCGTGGAGGTGACTGCACATACATTTTTAAAAAAATAACAAATCTACCTTTGTTCCAAAGACTTTCGTTATATAATTCTAAAGTTAACTGTATCCTTTTAAGCAGAGCCTGTTAGTGCCTTGGACAACAGAACTGGGCCTACGCTATTGCCAAGGGACCTAGTTTTCACAGCTTCACTGAAACATGCTGCAAACACAACAGGGCACCTTTTTTAAAGCAGACCATCATAGTCAATAAGCAAACGGTAAGGCAACCCCTTTCAGGCCTCCATAGCTCAACTATATTTTGGGGACAAAAGCAGGGTACACCCTAGCACTATGGATCTAGATCCCCAAAGGCAAAAATGTGTCTGAAACTAATGATTTCTCTCTCTTTAAACTTTCACTTGTTAATTGCTCTAAAATAAGCAGCAGAAGGGTTGAGGATGGCAGCACAGTGGAGCTGTGTGCACTAATTTAAGCCCTCCGAGAACCTCCCTCTTCATGGGCTATAAAACTAGGAAAACACACCGTATAAACACGAAGGAACAATGAGCAGTCTTTAGTGTCGGTAGTGGGTGTTGCAACAAAACCTCAATTAAGAACTTCAGTGAGTTTGTTTTGATAGCTTGAGCGCCTCATCGCTTATATTTATCCAGCTGCCCATTTTAGTCAATAAGTTACTGAAGCGCATAAAAAGAGTTTCAGGTCACAATCCAGCTCCCACTGAAGCAACGGGAGTATAGCCACTGAATTCAATGGGAGCTGGACTGTGCCCTAAGTCTTCCTGAAAACACTTATTTTTCCTGTGAGGTTAACCAAAAGTCAGTGGAAGGGAAAACACTACAAACTGTTAGGGGATGAATCTTAAGAACAGAGCCCCCTCTGCTGGAGAGCTCTTGTACTGCAGTATTTTTGTTCTTTTCCAAAGCATCGTCAGAGCTATTTTTAAACACACAGTAGATTTTAATAGACTTAAAAATATAGCATTGAGTTTTGTATCACGCCTTCTTTCTACAGACTTTTAAAATGTGCATTTTAGCAGGTTCAAAAGCATAATATACAATTATAGCTGAACACTGGCAATTCGAATTAGAACATTTATAATTAGTGGTTTTATTAAAAAAAGGGGGGAGGAAGACTCTTGAGGGGGCAAATGTTATCCGACTTTACCCCTATTTAAGTAGACTGAACTCAATGAGGCAGCAGAGGGAATAACACTGCAGAATTTGGTCATAATTTGTGATGGACTGGAATGGTCTGATTACAGTAAAATAATTGAAAAAGAGAAATTCAGAAGCCAGGGGGTGGAATGTTGGGAACTGCAAGATTCCTGTGATTACATGATATATTTAATCTCCAATCTTAATATCTCTGCTATAAAATCCTGATGTGCAGAGGACAATTGGAAGCATGCAGTAGAGAAGGGCATTATGCACCAGAGGCAGAAATGAAACACACGCCTCCCTAACCTTTAATTAGTGACTTTGCTATTACACACAAAGCTTACTACCTGTCAAGGTAATGCAAACTGCTAGCACTGTAGCCTGAAACAGCAAAACACTTAAAGTCCACAAATAATTCTGCTAATCCTGATGAGATTCCTTTCCAGTTTAAAGTGCTTTGCTGAATCAGGCTAAAGTGCAAAGCACTTTGGAAGATCACACCCACAAACACACCAAAGTATCAAAACAGTTGATTTAAAGAGCTCACGCAAGTGACTTCTTCAAAAGATGCTGTTCCAAACTATCAAGTGGTTGAAGAGTTACAGTCACCGATATCCTTCCTACTCGGGACTCAAAGTATTCATACTGACATATGCTAACTGAATTTAAGTCAACAGAGGCCCTAGCCTGTTAATGCACAATTCTGCCAAGCTGCTTGAGCTCGTGTGCCTACTTTTCTCCTCTTCGGATCTAAACAAAAAATAGTTTGAAGCAACCTTGTTGTTTGCCACACTGCCAGCTTTAAAATAAAGTCTTGGATCTTTGACCTGGCTGTTCTACAGGGTCATCAAAACCAACTCAACGTTTTTTAAAAGACTGGCGAGGGGCAGCACTTCAACTTTCAAACCCATGAGTGGTTTTGGATCTTACATGCAGTCTGGATCCCGAGAACATCCACACATGCATAGGCACATTGATTTCAATAAGACTGCGTGACCATAAGGGTTTCCAAGATTGGGGGTCATGGAGTATTTCAACAGTTTCCAAACTAACTTTGTTTCTCGCCACAATATTCTTAACTTGACCATATACCTTAACAGTGGTTCTGTGTTCCTAGTTATAAACCCAGGGCATTTTCACACAAGACACTCCTCCCCTTCCCCCCACCAACTATACAAGTCACAGGGCTGCAGTGTTGCCCTATGGGTGCCCTGTAACATGTACAGTGGGTGGGGGGTGGGGAAGAGTGTCTTGTGTGAAAATGCCCCATTTCCCCATAAGTTTTATAACTCACCTGTAAACACTAACACACTATGATCAGAGCACAGCACTTAAATAATTTTTTTTTTTTTTAAAGTGGATGTTTTTACATTATTCAGATATAAATAAATAAAACAAAAAGCTTGTTATCTTTATATTTTTATGCTAATATTACCTATAGTTAATTTTTAACAAAAAAAGATGAACATATGTCTGGATAGTGGTATAACCCGGTAAAACTGTGGTACATATTTTTTAATTAGTCTTCATATGGATTTCTGCTACTCCAATAGGCCTAAATATGCACATGATAAAACGTCAAACGAGGTGTAAAAGGATACTGAATATGAAGTTTACAAATTGCCCTAACATATTTACATTACCCCATCTAACTGCAAACGTGTCAATATGTGTATTTACAGAAATCAGCAGCATTTAGACTAACACACACACACTTTAGAAAGGGAACTGTAAAGATAAGATATTGTTACTGCTTAAGCTCCTTAATGAAGGAATTATATTTGGTCTTGCACTTCATTTGGCCTAGAAGCTAAAACTTGAAGGGCCAGTTTCTATCCTTGGGGTCATGCACTGACACAATACAGTTGTGTCTGATTTCAAATACTGCAGGACAAGGTTTAAATTCATTCTAAAAAAAAAAAAATGTAAACATTAAACCATGACAACTCCATTTTGCAAACTCGAACACAATAAAAGGTAGGATATTCATCACTTGACAGTGTCTCTTTAAAGAATTATACAGAAAAGCACAGAGGTTAAGTAACTTGGGACTCTTGTTTAAAGTGACAAAAGTGATACAAATATTCAGTGCCAAGACCAAGACTATGTTTGACTCCCTGTGGTGAAATTGCACAGCACACCAGTAAGGAATTATTATTTGGATAATATAACGATATTAGAGCATCCAATATAAATATTAGAGCATCATCTTCAGCAAACAGGCTCAACAGCATTGATTCGAAATGGAGTTTAAACTTTAATTTGGAGGTATTGCCTTTTGTGGATTTAAGCCACACACAAAAAAGCAGGTATTAACTTTGTTGAGATGACCAACAAACTGTGTCAACCTGAGGTGGTCAATATTTTCCTTGAGATAAGATCTGACAGGTGCCTAAATAGAACATCAACATGTATACTGTACATGTGTGTGTGCGCGCACGCCTATACACACACACCCCATTTGGAATATGCATAAAACTATCTTTTGTGGCCAGAAATTTGGGAGATTAATTTAGAAATCCAGCAAAATCATTATTTGCCTATGATCAGCCAACAAGAAGCAAGATTTGCATATGCACCGTCTGTTTTAACAGTTAATACATTTTTGCTGAATCTAATGACATATACAAATAATGAGTCCTGATTGGTTAACACTGTATTCATTAGCGAGGAGGTAAATTAACTGATCTACTATGGACTATTTTTAGCCAGACAGGGTCTATTCTATTTAGCAACACAAATTAAAGACTCTGTTACAGAAAATAAAGCTGTAGTATTGCCCAAAGTAACATCTTGATAATTCTTTTAAGTGCATCTCAAATAGGTTTACTACAAAATTAAAGAATAATAGACACTGCTTATTTAAGAGAAAAACACAACTCTCAGGACATACTAAGAAGCATTCATTCAGCTTACAAACTATCAGTGTATGTTACATGTGTTCTTCAGCTTGATACTTTACACCAAAAGCAGTGGACTTGCAATTTCAGCCAGGACAGTTTTCATTACATCTAAAAGCATGGCTTTGACCCCTGTGCCATTCACAAGTACACACACCGTATGGCATTAAGGGATAGTTTAAATTGAATGTTCAATACAACTTTAATTCAGTCTTTTCAACAAAAACCGACTTGACTGTTTAGGATGTTAAATTTGGCAAAAACCTATGTGTCTTCGTCCGTCTGATTCCTTGCGTGCTCCTGCTCAGACGTACTGGAAGCATCATCATCGGATTGTTCACTTGAGTGATACAACATCAGCGCATGGGTCTTGTGTGTTATGGTAACAGTGCAGGGCCCTTGTGCCCATGGCTCTCCATCCACCTGCATTGGCATCTTTGAACTCTTCAAGATCAGCTGAAGTTGAGAGAATACAGTCATAACACTTCATTGTAGCTATGACACCACTATCTATGTAGTGATGCCTCACACTTTCGGCCTCTAAAAAGAAAATCTTTCTATACATTTCACTACACACATTTATAGGGTTCCCATCACTATGGTGTGTAGGTGCAACTAACACTTTCAGTTAAGAGGAACACCAAGTACTCTACAAACTATTTATCATTTATATAGCACTTTCAGTGTTCGAAGTGCTTTCACTAGTTCATTCTCACACCACCACAGCAAAGTAGGTCATTATTATTCCCATTTTATAGATGGGGGAACTGAGGCCATAAGACAGTGACTTGCCCAAGGCCACTCAGCGAGTTCATCCTGGCTAGGAAAGGATTTGAACCCTGGTCTCCCAGGTCCAAGCTCAGTATCTTAGCCACTAGGCTGTCCTGGCTCTCAAAATAATAATAAGTTAGCTCAGTGTCTGAGATACCCCAAAACCTCTTTAATGTTACCTACCCTAACAGTATGTGCCTGTCCCAGCCGAACTGGATTTGCCAATTTCACTTGAATCTGTGCACAGTGAAAAGAAACATGAACACCAACAACTTCCAGCAATCCATCATCATGCCTACAATTTAAAGAGAGGTTTTATCATCAATAAAACAGCTTTAAAAACACAACTCGGGCAATCATCTGATTTTCACACACACTTCATATTGACAGAAAACTGATAGCTGTAATAAAGAATGTTTACAAAAATATTACTTTCTGCTGAGTAATCTAGCAATTTAAAAAAAAAAAAAAAAAAGAAGTTATAGCTGGATTCCACAGACTATAACCATATGAGCAGTTCTGCAAATACAATCTGCTGAACTGTGCCTTACACTAGTACACAAACACACACAGATATTGCAGTGGTGAAGCCTGGACATACCTTGCCAGAGGATAAGGCTCATCTCCCATTCCTTCCCATATTCGACAGCCACCTCCCCAGTATCCGATATTTAGAACTATGATACCTTCCAAATTCGGCAGATAGATTTTTTCCCCATCCAACTCTAGCTTTAAAGACACACAACAGATTGTTAGTGAGTACTTTCAAGAAAACCCCTCCTCTTTGGGCACACAGACATTTCTCTTAGTGCACAGGTGGATGGCTCCAACTAAAGGTAATGGGAAAGCCAGGTAAATCGTGAAAATTTAATCTACTGTGTGCATCTGAGATCAGTATCCGGCCATATAAGAACAACATTTTACAGTACGTGCTTCCACCTACTTCTATAAAAGAAGTGTTAGACTACAACAATATGTTGTACTTTGCTTCCACCACTTCTATTGTTGACTCGGGATTTAGAGTCTTAAGGGTGTTTTATGGGGCCTGTGCACCACGGCACATTTCACCATGAAACAGATTTTAATTTCAAATGAGTCCTGATCAAAAGCCCATTGGCAATTCCCATGAAGAGTCTTCAGTGGTCTTTGTTCCAAGCAACAGATAGTTTCTCAACCCATGCAATGAATTCTGGACACCCTTGTGTGTCACGTTCCCTTTATAGTTACACTAAAGGTAAATGATACACAGATGTGTTGGAAGAGATCTCTGTATATAGTATCAAGAGAGTTTTGTTGCTGTCTTGGTCCTGCACAAGGCCCTTTGCAGCTTGCATACTCGCATCAACAGAAGTTGGACCAACAAAGAGATCATCAGAACTACTGTCTCTCCATCTCTGTATATTTATTTATTTATACTAAAAATGTTAACCCGCTCCCTCCTGCCCAATGGCAGCTCGAGGCGGCGTACAACAAGTCATAAAATACAATAATAAAATCATCTAAAATTCTACAAAAAATATAAAAATGGACATAGCAGTTTCAGTAGCAAGGATAACCCCCTGCCCACCTCCCTCCCCGAAGGCCCGGCGGAACAACCAGGTCTTACAACATCTACGGAAAGAGGGGAGGTCGGGGGACAGACGGGCCTCCAACAGGAGGCAATTCCACAGCCGAGGTGCGGCCACCGAGAATGCTCTTTCTGCCGGCGCCACCTGGCATACCCGGGGGACTTCGAGCTGGGAGCCCCCAGCTGACCGCGAGGGTGGCGAAAAGACCCAAGGCGGTCTCGCAGGTAAACAGGACCCAGGATATCGTGGAAAGTTTACCATATTTTGCTTTTTTGTTTAATATATCATCTTTTCCACTTCTGATGTTATGGTCTTGAGGGAGGTGTATATTCCTGTATACAGTTAACTCACTTGTTACCGCTACAAAAGGAAATAACTTTCTTACCTCAACCTTTTTGTTCAGATCCTTACATTCCTGTACTAAGCAATCTTTGGTTCCATAGAAAAAATAAACAGCCTGCAAAAAGGTAAAGAACAAGCAACATTAAGAACAAATAAAGCAAAGATCTATGTAATATAAATATGGTTATGAAAGAAAACTATACACTACACTTCTTGCACAAGACTGGTTCATGGCCTGCTCCTCAAAGTATTCCACTGACAGAAGCCCTTTTCACTTCCATGGGGCTTGCACCAAAACAGTATTTAAAAGGAACCAAACTTCAGGTGTAAACAAACAAGTCGATAGCCCTCTGCAGTTTGGGTTCAGTCCATGCAGTCCTCACTCACATATTTAGTATGACCAGACTAAAAAATGGACAGCCCCCTGCATGAAGCTCATGTGCTTTGCAGACAGCCCCCACTTGCAGCATGAGCGAGAGCAAGAGCACAGAGAGGGGCAGGAAGCGCTCCCTCCTCAAAACACTCTAGGCTCTTCACCTGTAACTCTATGGTGCTGGCAGACCCTGTACACGTGAAGGCACTGCACACAACCCAACTGATGGGAATGCGGACATTAGCTTGCATGGCAGGCTCCACATGCTCCAAGTTACTGGGGGCCGCATGTCTGGTGCGTGGAGACAAAAACCTAATAAATGAGAAGGTGGACACCCACCTGGTGTGGGCTACCGTCTTGTTCGTTAACACCCTTAGTCTCTACGTGGGACAGGACCTAGAACATTTTCATGAAAAGGGTGAGCTAAATCAGTAAGAGTTGCTTTGATAGTAAAGCAAGGTTTTTTCTAAAAAAGGGCACTGGTTTGCCTGAGTTAACCAGCAGGGGGTTCTCCAACATGGCCAGAACCTGTGGGTTCGCAGGGAGGATTTGGCAAGAGAGCTGCTTGGGGAGACCATATTGTGGGCGGATGAGATCTGGGACACCATTAATGGCATGGCTCGGGAGCCTAGGCAGCTGAGCTGGCAGAATGCCAGGCCTTTGCTGCTGAGGTCCACCTGTCTCACAGATGTTAACGGGAGTGGTCTCCAGCTGGAAAGATATCCAGGGAATACAGTGCTGGTGGGCGGATTGGTCGGCGGAGAGGGACTGTGATTGTGCGGTGCTGGTGGTAGCGCTGCTGGCTGGCTGTCGATCTGAGTCATGGTCATGTTGATGGTAAGTCTCTTCAAGTGGTTGCAGAAAATGCAGTGGCTGGGAAACAGCAAGTTTCATGGGGTATGTATTGGTCAACAGGAGGAGCTGGGATTCTGAGAATGCATGTTCAAGAATGGCACGGGTGCATGTTATACGTGCACCAGCAAGAATGAAGTAAGGAGTAGGAAGTGGTTGCTCCTGGGAATGGTCTAGGCTTTTTGCCCACAACTCTATGGCGCTGGCAGCCCTGTACATGCGTGATGCTGCATGCAACCTCATTGACGGGATGTGGACATGTGGGTGCATACTAGCCTACATTTATCCACACAGCAGGCTCCGCATGCTCCATGACCCCACCATGAGTGATGGCTGCATGTTCGGTGGGTGGTGGTCACATGACTGGTGGGGGGCACACACACAATAAATGGGCAGGTTAACACCCACCTGGTGTGGGCTACCATCTTATTTGTTAACACCTTAAGTGCTGAACATCATCTAAAATTAAGGGGGGGGGGGTTGGGAAGATAGCAAGAAGCCAACGAGCATGCGCCATTGTGTTTAAGCAAGTGGGTATTCTGAATGCCTATTTTATAGGCTGGGATGAAGAGAGGCCTAACCCAGCAAAAGACTGGCCATGGGCCAACAAGCAAGTTCCCAGGGTCTCAACATACTTACATACAAACCAGATCCATGGTTATCCCAAAATACATACACTGCTTTAGGAGATAGGACAGCCTGCCCATAGCTTAACTCATCACCCCCAATGGAAGAGGAGGAAGCTTTAGGAGTTAAACTAGAGTTTGCTTTTTTTTCTCTCTTGGGGGATTGGACAGGAAGAAAACAGAACATAGAGAACTGGGTCCAAATCAGCAAATGAGTGAAGTAAGCTCCAACACTTGTATTGCCACTCACTGCAAGATAATGCTTTGATCTGTTACCAGTTAAGTTAGCAAGAACTTTGCCCATTTGTCACAGCCATATTATTTGGCAACAAAATGTTTTACAGGTATTTGAAGCCACACACAGGAATAAACTAGACACTAGTACAGAACTGGATCAGATTAGGATGCAGAAAAAGGAAGCTTAGTTGGATAGCTGCAAACATTAATAAAATGGATTTTCAAATTTGTGATTTGTCTCAATGTTATCTCAAACAGCTGATCTTAGATAAAATACGTTTTACAGTCTTGCAATTCAAGGATGCCAAAGAAAGCTGAACAGACTTAAATAGGAAATGCTACCCAACACACCTTATTTATAATTCTGCTGGAAAACAGAGAGGGAGTCTTCTCACGATGGGCATGAAAATTTAAAGCCATAAGAGCATCTGGTCCTATAGAAAAATAGTTGTTCATTGTGAACACCTATAAAGGAAAAGAAATGTACAGACATATAAAAATCACAGCAACAGTTTTAGTGGGAATAGCACCCATGTGACAAAGTTTCATCATATGAAATTAAAGCAGACAAAGGTTTTCACTAGGTCACAGTTCATGTGCTATCAATCAAAAAGGTATTACTGAATTCGTTAGCTTCTGTACAATTCCCAGCTTGAATTTTCCATTTGAAAATGCTTCCTTTGGCATTTTTTGTATTCCCTCTATTATTTTTAAACAAAGACAGCTGCAACAAGCTTAGAGCTAGTGGAGAAACTATAAACCCTGCACTAAGTCTATGAAAGCCGTGGTGCTCATACTACACTGCCCGTAAGAAAGTTAAGGTACAAACGTTTAGCAAGCCCCTTAAGGACATGTATTCCAGCTCAGGATATGAAAAGTCATGTTATCTAACATACAGACACACACAGGTGCCCTTGAGTGTATGGTCCAGTTCTCTCCTCTCAGTGGTGAGAATGGATAACAATGACACTGAAGTTGGTAAGGACCCAATGCTGTCAAACTCACATACAGATACTTAGTTTAAACAAGGGTGCATTCAAAAGGTCAGATTATTCAGCCTGTCTCTGCACTAAGCACCGTACATCTTTTCTCAAGCTTTCCCAGCCACCACCACGTTGGGTGAAAACAAACGAGACGCTGCCCACATCGGCTCCTTTTAGCCCCAGATTCAGCTGTGTCTCAACACCCCCCCGCCAGATGTTCACCCTGGATAGCTCTGGGGCAGCAAAGCAGAGCATGCAGTGCAGGTAAACCAGGTTCAAAACGATGCAATGGGCAACCATGGGGCCAGGTCCCATTTGTTAGGGTCCCCCTTAGCCCCAGGTCCACCAGCATCATAGAGGTGCAGCGAGAGCTCCCCTTTCAGCTGACAGCTAGCCGGGAGAGGGGAGGTGCAGAAGTCCCCAGAGGCTCTCAGCCAAGCAGGGCATGATCTGCACTCTCCAATCCCAGTTGCCTCTCAGCAGAGCGGGGCATTCTATCTCTGAAGGAAAGGTGTGCGCGCGTGGGGGAGCGGGGGGGTCACAGCAGAGAAGAAGGCATCTTCTCTGGCTGCGATCCACATTCCATCAGAGCAGGAAGAAGGAACAGCTGGGAAGTGGAGCACAAATCACGTCCCACTCAGGAGAGAGGCAGCTGGGAGAGAAGAACGCAGGGGCTGTGAACTGTCTTTGATCTCCACTGCTCTCCTTTTCCACCAAGAGAGGTGGAATTTTGCCTTTAAAAACTGCCTTTTCCATCAGGAAAGGAGAGCAGCGGCTACAGAAACAGTGGTCAGGGCCAGAGAAGAAGCCAGTTTGTCTACAGCAGCCTTGAACCTCCAGCCTTCCCATTTCCTTTCCAAACCTCTACCAGCAGAGCTACCTGAGAAACGGCTGGCACCCTGTATCTGCTTTCGTCATGGGGATCATGACACTTACAGACCGTACCTCTGAAGGGCCCTTCTGGTGTGGCTCACCTGCTCTGCTTTAGGGCAGCTTGGCCCAGGTTCTCAGGCTCCGACACCCTCTGCCTGCCCAAGCCCCTTTGTCAGCTGGCTTAGAAAATTAGTGGGCATGTACACTTACACACACAGTTTTTCCCCTATTTAAAATCCCAAACAAGTACCTGTTGGATATTATTTGTTACCCTGGCCGCAAATGGCCATTCAGATAGTTCATATTTGATCAGCATACCCACTTTGGAGGGTACTTGTTTCAGCTCTTTGTGTATCCTCGCCAAGAGAAGTTAATCCAATGAAAGATCAGCTGATCTCCATCTCTTACATTTGGGACCAACATGACAATCCCACTCCCTCTATAGACTACTTTTTCAATGTAATACAAACAAAAGGGTACGAGGAAGATGCCTTCTATGATGCTAGTATCAGAGCACTGTAGCCATTTACATGAAAATAAAAAAAATTTTTTATTAATATACAAGCTCACATTTTAAGTTTTCAAATCATACCTTTGGTTTTCTTAAATTATAATATCCTTTGTTTGTTACCTGAACCTTCCACCTGAAAGAGAGGCATATTGTGTAAGGTGAGTTGTTTTCAGCAGACCTTAAACCACATCTAAGAAACTAATGCATGCAACACCCACAAAGCTACCAACTTGAAGTTTGAGGGTGGGGTGTGTGTTAAAAAATGAAAAGCATGAAATGGTCTTTAAAATCTTGGGATTTTAAAAAGGAATACATTTGAGATTCTTCTATTTGTTTGGCTCCTGAGTCTTTAGGGTATGTGGCAGTTATGGTTTTAATGCCTCCTGACCAATAACCACAACAGTTGGAAACTTTGTTTTCTTTAAAATAATTAAGAGACAAGATTCCTGACGTTTTAGCAGCAGCGGCCCTTACGAAAACACATAAAATAGTAAGATTGCTGCTACAAGTCATGGGAGTGAACAATCCTACGCTGGCAGTATCTAAAATTATAAAGAAGATGGGCACACCTCAAAAGAGTCATGTGCTTGGATTAATCTTTAAAAGCTAAGCATTGGAGAAACACCTTATCAGAAGCTCCTCCATCTTCGCTCACCTTTTTCCTGCTGGCTCTCCACCCCACCGAGTATGTTTACAAGTACGCTTTGTGTTTATTGAACAGAATACCTTCACCACCCACCAGTTTGAGAACCACTGCCCTAAACCTCTGTTATTTGTAATGCTTTCCTGGGGTTACAGCCAATATATTCAATGCGTTATGGAATTCACCTTTTGCTTTGCTGCTTACCTGTCTAGTTTATTTCCATCTGCTTCCATTACATTTTGTAAGATCTGTTCCACTGTGACATCTCCAGCATAAGCTGCACCCCAGCCCATAGTATTGGACAGGTCGTTACCTGTTCCTAGAGGTAGGATTGCAACCTGTGGAATATACTGCTCTTGTCCCTGTAAAACGTGTTACATTTCAGATTCTTGTTTACAGAATTCCCTGCCTCCCACTTTTATTCCTAGATTTTTTAAAGATAGCTTAATACCATTAATTGAAAAGCTGCTTCGTGGATTATTAGAATGACACAGCTGGTATTCTAAAGCAGGGCAGATGGCAAAGCTAAGTATTTGAAACAGAGGGGGAAAAAGGAAGGAGTTTTAGAAAAGAAAGTGTCTTTGTATGTATCCAGATACTGTACTAATGAGCATTATCTAAATACAGAGAGGATAGGGTACTGCTCAGCAAGAAATCAAGCAGCTGGGAGCTTGAACATCTGAGTGGCATGAAGATATAAAATATAGAAATTCTATAAGTTTGTGCCATTGTCTTGCCACAAGACCTTGGACATGTCATATGGGCCCAAATATTTAAGAGGGATACTATTTTTATTTGTTAAAAAAGCACTCTGAATGGCACCTCTGAAAAGTTGTGCATGAGATGTCAAGCATGCACTGTCCTAAAAGAAGCTAAAGGGAATGACAGGGTCACTTCAAGGGATTGATTTTTTTTTTTCCCCAGAAGTTTCAAATTTGCACCCAAAATCAACTGTCAGTTTGGAAATCTTTGGCCTCACTCTTGCTGCCTTAGTTTCCCTATTTATAAGACCAAATATTTATGTGACTCACAGGGCTGTTCTGAAGTTTAAAGTTCTTGAGGTCAAATCTTAGAAAACTTGCAAAAATGGAATTAGAGGGCATTTGAGGTTTAGTCTCATTTAGCAACAATCTCTATTTATTTATTTCATTACATTTCTACCCCGCCTCTCCTGAACACAGCTCGGGGCGCCTTCCAATAATAAAACAATCTCAAACACATAAAATACCATTCCAAAATATATTTAAAACATGAAATAAACAGGGCCTGGGATATAAAACCATTTAGGATATAAAACCATTTAGGATGAGGGAGATAAAAATCACCTCCTCACCCCCTCCCCAAAGGCCTGGGCAAACAGCCAGGTCTTGCATCTTCACCGAAATACCAACAAGCTCGGGGCCAGACAGGCCTCCTCTGGTAGGAAGTTCTAGAGACGTGGCCTGGCCACCGAGAATACCCTCTCCATTGTGGCCTCCCGCTTAACGCGGGGCATCTCCAAGAAGGCACTCCCGGCAGACCGAAGGAGCCGCTCCGGGGCATGGAGGGCGAGGCGGTTCCTGAGGTATGAGGGGCCGAGACTGTGAAGGGCTTTATAAACCAATACCAGCACCTTGAATCTGGCTCAGCACGCTATCGGCAGCCAGTGCAGAGCCTGGAGCACTGGTGTTACGTGCTCTCGGCAACCTGTCCCCGAAAGGAGATGGGCCGCCGCATTCTGCACTAGCTGCAGCCTCCAAACCAGGCACAAGGGAAGCCCTACGTAGAGCGCATTGCAGTAGTCCAGCCTCAAGGTGACGAAAGCATGGACGAGGGAGGCCAGGTCCAGGCCGGAGACAAATGGACGCAGCCTCCGCACCAGACACAACTGGCGAAAGGCAGCCTTAGCGACTGCCTCCACCTGCCGCTCTAGGCGGAGATCCGTGTCCAGCTCCACCTCCAGACTCTGGACCTGTTGAGTTATAGGCGGGCGCACTCCCCCAATAAGGGGGGCCGACACCTCCCTCGCTCTCCCCACCACCATCACCTCCGTCTTATCGTGGTTGAGCTTCAGCCTGCTCTGCCACATCCATTCCGCCAGAGCCTCCAAACACTGGGATAGCACCGAGATAGCAGGGTCTGGGGCCGTTGAAAAAGAGAGGTACAGCTGAGTATCATCAGCATATTAGTGACAACGCACCCCAAACCCTCTCACGACCTCCCCCAGGGGCTGCATATAAACATTAAACAATAATGGAGACAGAATAGAGCCCTGCGGAACACCGCATGATAAGGCGCGGGGGCAAGATGTCTCCTCCCCCAGCACCACCTGCTGGCTTCTCCCCGAGAGGAATGAACATAACCATTCAAGAACAGTCCCATCCAGACCCCCCAGGTCACGCAGCCATCTCAGCAGCAGCCCATGGTCCACGGTGTCAAAAGTGGCCCAGAGATCTAGCAGGATGAGAAATGTTGAACATCCTGCATCCATCTCCCGGTGGAGATCGTCGACCAAGGCCACCAACGCTGTCTTGGTGCCATGGCCAGGGCGGAACCCAGATTGAAACGGGTCTAGGAAACCGATGCTGTTGCTGTCTCTTATACACATCTAGATGTGTATAAGAGACAGCTGTTGAGATGCCCCTGGAGCTGGAGACCCACCGCCCGCTCAATAACCTTCCCTAAAAAGGGAAGGTTAGAGACAGGTCGGTAACTGGCGAGGGCATCCACGTCCAATGATGGTTTTTTCAGCAGGGGACGCACCACAGCCTCCTTGAGACTGGGCGACAACCTCCCCTGCTGTAAGGACGCTTTGACTACTCTCTACCCTCGCCAGCACCGTCCCCAATGTCTCCCTGGAGGCTTTCACCAGTCAAGACGGGCATGGATCAAGTTCACAACACATGGCCCTCACAGACCCCAAGACATCCGCCACATCGGCCGGCGTCACTTCCTGAAACTCCCCACACAAAGATGGACCAGAGGGGGCCTCCATCACCTCGCGCGCTCTACCTACTGCCCCTAATCTGGCTGCAAAGTCACTCTGAATCTGAGCGATCTTGTCCGCGAAGTAGCTGACAAATTCCTCACAGTGGGCCTGGGACATATCCCCATCCAGGTGGAGGGAGGCCAGACTAACCAACCCCCACACCACCCGAAACAGCTCCGCTGGACGTGACTTCGCGGACGCTATGAGGATTTACAGGGGCAAAGGTTTCTCCCCCCATCAGCCTTGCCAACACAGCCCTAGGCCATAACAAAAATGGATTATTGTCTCCCTCATTTGCCATGGGTACTAAAGGATCTACAAACCAATTAAGTCCCCAGGGACATGTAGATACATCTACAGGAACCTACATTTTTGTAAACCTATTGTATCCAGAATCCTTAGCTGTGCTGATTCTGCAGACTTAAGATATTGTCTTTAAGTTCCCGAGCTTTTGTAATTTCATTCTGTGGATTTCTTATTACGGGAAGTACAGAACATAGCAAGTAAGGGGAAACTGCATTAGAAACTTCAAAGTGTAGCTTTCTTCAAGCCAGAATTTTCAATTGGAGCCAGAGAATGCAGGCTTTTCTACACCTCTTCCCACCTTGCAGAGTACCGTGATATCATTGTGCTCCACAAGAAATGGAGTCACCTCTGTTGAGCCCAACACAATCCAATGGAGTTAGGCAGAGTTCACACGCAACTCCACACTTTTGGTTGGGTCCTGTCAGGCCCTGGTCAGCATGCAGACCTCTAGAAGAAAACTTCATTCTGCAATATTCTCACAAAGTTTTACTATTGCCACATACACGGTCATAGCAAATTCACAGTGGCCACAGGTAAGATACTGTAGTGGTTATCTGAAAGTGTCATGAGTAAGAACAGAGAAATTAAGGTTGCTGTGCTGGTCCCAAATATAGGCAATAGAGACACAGGGTACTTTCAGACATGACACTAACCACCCTTGGTGGTTATTTATGCATGTTGGAGGGCTGCATAGGGCACCAATACAGCCCTGCAACATGCATAAATAACCACCAAGGGTGGTTAGCGTCATGTCTGAAAGTACCCAAAGTAGAACAGCGATGTCTTATTGGACCAACTACAGTTCATGGAGGTATGAAAGTTTGCATACTGCCACCAACTGTAGTTGGTCCAATATAAGGTATCACTGTACTACTTTGCCTCTATAAGTAAAACAACAACTATTTTTACACATATGTCAACTGAATGGTTTTTTACGTTGAACAATATTTGAGAGATACCTTGGTCTGCAGCAGAGTAGGGAAAGAAACCTTTCCACAGTTGTGGTGAGAAACCTGGCCAAAACTTAATTGGGTTTTAATCTTTGTTGTATAGAATCTTTTATATACTTTTTTTGGAATTTCTGATAGCAAACTGGACAAATAATATTGTCAGATTCTCACTCCAGAAAACTACAACAATCTTGCCTTAACAACATACTCTTTAATGTTTAATCTTCCTCAAAACATATTGTAGGAATCTTTAAATCCTGTATATACATTCCATTTAGAACCAACATATTTCTCCTCAATGCACCATTCTTTAATAATTCATCTACTTTTACAGCTAAATTGTAATCCTGCATTTGTAACATTGTTTGGTGGTTATACGAATTATGAGAATGTCTCCAAAGATTAAATGCTTTGGGTGGAAAATAAGCAGCCAGAGCAGATATAATAAATCTTCTGGATGGTATGGGGAGAGTAATGTATGAAGTAGAACACGTTTATATACAAGATTCAATTTCCAAATTTAGTAGCTCTTTATGGATTTCAAGCACATTTTTTTTTTTTAAAAAAAAAGAAGTTTCTTCTAGTATACAACCAATTTTGCAAGTACTTTTAATGGGCTAAGTCTGAAAGATAGGAACACGTCACAAGCGATAAGAACTATTGCACCAGAATACACATCGGTTTACTCAAACAGTACCTTTATCTTCATTTCATCAATTGCATCCAGAACCCAGCCCACAGTGCCATCCCCGCCACAAACAAGAACTCTAGCAGAATTACAAGGCAGCAGTGTACAAAGCTGGAGTGCTTTGGCAGGTGCAGTTTTGGTGAGATCAAAAACCTATTAAGAAATTAAGAAAAAAAATTAAGTGTTCATAAATTTTAAGATGCATATGAAAGGTTTTACTACGCAGACTTAGTGTTTTTAGATAAGGCCCATCTCACCAATTACCCACCCATCATTTTGGTTCCCTATGCAGCCCTGCAACATGTATGATGGGTGGGTGATTGGTGGGTAATAAGTGGGAAGCCTCTGGATTTAACACCACCCTCTCTAACTTCATTTTCAGACGCTTGTCAGGCTACATTCCAACGAACAGTTTATTCGATGTGGCTGGGCATCACTTCGGTTTAACTCCTGAAGTGTTCATACAGAGTTCCAAACCGAAGCTTTCTAGGAGTAGGAAGAAAAATATGTATTCCTGAAAAATCAGTACCACACACTCCTCTTTGGTTTGTATTTCAAAGTAAAGTGTTCAAAGGAACAGTATCAGGGTAACCGAATAGTACCTCAGTTTAGTGATCATTAGATCTCAGCTTGCAAGGGAGATGGGTGGGGTTATGACTGACAGTACTGCTTCAGTTTACACTGTTTGTCCAAATACTACCAAAGTGAAGGAGTTACTGAGTTTGAATCAGATTGATTTAGCTCTGTTCATCGGAATGTAGTATCAGTGTGCTTTATGGTGAAAGCGATCTTACATAAACTTTATTAAAAAACAAATCCTATTTGAATAAAACAAGTTCCAACTGAACACAGGTTAAGTTGGCTGTATTCAGTGACATTAGTTGTTTACTTTTATGAAAGCCAAGTGTAATAAAATAAAAATCTTTAAGGACCATAAAAAACTTCTACATTAGAAGAGGTCTTCTTGGAGATTTATGATAACTAGTGCCAAGAGCAGAGAATTTAAAAAGCTTGGCTACCCTGCATTTAAAATGTTATGCTTTGAGATTGAGAGGCCACGTGTAACCAGGAAATTCAAGGAACAACTGCGGATGAAAACAGACATGACGCTAATCACCCTTTAACCACCCTTGGTGGTCATTTATGCATGTTTCAGGGCTGCATAGGGCACCAATACAGCCCTGCAACATGCATAAATAACCACCAAGGCTGGTTAAAGGGTGGTTAGCGTCATGTCTGTTTTCACCCTGTCTTACATCACAGCATATTGTGCCATTACATTTAAACAGAGACACAGAAAGAGCTGCAGACACTCTCATTTGACAAGCCAAGAGAGAATTTATTTATTAAAAACCAGAACTAAAGTTAGAACTCAGGATCAAAAGTGTTTAGCTTCTTTTTATTCTTTTCCCCTCAAATGCCTCTTATCTTCCTGAATGAATAGGAAACTTGGGTGTGCATGCATATCGGCACATAGATAACTGCAGGTTCAACTCCTGTGAAATGAGACAGACCTCAAACTCAATTATTAAACTGTCTTTACTGTCAGTGTGTTAAAGCCAGATTCCCATTTTGTTTCAGGGAACTGAATGAACCCAATTCCCTAATGTAGATCTGTATTGAAAGCCTTTAAAAGATGGCAAGACTCCCATGTCTTTAATTGCGCTGTTCTTTTCCTTAACACAGTCAAACCTTTCCACCACAATTACCTGAACGGGATTTAGCATAGTCTTAAACTGTCCCAGCAATGTTTCACCCATATTATTGCCACTCCGAGTGTTAGCCAGGATGATTATAGGGGCCCACTGTTCCCCACATGAGGAAGCTAACTGCAAAACAAGGAAATCACATCACAATGTGATCACATGGATAAAAAGGACTCAAGCCCCCACTGTTTGTAGTTACATACATAATAAAAAAGGGTAATTCATTGAACAAGTAGCCGATATCTTTTCATAGCAGTACAGAAAAGCAGCAACTGCAAAAATGTATAGGTTTACAATGTATTTCAGACAGTTTGAATTAAGGAGGTAGGTCTGAGTTTTATAAATAGTTAATTCAAGCCATTTAACATTCATGCATCCTCATACATTCTTCATTTCCCATTTCCTAATTACTGCATTAGAACAAGAGTTCTCAAACAGTACCCCGTCTCTTACTCCTCAGTCCTGTTGTGATAGCACAATCATCTCCATAGCAACAGACCTTAAACCCAGGATTATACCTTCATGGCACAAGGGCAAATAATGCGTTTGTTCAAAACACAAATACTTTGAACAATAGCAAGGACAAAAAATTAAGAGCAAAATTGTCATATACAGAATTGTTTTCTTGTCAAACATGGTTTCATGGGATGCAATAGACTACATTTTGGTATGCAGAAGAGGCATTTATTTGACCACTGTAACTCTCTGCAAAGTCAATTTTTCATTTATCGTTATTCTTGGATACACTAATGGGTTTACTCTTACAGGTGTTCATTTGAAAGGACTTTAGGAGGATTCCTCTTTAGAAATAGCAATTTGGTACATGGGAAATGTGTTTTTAAGGTTGTTTTGCTGTACACATTTTGCTGCAGGTTGGTGAATATCCTTTAACATGCAAAGGGAAGCTGATCATAAATAATTTCTGGGGCTGCTGACTAAAGAGGATTGTTGGGTTTACATTTCATTTTACAACATCTGAGACAAGTTTCCATTGTCTCAGTGTCTCAAGATTAAATGCAATATATATACGCATTCATATGCTCCCCTCCCAATTTTGTCTCAACCAGAACGCTAATAAAAAAAGCTAATGCATTCAGAGAAAACACACTGAATTCATAATCTAAGAGAATGTTATTTAGGCAGCAAACTCAAGCACAGGGAAGTTGGAAAATGCTCAATTTATAGTTGTTTATACAATTTAGGTTGAGGTTGGCCCCTTTGCATATCCAATCCAGCCACTGAATGAGGAAGAAATCCAGTGAAAAAGCAGCAGTACTTGAAGTAACTAAAGATTGTGTTATAATGCATACTGAAAGGGGAATAAACTATGGTTGCATAAGCAATAATAAACACAGCATTTTCTAACCTTTGAGTAATGGATTTTACAAGCTTAAATAACATTCTTTCAGCATAGTTGTATTATATGTAATTTCCTTGGGTTTAAACGCCAAAAATCAATTAAACTAAAACGAACAATCTCTCCATCATTAGCAGAGTTTAAACCACTGGGACTGCCAACGCTTAAGCTACAAGTCTCAGTGGAAGAAGGCTTATTTCAGAGATGGGGATGGGCTCCAGGTGCCTGCTGCTCAGTCATATGGGAAGAGCCCAACTTAATTCTCTCACTCCCCACGAGCTGTGGGAGCTCCTCTCCCATGTGCTGGCCTACAAAGGTTAGATTCCTCTTGCCCCGTATATTTTATCCATGGTGATGTTAGAGAAAAAAAAAAGTTCCAAGAGTCCACTGTAATAGAAAGGTAGGCAACTTAAATAGAGGGGTTTCTGCTAGCTCCCCTTGCAATCTATCGTCAAATAACTATTTCACGTATAATGAAGATATATCAGTGCAGGCAATTCAACGTAAGATGTACATGTATGTAAAATAAAACAAAGGAGCAAACAATTACCTTTCCATAATCAGTTCTTTTATCTTTACGCATCTGACTAATGGCAGATAAGTAATATGGTGGAATAATTAAGTTTCTGAATTCTCCAAAATTACACGTCTCATTCTTTATGGAGTTCTGCATGCATTCGTCATGTACAGTGTACTGGCACCAAACACATCTAAAAAGAGGGGGGACAAAAAAAGATTTCACAGTTGCCTCACTTTACTTTTAGCCAACAGGGCAGGACAATATTCCACCACCAGAGTTCGTGGCAAAACTCCATCGTTGTGCCACGGACTTTAATGATGGAGGAGTGTGTCCTTAGAGTGAAAAGTTCTAGCACTGGAACTACAAAATAGTGGTATACTGACAGGATGGGTAATTCGAGGTATAACGAGAAACAGCATACTAAAGGTATAATGAGATATAGCATTCTATAGGAACATTGGAACAATCAAATTTCAAAACAAGTTGGCTTAGAATGGGGTGGAAAACTTCAGGCCTTGCAGTCAAATGAGGCCCATGGTTACTTTTAATCAGGCCGCTAACTAGTTCCTACCCAAAGAACTGAAAGTGTGAGCTCAGGGGAAGGGAGCAGAGATGAGGGCATGCATCCAAGGTGAGAGATAGGCGACAGATCCATGGCACAGACCTCTTCCTGAGCACACCCCTTAAATGCCCCCACCACCCACTTCTTTGTGGTCCTCAGAGCTTGTACTATTTTTAAAGTGGCCCTTGGGAGGGAAAGGTTCTCCATCCCTGGCTTAGAATATAGATATCTTTCAGAAAGAGTTACAAATATGGTTTTGGATTTGACCACCCACAAAAGCATTCTGAATTAAAACCAAAATCTGAAGCATTCTCTATTTCAAAGCACCAATCTCGACACCACTTCTGACCTTAAGAAATCCCATTTTGAAGTCAATGGGTCAAGGTTGCAAGTGGTTTCATGACTGTGGCCTGTGTATTTAAGATATGTGAAAGCTCCTCTACTTCCAACATCTATAATCCCAGAAATTTACATAAGAAGTCTTGTCCTGTAGTTAGACGAGAGAACACAGAATTAACTTGCTTTAATTTAAATTATGTGTACTATGTGGCAACTGGATTTTAATTATTTGTCTATCGACTTCGTATTGCAGCATATGTCAAAGATCGAAACACAGGAAAATACTCCATAGAACAAACAAAGCCTAGCTGACACAATGGGGTTAGAAGACGAGAGGCAACACTAAAAGACAATGGGAACAGTGGAACATCCCTATATGGCCCTATCCAGAAGTCAAGCCCTTAATGCAGGGTTTAGCAGATGTCCTCAAAAGTGATTATCATCAAGTAAATAGAAATCAAGCAGAAAGAACACAGCAGCTGAGGAAGGCCCAGATAAAGACACAGGACACTGCCAGAAATTCAAAGTGAAATGAGGATTTAAGAGATTTGTAGATCACTCATGAAACAAAGGGGCAGACAAGACTGCAAAAACCCAAGATGAAGGGAAGGTTTACAGAAGTGATAGTGGGGCTGTGTAAGCAGAGACGCCAGCACACGTCATTTACAAGCTACTGTTTATAGCTGGTAGACAGAAATGGAGCTGATAAAGGACTAAAGGATCACAGGAGATTTCGAGGCGCCAATATGAGAAAGTGGCTTGAAGCGGACAGAAAAAACTGAGAATAACTCAGGGTTATTACGTATTCTTAGATTTCAGATGCACAGTGATGACAGCTTTGAGCATTTTGGAGCTTATCAGATCAGAGCATTTGAGATTAAACAAAAGTGTTAGTTTGGAAAATAAAAATACAGACTGAATTGTAGGAAAAGAACCCAGGAACCACCCCAGAGCTGAAGTCCCACAGCGTAACGCCTTTAAGACTGGAATGGCAAACTGCTAGTTGGGAATGATCCTACACCAAGAGCTTGACTAGGTCTTTTCCTTCTTTACCTCCCATGAATTATTTTTTTAAAAACCAAGCCAATTACTTTTACTATAGAACTCCAGCACAAAATCATGCATTCTTGTATTGCAATGTAAAGCACTGCATGTGACAGCACAAATATCTCGCAATTACCGAAAGTGGGAGGCGTGTTGGTGTAAAGTGCTTAAAGTCATGATACAGTGTCAGCATCTAAGTAACCATGCCACATGCATTCAGGGCACGAAGTTTCAGATCGAACTCTGGGAAAAAAAAATAATTAAAAAATAAATAAATCAGTCACCAGATTTTATCCTGATATTAAATCATTCTTGACCCATTACAGCTCTGAACCAGTTGCCAGTTTGTTTTCTGGGCGCCAATGACTCCCAGACGCCTGCAAATTTTTCACCCTGCATGCATTTACTTAATTTATCATTGGCCGTGGCAATTTCCTCTGTTATACTATCTATGTGTTTCTGATCAAAACAGCTATTCGCATTATCAGATCTCTCCAGCTACCAGAATTATGCACCCTGGAAACAAACTGCAGATTGTGACAAACTAGATAATAAGTATGAGCTTTCCTTACATTTACCCATTACAGTAACAGTTAAGGAAAGGAAGGGAAAAAAGCAAAAAAAGCAGCACACATATTTTGGTTTCTTATATTTTTAAAGTGACATTTCCTCTTGCTAATAGGATTGTTCAGCACACTGACAGTCATGACACGATTTTTTTTGCAAGGGGAAGTTGTGCTGTACTAATCTGCTGGAATTCTCCGAGGATGTCAATAAGCATGTGGATAAGGTTGAGCTGGTCAATATAATGTACTTGGATTTTCAGAAGGCCTTTGACGAGGTTCCCCACTGGACCACTAATAAAACGGAGCAGTCGTGAGATAAGCGGAAGAATTCTGTGGTGGATCAGAAATGGGTTAAAAGATAGGAAAGAAAGCGTAGGAATAAATGGCCAGTTTTCAAAATGGAAAGTAGTAAACAATGGGATGCTGTAAGGGTATATACTGGGGCCGGTGTTGTTTAACCTGTTCATTAATGAATTGGAAAAGGGGGTGAAGAGTGATGTTGGGGATCGATAAACCAGAAAACTTCATGGTGCCACTATGTAAATCTATAGTGCAACCACACCTGGAATACTGTGTCCAGTTCTGATCACCTCAACTCAAAAAAGGCATAGCAGAACTGGAAAAGGTGCAGAGAAGGGCAACAAAAGTATACAAGGTTTAAATGGGTTTCCGTGTGAGGACAGAATCAATAGGTTAGGGCTCTTCAGCTTGGAGAGGACATGACAGAGGGTAGAAGTTTACAAGATCATGAAAGGTGTGGAGCAGGTAAGGAGTGCTGTTATTTACTCTTTCTAAAACCAACAGAAGCAGGGATCACTCCATGAAGTTAACAGGGAGCAGATTTAAAACAAATTTAAAAATACCTTTTCACTCAATGTACAGTAAAACTGTAGAACTCATTGCCAAAGGTTGTTGTCCAGGCCAGTAGCACAGCAGGCTTCAAAAAAGCACTGGATTAATTTTTTGAAAGCCAGATCCAGGGTTGGTCGGGGTACAAGACCGTTGACTGTCAGAAGCTGGGGGAGGATGGTAGGAAACCGATTACTCCATTTTAACCTGCTGTGTACTCCCGAGGCAACCGAGGCTGGCCACTGAGTTGAATGGGCCACTGGTCTGACCCAGTAAATGGCACTAATGTTCTTAATGCAAACATAAGTGTGTAGACAAATATGAAATAAACATTGACACGTTATAATTTCAGGCTCTTTGGTCTCAGTGCCTAACTTCTTTAAAAAGAGACGACACTGCACATGATTTGGGGCTGGAAAGTGTGGGGTGTGCAGAACATCAGGTTGACAGCAGTTCTCCCCCCAGAACTGCAGGGATTCAACCATGCAATGATCAGAGTATAGAAGAAAAGTATATAAGAAAAAAAAGTTTCAAACTGCTGGACAATTTGCCAAAGCAACAACCTGAAGCAATATTTTACTTGTTCCTAAAAATAGAGTAGTTATAAACATCCTTAAGACAGAAAAACATAATGTTTTGGATAAAAGTAGGCTAGGCATAGGCATACACACTAATATTAAAATATTGTGAAACTACATATTCAGAACTCGCTACAAGACTGAACAAGGGCTCTATAAATTCAAGGTGAAAATATGTTGGGCTTCAAAACCACTATTAAAAGAAGACTATTAACTCAAGTTTGGCTAAATATTTAGACAGTTTTACAAGATTTAGATCCAATAGAAACAACAGTTTAAAAAAAATGCCAAGGAAAACAGTTGAGAAAAGAAAACAAACATTGCTTCGTGCTGTTTGCAACACTAACTCTGCAGTACTGAGAACTTTTAAAAGTTTGACGTGACCATAAACTATAGATTTTGGTTGTTCACGACAACAGGAAAACATCTAAAATGCCCTTCAATTTAATAATTTGATAAAAATTGTAGACTGTATCAGATGTGAAAGATGACATATCTACATATTTTAAGGCAGACACTCCTAAAGTGTAGACCAGGACCTGAACTAGGGTTGCATCTTCTGTGGATGGGGTCACGTTCCTGACTGATATTTGATATAGTACTGTACATGGTACATGGTTTTGTTGCTGCCTGGGGTCACAGGATTATATTCAAGTTTCAAAATGGAATCAACAAGGCAAACATTTTGGGAAAACATTGTTCTAATGCAGTTACCCTGACCCACCAAAGGCAATAGAAGCTTTGCCATGGACTTCAATGGGAAGAACATCATGTCCCAAACGCTGTACAGTGTTGTGGAAGGACACAACAGCTCAGCCGTTTGATCTATTCTGTTGTTATGCAGCTGTCTAGAAAACAACTAGATTTAAAAGGACAAAAACAGAGGAAAATATTATAGTACTGGTTGACACTCTGCTGATCACTAATCCCAGCTCACCACATCCCAAAACCTAAGCAGCTGTGGAAGCTATTTTTGGAGTTTCCTTGTTAATCCAGATCTAAACTACAGTAGCAATGACACAGTCCATATAACTATGAACACTGGTATTCTGGACAGGTGATGTTTTTCACTGCTGGCCAACAATCCTGCTTTTCAATAAAAACATCTAAAGTTACTTCTTGATGCTTTGTTTACCCTCCTGGAACATTGCTACTCAATTATAAGGTGATTAATTTGTGTATTACCTGGAAAAGCAAGGCAAAAAAAAACAAACAAAGTCATTCAATCCAAGAAAGACTTTCCTTTGTAACACCACAGCCTCAGCTAGTTTATCTGCTCTCAGATGCACATGTTCACATCTACTTGTAAAATATACAACTTCTGACTCTTTACATTATCTGAAAGCTTGTGCACTCTCACCAACAGAAATGTGTCCAATGAAAGATCACCTGGTTTACTTTCTCTCATATCTGGGACCAACACAGCTTCTACCAGACTCTCTCTAGGCTAACATCTGGGGAACAAACCCAAAGGGTAGGCAATCACAGGTTTTACATCTACCTCTTCTACTGAAAAGGACCAGAGCCGGGGGCCTGGCTGTCACAGCATATGCATTTAAGTGCACACTGTGCTTTGGAAATACTTTGCATTGAAGCCACCACTGCTGCCGACAATTTTAAACTCTTAGGCCTTGATACAAAGGCTGGAATGGCAGCAGAGGGTGGGTCTTTTCTGTCCACTGCCTGGGCAGGTTTTGCACCAAACTCCTGCTGACTGTGTAGTCACTGCAAGCAAATGCTACTGTGTATGCATACACTTCCCATGTGATCAACACTTCAGTTTAACATGGGAAGCTAACTTTCAAAGGGGGGAAAAATACAGATTTTTAAAGCTTGCCTCTCAAATTAATCAGTATCCCCTTATGACGTGTGTTCTTTTGTTGTTGTAATTCTTCCTATGATGTCATAAAACCACTGAAAATGAGCTTCTTGGAGAAAAGGTCTCTGGGTGAAATCCTGGGCCCAGTGAAGTCGAGGATTTCTCTGGGTCTCCATTTTACATACAAAGCAACATGTACAGTTACCGCATTCTTACACCCTTAAAAACACACACACACACACACACACACACACACACAAAAACACAAGCCACCCCAAAAACACTAAACCCTTAACTTCTCCCAACAACTTTGGAGGAAACAATGAAATTTAGGAAACAAAATCCAACAGGGGAAAGGGAGGGAGGGAAAGGCAGAAGAAACTGATAGGAAATTGATAAAAATATATTTAAATTACAGATAATTTCACAACATTGGCAATTAATATTAGTATGCAGAGACCTGTGTTCATTGCGTTTCCCTCATTGCCACCAACAGGGAAAATGCCGTGAATACAGGCCCCTGATCTTATGTAACAGATTGGCAAGGTTGAACGGAAGCTAGTATAATAAATGCAGAGTGGTTCCATACATGGAACCATTCACTAGCTAGTCATCCGTTTAACATCCCTTGCATGCTGCTGCAGAATCTGGCAAAAGAGTTGGAAGACAATATAATTAGCCTGCTTAACAAAAATTATCTGAGAAAATAAAGAGTCAAACAATAGGCAAACAACTCCATTATAACAGATTTTATTTTTCTCATTTTACTGTAGCAAAACCCCCCACAAAAGTAGTTGTATGTAAAAATAAAATTAAAAAACACAACAACAGATCCCAGGCCGTCAGCGGGTGATTTACAATTACACAACCATCACAAAACCTCTAACCAGTCATGTAAAAAGTCACGAGAAACAGACTAAAGAGTGAAGAACGTAAACTTAAGTTAAAGATCAAATTCTCATCTCCGTTACAGGGACATAAACCCAGAATAAGTTAACTGAAATCAATAGCAGAACTTTGAACAAAAGCTGGTCCAGAGAAATACTACTTAAGGATTTAATTCTGCTGCATTAATCCTTGTTACACTCACTTAAGGGCCTGCAAATGGCAATGTTATTGCTTGTGAAATAAGGTATTGCTTGTTTACTTGTAAACTTTCAAGTTTTTCACTGTGGGTATTTATTCTGTAACAATGGAAAAATATCCCAGCTTATGCTATTAAGAACATCACACTGATTTTAAGGAGAAGTGCTGTTTTAAAATGTGTCCCGAAATAGCTCTGCTGGGACATAGTCATCTGAAGCTTTTTCTCAATCATATTCTTTCTTGTCATAAAACTAGACCGTAAGCTTCCAGGGGGCAGGGCCTGTTTTTTATTACACATTTATCTTTTAGCTCAGCACAGCCCCACTTCCCAACTGGGGTCCCCTACCTGCCACTGCAAAAAAAGTAGCATAGGAAGCTTTTTTTCTTTTTTTTTAACCCTACCTTATGACTCCTCGTTCCATCTTTACTCATGTAGAACAATAACCAATCCACAACCAAGTCCTATTGATATTATTTAGAGCTGAAAGCAGGTACCCACAAAATGGGTATACCCAGTGAATTTCCGGTCCCCGAATCGACTCGACAACATGGAGTACTAACTGGTACCCGACTGCGACCTGATTTGGGTACCGGATATCCCAGAATGTCGACTCCTGGTCCCAGAATGTTGTCTTCCAGTCCCAATTTTATTTTACTTTTTTGACGATTTACTGACTTCTGACACTTATTAATCAATTTTCCATCAGGGAAAGGCTATTTCCAGTCCTGATTTTTTGGTTTTCCAACTCAATATACCAATTGGTAATCAGAAAAACAGTACTAGTAATCAGTAAAAATACCAATTTTTTGGGTACCCAAGTAATCTTTCAGGCACCTGATGTGGTACCTGAAAATATATGAGCGTTATCTGTGGGGACTAAACTAAGTATCCATTTCAGCCCTAATTATTGATATTATCTTACTGATATCCCTGGAAGTTCCTTTTTTTCAGCAAAGCTCCACACTAGAAACTCTGTTTGAATTGTTCTAGCATGGTGTTTAGAAGCAAGATGAGCAGCTATCACCACAATGCAAAAAACAATGACATTGCATTGTACTTTCTATGCGTGTGGAGATGAGCCTTGTCAGTACCTGTAGTCACACAGTTTGGGCTGGGTGCCACACTGCTGCTTGCACATGACACAACAGCTGCACAGTGGGACATTGCCTCGGATCCAGTGGTGGGTCATAGAGCTGCGAGCCCCGCCATCATTCCTCGTCATGATCTCCTTGCAAAGGAAACGCCGGTCGGCTTTTTTGAGGCACCCTTCATCGACGCACAGCCCGCAGCAGTTGCAAAAAGCCCCCTGGAGAATGTGCTGGGTGCACACACAGCAGTAGGTGGGCTGGCTAAAGAGGTCTGTGTAACGCCAGTCATGCTTGCTCTTGCGGAAGATGTCCCGCCTTAGCACCTGCCGCCGAGATCGCTGGAAGCTGCACCACAGGGTGATGAGTATGGGGAGGACCACCGAGCACAGAGTCCAGAAGGCCAGATTCCAGTCTGCAAACACTGAGCTGGAGGAGCGAGGACTACTGCTTTTGCCCCCCTCCATCTGTTCTGAATTTAGCGTTTCCTCTCTAAATGGTCAAATTGATCAAAACTTGAGACAGGCTAACTTGGGTCTCAGTCCCCAGTCCAGAGCTCCCATGGGCAAACAGACGAGTCATCCTGTTATTTTACAGCTTCCTCCAATGTTACTTTTCCACTCACATTTCCCACTGAAGCCTGGTCTAATATAATCACCAACATAACAACCACATGTCCCCAGTCTCACCATTACATCCTGCTACCAACAGGATATTAACAAACCCCTGCCTTCTTCCCACTCCTCTAGCATTGTCAAACCTTATTTCTCACCTACACCCCCAAAGAAATAGGATACCACCACTACACCCCTCTATCTTTTAACATGCAGGAAACCTGAAGTAATAAGTTACTAGGCACTCTTTCCCCCCAATAAGTTTACTTTTGCCTCCACTTCCCCAGGGGTGGGGAAATTTGTGGCTGGAGGAAGAGCTAGCTCCTCATGACCTTGAAATTTCTAAGAAATTGTTGCCCTGCCCACCTGAGCTAGCAGTCCAGCACCCCTGCCTCTTCGCTGCCCCTGCCTTCCCTGACCCCCCTAGCCACCAATTTCAGGAGTGATCTTAGTCCCCATCACAAAACCGGAAGTAATAACTAACCCTACCCCCCTCCAGTGGAATAACCACCCCCCTGAGGTAACTAACCCTTCCTCTCATCCCAGGGCAATTAGCCCCGGCCGGAAACGCCTTTGTTATAACCCCCCGGGTAGCTCCTGCCGTCACTCTCCTTGCCGCCTGGGGTTCCTGCAAGGGGCCAGGGTCTCTCACCCGCCAGACGGGCGGGAAAGGGGGTGGTGGCGGCAGCAGCACGAGGAGTCGCGGCTCGCTGAGATGCAGGGACCTTGCAGAGCGGCTGGGATGAGCCGGGGAAGCTGCGGAAGCGGAAGAGATGGAGGTGGGGAAGGGCCCTAGCCCGAGCGGGGGAAGGGAGCGAGGGAAGCGGCTGATGAGGGTTGCTAGGAGACCCGCAGCCAATCGGAAGGGGGGGGGAGGAGGAGGCAAAGCGCAGACGCAGAACTAAGGGAGGGAGGAGAAAGAGCGAGACAGTAGGAAGAGGGACGGGGAGAGAAAGAGGAGGCGCCCACCCCGGCACCCCCCATTCATTTTTCTCCTTTCTCTGTCTGCTCTTGTCCTCCTACTACTGATGCCACCACTGCTCCCCTAATAAAGGAAAGTGCTCCTCCATCCGAGAGCCCTTGCTGAAGCCACTGGCAGGAGGAGGAGGTGGGGCCATGAGCGGGATGGAAAAAGGGGCTGAGAATGGAAGACGATGAAAGCGGAGTGCAAGGGTCCGAGGAGAGAGTATGAGGGCTAGAAAAAGGGACTAAGGGAGGAAGCAGAATGTGGCAACCGCCTGAGTGCTTGCAGCCAGGCACGGGCATGGAAAGAAAGCAGAGACCAATCTCGTGTAATGCTACACAAAATAATTAACTATCCTCTTAGGGCAGAACCAAAATAAATAATGTTCCCTTCTCCGCATGCTAGCTAGGGGAAGATGTTGCCATGAGGATAAAAGACTGGGCTCCAATCCTATTGGTATTATGGTGATGGTGAATTCAGGTGAATCACTCTGTAGAGTGTCCTTGGATGGACCTGGGGCTGGCCACCCCTGGACCTGCTCGGGAGGTGGCCAGCCTCACGTTCCTCTTTTGCAGCGCTGCTTCCACTGAGTTTATATGGCCCTGGCAGCTGCTGCTGTGGCCCGCAGTCCACCCGCATGGCACACACCACCCCCTGCACACACCATAAAGCTGCAGGTGCATTGCCTGCTGCTCTAGCCTGCCACGCACAGCTCTGCGACGTTGCCCAGGGCAAACCCCAGCCACAAACAGAGCGGCAGTGGCCTTTTATTTATGTATTTTTTATTTATTAAAAATTTGTATCCCGCCTTAGGGCAGCCCAGGGTGGCAAACAACAACAATCAATAAAACAGTTTAAAACAGTTAAAAATACAATAATGCAGGTGGAAAAGACCCCACCCCCCCACCTCCCTTGCTGAAAGCCTGGCGGAACAGCCAGGTCTTACATAAACACCAAAATAGCAGGAGAGTCGGAGCCAACTGAGCCTCCTCTGGGAGCGAATTCCACAGCACAGGGGTGGCCACTGAGAAAGATCTAACATCAGTGGCCACCCACCTCGCCTGGGGAACCTCCAAAAAGGCTCCTACGGACGATCTCAAGGGTCTCACAGGCACATGGGGAGTGAGGCGGTCCCGCAGGTAAGTAGGGTCCAGGCCGTGAAGGGCTTTAAAGGTTAAAACCAGCACCTTGAACCTAGCCCGGTGCTTTATAGGCAGCCAGTGCAGAGCCCGGAGCACAAGTGTTATGTACTCCCTGTGGCCCACCCCAGTAAGGAGATGGGCTGCGGCATTCTGCCCCAGCTGCAACCTCCAGACCAGCTTCTCGGGCAGCCCCACGTAGAGTGTGTTGCAGTAATCCAGCCTCAAGGTGATGAAGGCATGGATGACAGTGGCGAGGTCAGAGTCTGAGAGATACGGCCGAAGTCACCGGACAAGATGTAGCTGTAGAAACGCACCCCCCACCACAGCCACAACCTGAGATTCCAGGCTGAGCCGTGAATCGAGGAGCACATCCAGACTCCACACTTGAGAGACCATAGGAGGGCGAACCCCCCACAACAAGAGGAGATTCAACCACCCCCAGGTCCCCCAAGCCTTTGCCCACCAACATCACCTCCGTCTTGTCAGGATTCAGTTGCAGATGGCTCAACCTCATCCACGCCCCCACATCTGACAGGCACTGGGAAAATAGGGAAACTGCGTGACCTGGGTCAGTGGAAAACGAGAGGTAGAGCTGAGTCTCATCAACATACTGGTGACACTGCATACCTTGAAACCCTCTCATGATCTCACCTAATGGCTGCATATAGATGTTAACAAGAGGGGGGACAGAATAGCACCCTGCGGGACTCCACACATGAGGTTCCAGGGGGAAGACATACACGCCCCCAATACCACCTGGTGACTTCTGGCCAGGAACAAACAAAACCAGTCCAAGACCGTTCCGCCAATCCCGGCACAGTCCCGCAGGCAGGTCACCAACACCTCATGTTTGACTGTATCGAATGCAGCCGAAAGATCTAGCAGGACCAGTAAGGTCTGACGACCCTGGTCCAATGCCAGACAGAGATCGTCAACCAAGGCCACCAATGCAGTCTCCGTACCATACCCAGGCCGAAACCCAGACTGAGAGAGATCAAGGAAACCGGTGCAGTCCAGATATTCCTGGAACTGCCGTGCCACTGCCTGTTTAATAACCTTCCCTAAAAAGGGAAGGTTAGAGACCGTCCGATAACTGGCAGGAGCATCAGCGTCAAGAGATGGTTTCTGGAGCAGGGGCCTAACCAGAGCCTCCTTCAGGCAGTCAGGCA
>QEPC01005108.1:3961028-3976001 GCA_003113815.1 Sphenodon punctatus
CCCTCCCCCCGGGAGGGTCACCCCTGCTCACACCAGGGGTTCCCCTCCACACCACACCACCCTCCCTCTTCTGCCACCAGAGGGAGGCGGTTTACCCCACATCACACCCCAACCCCCACCTTCTATTCCTCCACAATCACAATTCCCCGCAAAATACTTATAGGAGCCCACCCTGCCCCTCAGTCTATATCTTCACCCCCCTACTCCCACCCACATAGGGGAAGGAGGGAGAAGGCACCGTCCAAGCTGCTGTCGTTATACAGGGGTCACTCTGCAGAACAAGAATGCTGTCATTGGTGGCCACCTCCGCCGCCTCCGTCCGTAAACGGCCCGCCAACGGTACTTCGCCCTTTGGCAGTGCCCTTTTGCGAGTCAATGGACCGCAGCTCAACTGCTGCTGGTGGTGCCCTGGGTTTGTGTAGCCTGCTCTGCCTGCGGTGCTCTGGAATGTTCTGGAGCTGCCTGCTCCGTCTGCACATCTGGTGGCCTCCCTTCAGATGGACAGGTCGCCTGGATGTGAGGCAGAGCCAAACTATTAGTCCTGTCCATTTAAAAGCACCCATGGTCACACCATTTTACAAGAAGAGCAGAATCTGGCCCTCTCCTGCCACAGTGTGATTACAGAATGTCACAGAGCTTTTCTCCTGTCATGTCATTCTTTGGTATGAACAGCTAATATGTAGATGTGTATTTGCTTCTAATATAGACCAAGAGTGGGGGACCTCAGACCCTGATGTAAATCTAGCCCACAGCTGTTTCGATTTTGCTCCTTTCCAGTTCCTGGATCTGGCCTGTGGATCTAGTCCCAACCCTCAAGCTCTGAAAAAGTGAGCTCAAGTAAAGGAAGAGGGGATGAAGGCAATGGCATACTATCGTATAAGGGCTAGATGATCTGGAGTCTTTTGTCCCACATCCTGAACAAACCCCAGCTCTTATCTGCCCATGTAGTGCCAGTGTGGTGTAATGGATAAGGTTCTGCAGTTGGACTTGGGAGACCAGAGTTTGAATCTCACCCCAGCTGATGAACTTGCTTAGCTGTCTTGGACAAGTCACAGCTTCTCAGCCTCAATTTCCTCCATAAAGTTGGAGTCTGTGTGTTCCTCATATCCTTGCCCATCTTTGGTTTGCAAGCCCACTCAGCAGTGACCTGTCTCTGAAAGTCTATGACTATAAAGCGCTGTGTACACCTAGTAGTGCTATAGAAATAATAAGTATTAGTAGTTTGTACTAATTTTCAAAGTGGCCTGTGGAAAGTCCACATTCCTGTGTAAATCCTTGGTCTTACATCTATCTACAGTTTATCAGGATAGACTAAGGTCCTGGTCCTGCAAACAATTAATGTATAGGTGGCCCCCTTGACTTCAAGTGGGGCTATTTACCTCTCAGTCACTGCAGGATCAGGGGCATTCCATCACAATTAGACTCTGAAAAATCCAAGCTAGAGAGTCTTTTATTTGATACTGTATATTACGAAAAGCATCCAGTGCCAGACTCAACCGTGGCTCCATAATGGCTACACCCCTGAGACCCTGTACAAACTAGGGTGGGGTAAGGCAAGGCACATGGTGGGGGGTTGCCAAGGTAGAAGGAAGCTAGATTGGGCATGGAGAGAGGCTGGGGAGCAGCGGTGAGTCACAGTGGGCTCAGTAATATGAGGAAGAAAGTGAGATGCCAGAGCAGACCAGAGCATGGGGTGCTGGGGTATGGAAGGCAAAGTATGGGTTCATGGGGAAGCAAGGTCACAGAGTCACAGGGCTGGAAGGGACCTCAAGGGTAATTGAGTTCAGTCCCCTGCATCACTGCAGGACCTGCCACACGCCAGCCATCTGTACAGAGAAATCCCAGGAGGATTTTGCAGGGTGCCACAGCAGGATGAATCCGAGAGGGACTGAGCAATAGAAACGCAGAGGGTGATCATAACTTGCACTGGGAGCTGTGCCTGATCCTGCATTCACTCACTGCTTTCTCTAGGAGCCTGGATTCTCTACAGGTAGCGCTCCCCCCTTACAGGATCCGGGAGCAGCTGGGGACAGGCATAGCATTGGCTCCTGGGAAAGCACAGGCAGCTACAGCACAGACAAAGCAGGACATTTTGATGTCATGATGGGGCTAGCCCTAGCAGGCCCCTCTGAAAGCCTAGTCCCTTCGGAGTGGGCTCCAGGTGATGAGAAGTAATAGTTCCACTCTATTCTGTGCTGGTCAGACCTCATCTGGAGTGCTGTGTCCACTTCTGGGCCCTGCATTTTAAGAAGGACATTGATAAATTGGAATGGGTTCAGAGGAGAGTGACAAAGATGGTCAGGGGCCTGGAAACCAAGTCCTATGAGGAAAGGTTAAGGAGCTGGGTATGTTTAGCCTGGAGAAGAGATGACTAAGGGGGGACATAGAATATAAGAAGCTGCCTAACTGAGTCAGACCAATGGTCCATCTTAGCCCAGTATTGTCACAACCTGACATCAAAGCAGGGTTTAAAATCCAGTCTTCCATGATCCCTGGCAGAGGCCTTACCCAGACATACTACCAGAGACCTTTCAGGAGCCCTGGCAGAGGTCTTACTCAGGCGTGCTACCAGAGATCCTGAATTGGAGGTGCCAGAGATTGAACTTGGGACCTTGCAAAACATGCACTCCACCAGCTGAGCCATAGCCCATGCTGTCTGCCTTGGGGTGGGGGGTGGAGAGATGTCACTGGCTTGGGGGAGTCTTGCAAAACATGCACTCTACCACTTAAGCCACAGCCCACACTGCCTGGCTTGGAGGGGAAGGGAGGATGTCACTGGCTTGGGGAAGTGGTCACTGTCACAGACATGATAGTTGTCTTCAAATATCTTAAGGGCTGTCACAGAAAATGGAGTACACTTGTTCTCTGTTGCTCCTGAGGGCAAGACTAGACCCAGTGGGAACAAATTACAAGAAAGCAGATTTCGGCTAAACATTAGGAAGAACGTCTTAACGGTAAGAGCTGTTTGACAGTGGAACAGACTACCTAGGGCGGTGGTGGGCTCTCCTTCGCTGGAGTTTTTCAAACAGAGGCTGGATGGCCATCTATCAAGGATGCTGTAGCTGTGGATTTCCTGCACGGAGCAGGGGGTTGGACTAGATGACCACTGAGTGATCTTCCAACTATAAAATTCTATAATTCCCCGAGCCAGTCCCATGTCCCATTCCCCAAACCAGCAACCTCCCCTGTGCCTCGTCCCACGCCCAATTCCCCCCAAGTCAGTGACACCCCCCAAGCCAGCCCCATTCCCCCATTCCCAAGCTGGCAATACCCCACTCAAGCCAGACCCATGTTCTATTCTCCCTCCCCTTTCCCAGGCCAGCTGCATGCCTCACTCTCCATCAAGCCAGCAATCTCCCTGAGGCAGACCCATGCCCTGTTTCACCCTCCCCAAGCTAACAACCTCCCCACGTTAGCTGTATTCTCAACTCTCCCCCAACCAGTGCTCCCCTTTAAAATTGGTAGCAGACTTAGCATTTTTGACTGCATTTTCCTTCCTTATAGACCTGTCAAACTGGCAGAACCTCACTGCACTTTATTTAATAACAATCTTTATTTCTATATAGAACCCCTCTGCCATCTCACTCGGAGGGCTTCACATATAACAAATTAACACAGCCTTTAATCCTCACAACAATCCTGTGAGGTAGGTTAGGCTGAGAGTATATTGTGACTGGCCCAAGTTCACCCAGTGAGTTTCTGGTTAAAGTGAGACTTGAACCAGAGTCCCCCTTACCTCCTGATCGAAGTACTGAACACTTAGCCATTACATCACACTGGCTCTCTTATTTAATTAATTTATTTATTTCAATTTATATGCCACACTTCCCTGAGGCTCAGGACGGCTTACAATCCATAAAAACATTTAAAACCAATAATAAAACAACCTAAAACCTTCACAAAACCCACTCACAAAACTCACCCAACCCCCTCTCACACCTCTTGCCCCAAACCACCCACCAAAACCCACTCCAATCCCCTATCCCCACCTGCCAAAAGCCTTTTCAAAAAAGTCTTACACCGCCTCTGGAAGATGCTCAGGCTCAAACAAACCTTGGGGGGGGGGGGGGGGGGGGGGAAGGGAGTTCCAAAGTTGACTGAGGCAGCAACTGAAAATGCCCCCCTGTGAGCCCTTGTCATACGAAGAAGACTAACAGATGGTACCCACAGGAATGCGCTCCTGGTTGATTGCAGGGGCCATGATGGAACATGGAAGGACAAGCCATCTTTCAGATATGTGGGGCCCAGATTGTTTAGGACTTTAAAGGTCAGAACTAGCACCTTGAATTGTGCCCAGAAAGCTATAGGGAGCCAGTGTAGACTTCAGAGCACTGGTGTTATGTGCTCACAGCGACTTGGCCCCCAAAGGAGGTGAGACACTGCATTCTGCACCAGCTGCAGCTTCTGAACAGTCATCAAGGGCAGCCCCACGTACAGTGCATTGCAGTAATCTAGCCTCGAGGTGATGAAAGCATGGATGATGGTGCTCCTGGCCATTGCTGCAACCTGCCAATCCAGGTGCACCAAGGGGTCCAGAAGCACTCTGAGGCTGCAAACTCGATCGACCAGAGACGCCTGAACTCTGTCAATAACAGGAGTCCCAATCCCCTCTAGGTCACAAGACCAGTCAGCCATCAACACCTCACTCTTGTCTGGATTCAGCTTCAATTGGCTCATCCTCATCCAGTTACTGGCAGCAGCCAGGCAACAGGTAAGCACAGAGACTGCAGGGCCTGGATTGGATGAAAAGGAGATGTAGAGCTGAGTGTCATCAGCATACTGATGGCACCTCACCCCAAACCTCCAAATGACCTTGCCCAGTGGCCTCATATACACTTTGAACACGAAGGGAGACAGGATATAACCCACAGGGGAGATCTGGAGAGGATGACGAGCAATTACCCATCACCACCCTCTGGGATCTACCTGACAGCAAGGAATGAAACCACTCAAAAGCGGTCCCGTGCACCTCTGCCAGATCCCACAGTCGTGTCAACACCACCTTGTGGTCAACTGTATCAAAGGCCACTGAAAGATCTAACAAGATCAACAGGGTAGAATTCCCCTTGTCAATCTCCAGGCGCAGGTCATTGACCAAAGCTACAAGCGCAGTCTCTGTATCATACCCGGGATGGAACAACCCCAGCCAGCAATGGCCCCAGCATCTCTCAGCTGACTTTCACCAGCCAGGAGGGGCAAGAATCTAGTTCACAACTGGTTGCCGTCACCATCCCAAGTACCTCCCCTGCATCGGTGGGTGAAACCAATTAAAACTGATCCAAATAAACAGGACAAGACTGGGTTTCCATCACCCCAGACTCTGATTCTGCAGATAAAGCGTCAGTGCCCAAGTCGTGGTGAATACGAGCAATTCTGTCTGCAAAGTAGTTAATAAAAATGTCACAGTGGGCATTGGAGGACTCCATTCCCGGGCAGAAGCAGGAGTCAAAATAATTTCTGTGCCAAAATAACCCATAAGCAGAGACCCGTGTTCACTCCATTTTTCAGATTGGCAATGATAGAGAAAATGTAGTGAACACAGGCAAAGACACAAATATTATTTACTATTGTCTTTTAGCCCTGTTTTATTGATGCATTTTATATTTATATTTTAACTGATTTTAATTGTTTTTATCATTGTTGTTAGCCGCCCCGAGCTGCATTGCAGGAGGGGGCGGGATATAAATCTATAAAATAAAATAAATAAATAAAAATAATAATAATAAAAAAAATAAATAAATATAAATACCTGCAAGTACTAAAACCACAAACACAAATGCTTGACTCCATGCACAACCCTAGTTCCTATTGACCTTATTGGGTGAGGATTACACCCAAGTGGTGTAAATTTACACAGTTCACACTATGTATATATCTCAGGCTGTGAAATAAAAACTAATAATCAAGGCACCCCAAATTAGCTACTTTAAATAAATGTTGGCCTCATAGAGCCCAAGGCCACACAGTGAATAACTGACAGAGCTAGAACTCTGGTGTTCCTGGCTCCTGCTTCCATGCCAGGCCATTAGAGTGTGGTGCTTTCATTTGGGGTGCAGTCACACGAGACAGGGAGGGGAGGCTACCACACCTTGGGTAGCCTTATTTCCTCCCTGGGCAGTCAGGCCACACGATGCAGTGCATTATGTGGCTGGCGGTTGCCAGATGTTTCCCCCGTCCCGTGATGGGGCAAACAGCTGCCTGCTACACAAACACAATGTGTCCTCAAAAAATCCCTATGATGCAACCAGTGTGGCCACCAAGCCCCTTCTGCCCATCATGCAGTGAGCTCCATGGCTGGGCTGTGGGCGCTGGCACCTGTTGTGTGCAGCCACATCACGGCCAGGGGTGGGATTTTGGTCTGGCTGGAGAAGGGAGGCAGGGATCGGGTCCTTTGTGTGGTCTCACCCTTGGTTAGCTGTTTTTGAATATTCCATTATACTTTGCACCTGTAGCCACACCATCCTGCCCTCTGAGCTTTCATAACCTAAGCAGTGTAATGTCTAGACAAGTTCTGTTTGGGAGGCATGCGAGTCATTCCCAGATCTTCTGAAAAAATGGTGGTGACTCAGTAGAGGCACTCTTCTCTCAGTAGCCATGATCCTAAAACCAGCCCACTAACTCCAAAGTAGTCCAGTTGAAATCCCAATTCATTTAATAGGACTACACTGGAGTAGATGGTTCGAGAATCTATTCCATCGCAGCCACTGTAGTTTGAAAGGGAGCTGCTATTTCAGGCTTCATCCTAAACCTGCAATGTTAGAGTATGAGATTGGTGCGTAATGGTTTTCTTGTTTCATCTCAGAAGTAGTACAAAGATTCAGGAATTTAAAAAAAGTACTTGTAAACCAGTTGCTCTCATTTTATTTTTATAAACAAAGTAGCAAACTATTAAATAATAAATAACGAAGTAAACAGAGTTCCAAATAACAAAGTAAACTAAAGGTGATTTCAGACGTGACGTGGTGAATGTCCACCATAGTCAATCTCAGTTAAACACGGGGGGTGTTGAAAGCGCCGTGCATGTCTGTTTGCTCGCATCCAGATGTTTCAGGATCTGTGGTGAATTGGAACGCGTCACTTCTGAAATCACCCAATGTAGCAACTAACAAATAACTGTGAGTGATTTCAGAAGTGACGTGTTCCAATTCACCACAGTGAATCCCACCCCAGTGTGAACGGATTCACCGCAGGCTGTGGTGACACGTGCGGCCCCAACTGAAGTGACAGGATTGTGACCACCGCCCGGGGGCAATCAGAGAGAACATGGGCCGGGGGAACACAACAGACATGCAGTGGAGACGTGGACCGCGGTTCGAGCCCCAGAATGCACTGTGGCTGGGGTCCATTCCTTCCACCGCGGCTGTGGGTTTCCATTCAGAAGTTACTTTTCATTCACCCCTGCTGTGGTAACCATTCACCACACCTCTGGACCTCCTCCCGCCCTGACCTCACGAAGCGTGGTTATCTTCACCCTGGGCCGCGTTTGACTGTGGTGAACATCTGGATGCGAGCAAACAGACATGCACGGCGCTTTCACCCCCCCGCATTTGACTGAGGTTGACTGTGGTGGATATTCACCACATCACTTTTGAAATCACCCAAAGTGGTGAATTTTACAACTGCAACAAATTCAACATTGGATATTCATTTTACAAAACACATATCCAGTTAAATGTCACATCTGTGCCACTGCAAATGAATCTCACCCCTACTCTGAAGTAGTTTTCATTGATTTAAATGGGACTACTGTGGGGTAAGTGGTTTGAGGACAGCAACCTCAGTTTGAGTTTGCAAGAGGTAAACCAGCATATTTAGATGTAAGTTACTGGCCTTGAACTAGGGTTGCCAACTTTGGTTATTTTTTACCTGACACTTCCAATTTGGCCTATGGGAGTGTCGGGTAAAACACCACCACAGGTGTCAACCCTACCTTGAACAAGGTCATATACACTACATCTTTTGACACAGGGCCACCGCAGTGGTTGTCTGCCAAATTAAGACTCAGGAAACTAGGTTTGTTATTTAAAAAATAATGATTGTTTCCTTGAATCACACCATTAAACCATACCACACCATGGTACACCTAATGCGACCTGCTCTGTTTTCATAAAGTTACAGTACAAAGATAGCTCTGAAAGTTGCTTCACGGAGTAGTTTTTTTCTGATACTTTTTCTCAGGAACAAGGTTATATTAAGAATTTTGAAGCTGACAATAGCCATATTCAAAACGGAGGACCAGATGTCTTCAAAATCATACTGTAAGTCAAAGTAGTCAAAGCATAAACAAACATCTATGACTGACGTAGCTGCTTCAAGTAGGCTGATGCCTCAGCCTGTGTTATTCATTTTGGAACAGACTGAAGGAAAGCAGAATCAAAATGAAGACGTTTCTTGTGTTTACCTTCATTTTGGTCCTCCTGACCATTTTTACAGGTAGGCATTAATAACAAATACGCTAATCTTTGTAGAGCTGCATATGGTAATGACAGCTTTGTTTTGTACTTTGCATTTAACTATCTTCATGGCTTAATTTTACCTGCCAGTTCCAGCAGAAAGCCATTAAATATCATGTTACACTGCTGCCTTTCCGTGATTTATTTTAACAATCATGCTACTATAGTAGACTTTTAAAATCTCCACAGTGGAGTCATTTGTTGATTAAAAATAAATAGTGCTTTCATTTATAAATTTGGATTTTTGGTCACCATAGATCTGTTCAATATTTAAAGCAATTTCCTTGATTTAACATTTTAAAAAAAAGTTTTATTAACAGCTTTATTTTAAATAATAGCCCTAGAAGGTAATGCAACATTAAAATGCATTTAACAAAGCATGGGAGGAAATAGTAAATGTGATTTTTTGGTAGATATATGGTTTAGTTATATTTGTCTTCTTTGGGACAGGAATGTATTTTTGCTATACCTAGACAGATCAAACTTGTAAAAAGTACAAGTATATTAAAAATGGTTTAACATTTCACTCATCTCTTCAGGAATGTTATGTCCCATGGGAGAAAGCAGCAATGAAAGAACACTTTGTGTATTGAGAGAAATCAACTCAAAAACACTTCACCGTAGACCTGAAAGATAAAATATTAACTTCATGTTCATTTCTTACTTAATCCTTTCCCACTACACTTCTCTTTAGATGCTTCACCAATTCTGGCTGAAAAAGAAGCCAAACAGATTCTGAGAACCCGTCGTGAAGATAGACCAAGGAAACCTGGTTACCCTGATGAACCAATGAGGGTGATTTTTACATTTAAATTAAACTAAATACAACCATTAATTGTATTTCAAGCTTAATACTATGCTTTGTAAGCCACAGGCAGGGACCGCGTCTAATTCTATGTCACACGACTGGCGCTATATAAATGCCTATAATAAATAATAATAATAATAATATACATATGAGATGCTAAACGATCAGTCAAATTAGGTGCAAGCTCCACTCCTGGTGAAACAGCTTTTAAATCCATTTGCCTCTTTAAGCTAGTGATAGCCTGTATGTTTACAATGCTGTAACTATTATTCAGCAAAACTAGGTATAATTTACCTTTGATGTGAGGCACCTGCCTAAGAGGGAGATTTAATTATTGATCTAAAGGTGGCTTTTCATCTGTACAAAAGTGGAGTTTATCAAAAAAATCTGAAAGGGCAACACTGCAATACGTGGCCATTTGCTTGTAGTACATTTTGTTCTCAATGCTGTCAGGAGGATGCAGGGGCCAGTGGTCTGTGTGGAGATTTAGGTAGTTCTGAACTGGCTTTTAAAATCCACAGAGTTGCAATAATTTTTTTTTTTAAGGAAAATGTGTGTGTGTGTATAATTAGAGCGTTCACTTTTAATTGTTAGATAAATGTAGCTGTACTGTTTTGCATGTAGGTGGGTTTTTAAAAAATATTTTCCAGTGTTGTTCTGTCATAATTAAAAAAGCCAAAAAAGGAACCTTCCCTTTGACAGTGTGTATGCTACAGCTCCAAACTTTTAAAAGCTACTTAGTGCATGTAAAAGTTGCTGCTTATTTCTTGCCAAAGCAAATAAATGGTGTTAAAAATTATATGGTTGTTAAGAATCTAAAAGCCACAAAAGTCAGAAAGAAATTGGACAATGGAGCACGCGTATGTGATTGAGATAAATGGCTCAATTCAGTGAGATGCTGATTGCTCTGGTGAGTTGCTGAGCCCCTTCTGCTCCCACTACCTAGATGCCTTGCAGGATTAAGCCCAATGTGTGCAAAGCTTGTGGCTGGGGAAAGCTGGTGGTTCCCTGGTTCCCGTGGTTAGTACATAGTAGCCTAGCCAGGAATAACCCATCTGGAAGTTGTGGCTGGCTGGCTGTAGTACTTGGCCTCATTTGCAGTGTCGCACAATCTGCACGTACCTGGATCTGGCCCTGCTGGCAAATTTGTGGCAGCATAATCCATGCAAGAATGCTTTGGTTTTGTTTCTTTGGAAGGGAAGAGGTAGTTCCTTTCCTTCCAAAAAAAGGGAAGGACAAGCTTTCTTCCGCTCTGGAGAAAAGGAGACTGACTCAGGATATTTCTAACCTGGGGAAGATAACTGTGCAGCTTAAAAATTTGCAAACCATCTTGAGGGTCATCCTTTTAAAAATGGCCTTTATAGCTTTGCCTTGTTAATGAGATCAGTGATCATCTCAAGGTATGGTGTGCCTTGGCCTGGCCTACTGCAGTAGTAACAATGGGTACTTTCAGGCCTTTTTTACACAGCCCCGGTGGGTGGGTGGGCTATGGGCACGCCAGTGCGTGTGCGGTGGGTGGACGGGGTGTGCATACGGGTGCACACTCACCCCCCACGCACAGAGCAACCTCCATTTCCCCCAGTTGATCTGTGAGTGGGGATGCGTGGGGGGTGAGTGGGAACGCGTGTTAGGCGGGAGTGCGAATGCACCCTCACTCACCGCGCATCCTTTACACAGGGCAACCCCACTCATGAACACCCAGACTTCATGAACACTCATGAACACCCAGATTTTGTAAAAAGGGCTTTAGATGGATGGAGGGGTGCACCCCTGAAGCAGGTCTGGGGGGGTGGGCATCCAAAACTCTGCTGCCAGGGTCATCCACCTTACTCGTAATTTTGACCATGTGCAGCCCCTCCTCTCCTCTCTTCACTGGCTCCCTCTTCCTGAATGAATCCTGCACAAGCTCCTAGTCTTCACCTATAAAGCTCTTCACAACCTTTCTCCTTCCTACCTCTCTGTGCTAATTTCCCTCCGTACTCCAATTCATGAACTCCGCTAGCCCTCTGTCCCCGCTCTTGCCCTCCCACGCCTCCCCTGCTCCCCTAACCACCTTCATCCCTTCTCCCTAGCTGCCCCCCACACCTGGAACTCCCTCCCTGCCCACATCCGCCTCGCCCCCTCCCTTCGTACCTTCAAATCCCTACTCAAGACCCACCTCTTCCGCTCTGCCCTCCCCGACTTCTTGCTCCCCTCTCCTAACTGCTGCTGATACCCTCCATTCAGTACAGTCTGTTACTTATTAAGGTCTGTGTGTGTACTCATATCCTCCCCACATAGACCAACCAGCCATCATTCTTGATGTAACTAAGCCAAGCGCATGCACCTGGGATCTCGCATTCTCGTGAATGTTACACTCCTTTTCTCTCCCTCTGTTCCCCTCCCTTTGTCCCCGCCACCCCCCATCTCTCAGATTGTAAGCCCTAGGGCAGGGACCATGTCTATTCAATTACTTTGTAAAGCACCAGGTACATTGCTGGCGCTATATAAATGCTTGTTATTAATAACAATAATAATAATAATAATAACATCCCTGCATCCATCTGAAAACACCCATTATTGCACACAAGAGAAAGCTGGAGTGCATAGCTCAGGGGTGGGGAAACGTTTACTTCATGGGGGCCACTTTGAAAGTTAGTACAAGCTCCAAGGGCCACACAGAAGTTGTGGGTGGGGGTGTGTAAGGGTACACTCAGGAAAAGGAGGGCCCAGCACATGAATTTGTGCCATGGAACTGTTCTCTATTTCCATGTGCATGTCCTCATCTCTGCTCCCTTACCCTAAACTGAGCTTTTACATGCGTGGGTGGGGGTAGGAAATGGATCCAGGGGCCAGTTCCAGGAACTGAAAAGGGGCCACATAAAAACTTGCCGGGGCCACATTTGATCCCTTAGTATAGCTCCACTTTCTGGCTTAGCCTGATGATCTTTACCCAGATGGACTTATTACAGCTGTTGGAGTGTGTGTGTGTGTGCGCGCACTTTTTAAACATTATAATCAGGACTGGTCTTTGAATCTGTGGGGGCCAGGGGGAAGATAAAATGTGGTGCCCCTGGTTAGGGTGGCCATATCTCCCCCTTAAAAGAGGACGCTTATGAAAAATACATGGTGCAGGGCTACACTGGAACCAATGCAGCCCTGCAGCATGTATTTTTCATAAGCATTCTCTTTTAAAGGGGAGGTAAAAGGGCTCAGCCTCGGTCGTCCTGTGGCAAGGTCAGCCTGATGGTAATTATTGATGTGCTACTAAAACTCAAATAATTCTGTCAAAAGGAAGAAGGGGGAGTAAGGATAATATTTGCACTCAAGCTAAATGTGTGTCTGATTGAAGTTATACTACTGAATTAGAAGCATCTTACAAGAATCACACCAACAAATTCAAAGATTTAGAGATTCAATAAGCAATGCACTTCTCTACATCATTTTAAACACCCACAAATGAATTGCACTTACCTGACACCCGCTTGTCATAATTAAAAAAGATTTGCTCCCATGTTTTTTGTAGGTCCCAGTTTTCCAAGGAGATTGCTGTGGATGTGTTCACAACAATCATGTATAGCCATTGGGTCAGAAAAAGTGCATGCATGCAAGCTTTTTTTCCAAGCACAGATACAGATGTCTGCTTGTAAAAATGTGTTCCATCATGAGCTGAATAACCCTTTCTAGCTTGGTTGAAATCACCACCAGTGATTATTGCTGACAGTGGCTGAAAGGATCTTGCAGGCCTCTTGCAAAGTGTCCTAGTTTAACCTTCCTAAGGCTTGTTATATGTGCACATTTTCTTGCCAACTAGCTGACTGGTGACATTGGGGTACAGGTATCTACTACTCAGTAGAGCATGTGCATGAACAATGGGAATTAATTTCTCTTTTGGTAGTGCAGACTTCGCTTCTCTGCTAATAGGACATAATGAGATGGCTTTGGTTGGAATGAATTAGCAGAATGCAGACCTCGCTGCAGGGTAGGTGTATATATAAACAATTGGGCAAATTTGGGGTGACGTTCTAGCTCCTCCAACAGCGAGGTGTTAACAACTTTGCAGTGACCTGAAAACTATTATTAATTATTATTATTATAAGCATTTATATAGTGCCAGCGATGTACCTGGTGCTTTACAAAGAGTAAGATAGACACGGTCCCTGCCCAAGAGTTTACAATCTAACTATTCCATAGTGTTGTGTTTCCATGAATTTACCAAAATGTACCATGCAGGTAATTTTGTGAAGGCCTTGCTGCACTCAGTTCTGTTGCCAATGGGTTTACTCTGAGTGTGAATGAACACATACAATGAAATGCTGTGTTCTTCTCTTCAAATAGGAGTATATGCTTTATCTCCAGCGCTTGGAGCAGAGAGCAGAAGAACAATTCCTTGAACACTGGCAGAATCCACACTGCTATCCCCACTGCAACAGGAATTTAGTTCATCCAGTATAAAGAGTTTGGCTTTATCCCAGTCACTGGTAAGTCCTCTCCTTTATGATTCCTTTAATTTCTGCCATAAGGGTGTTTTTAGACGAGACACTACTTGCGCGGGAGGGCAGTGAACCATGTGATTTACCTGCTTGTGTCAATTACTGTTTTGACCGTTTCAACCCCAGTTCCAAGAATTCACTTCCAACATTTTTCAATTTCCAAACTCAATTCCAAAAATGTTTATCAGTATTTTTGTTGACCAACCTGAACATTTTGGTTGGCTAGAAATCTTCGATCAAGATCAATTGAAAATTTTCCCAACAAAAAAAGTCAGTGAAAAAAAATAGAAAAAACACATTTTTCTTATGAAGTCTTTTAAAAAAAACATTTTGGGGGGAGGGGGTGGGATTTCTTGACCAGATCTTTCATATGCTTAGGTAATGGAAATGGTGCTAATTTGCATCAACAGGGTACAATTATTCTTCATTAAGCCACTGGAAATTTTCCCATTGAATTAATTGGGTTCAGGACTGCAACTACAGAGAATTTGGCCCATACTAGTATCCACAGTACAATTGAAAACCAAAATACCTAAGCATGGAGTAACCATCTGAACACATCAAATGCTCAAACTGCTTTGTGTCACAGAACTGGTCACCAAGAGCCATTGAGTACACAAATTCTGGGACAGAGGATTCTCAAACAGGAGGGAGAAGGATGGTCTAATGATGGGGGGGATTAGTTTTGTACCCTGAAGTCCTGGGTTCAGATTCTGACCCACACACTTCTTGTGTGACCTTGGGTGAGTCATTTGTGGCCAAGTTCTTTAAAGGAGACCAGGCTAGATTTTCAAGAGCTGAGCATTCAAGATCAGGGCCAGATTTTCTTTCTCCATCTTTCTTGATTTTTAATTTTTTTATATATATAAACACTAAAACGTGATCAACTCAACAAACCATGGTAAAAATAGTTTGGTTTTATACATATTCATGAATGCAGATATCATATATTCTATGGGATTACAAATATATCTATAAATCACATAATTTTGTTGAGGCTATAAAAACCCACAACAATCCTGCATTAAGCAAACATGTTAAAATAAGTGTTTTCAGAAATAAAATGAAAAAACATATGCGGGGGGTGGGGGATATGAAAGAAGAAAGGAAACCGGAAGAAACTGAGGGTGATTTCAGACGTTACGAGATCACGCTCAACCACACTGAACCACGCTCAACCCCCCCGTGGGGCCAAAGGTCCCGGGAAGCATGGTCAAACGAACCCCCACAGGGAACCAAG
>QEPC01005108.1:3994261-4020309 GCA_003113815.1 Sphenodon punctatus
GGGGGGGGGGGCTGCATTGCCCCCTTTTTCACCAGGGCAGGGTGTGGGGGCCCTACTCCATCCTAGAGGGACCCCAAACACAGCCACCTCCAGGGACCTGTGGAGAGTGTCCATGAAGGAGGGGCCACCAGGAGCCTTGCATTTTATCTTGTCCCTGAGCTCCACAAATTCTAAGGCTGGCCCTGCCTAGCCTCACCCCACTTCACCCTGGACTTAGGGCCCATTTTAATTCCTTTTCTCTTATTAGTGCAGTCTTGTCCCATTCATATTGTAGGTTTGATCCCCTAAGAAGTCTGTGCTGTGCTACCTCAGATATGACAGGTGTTGACTTTTATGGCAGTTGCTATTTAGTTCAATATGTCGGTGCTCTGCAAAGTTGTTAATATTTCCATGTTCATTATTTGGCTCATGCTTTGTGGGGCTGTAAGGATGAATGTAACCAAGGGCACAATTTGACCTATTGTCTTGACTTGCCTTCTGCGCAATGGGGATAAATAAAAGTACTGTAGTGGCACATTCTCAAGCAATGCTCGCCAGGGTACCACGAACTCTGCCCTGCTGGAGTCTTAGGCTGTATTTGCGTTATCAGACACAGCCAAATTCTGTAAAACCTGCTGAGTGGGGAGTACTGTGAGCTAGCTAATAGGGTGTCAGCACTAGTGCGAGCTAGCAGTATAGGTTCCAGGTAGAGCTGAAATGGGTATCTGATTTGCTACCCACAGGTCATACTTGCATTTTCAGCTACCACTTCCAACTACCCAAATATTGTTTGGGTACCTGAATATGTGAAATTCCAGGTTTTTGGGTACCCGGAATTACCCTGAAACACCTGCAAAATTTTTCAAGATCTAGGTCCAGAAGTAAGAAAAAATAGCAACAAAACGGTATTCCAGGTACCCAATCAGACATCGAGCCAGAATCGTGGTTAGATTGACCATGATCAGGAAAGGGCCAAAAGTAACGTCTGTTAACATGGCCCATTCCTGATCGTGGTCCCGGCCACCATTAGCGGTCGGACGCAGTGGCCTGATTGGCTGATGCACCCACCTAGCTCCCTAAGGGCAGGCAGCTGCGGGAACACGGGGGGCACAGCCGTGCAGCCGCACTGCTCAGCCTTGCCCTGGCTCTGTCCCCTCCCTGGTTCCTAGTAGTGATGCGGCCGGCACATCGGAAGGATGGCGGGCCTCATCATGGACCGGGGCAGGGAACGATCCCAGTCCAGAATTCAGCATGGCGGGCCCAGAGGTCCGTCACATCTGAAAATACCCATAATGATCAATTAACTGTGGCTACCACTCTCACAAGGATAAGTGTTCACATGAACAGCTGCTTCAATACAAACTGTAGGGGAGTATGCACTCCTGATTTTTCAGTTGTACCTATTTTTCTTCTGAATAATGTGGGTTTAGCACTCTGTGTGAACGCTTCAGGAGTAAAGCAGAAGCAAGACTCAACTACTTCGGATTAGCTGTTCATCAGAACATTCCCCCCCCCCCCCCATTATCACACAGAGTAATGGAGGTAGTTCAAGCTTTGGAGAAGTTACTGTTTCAGACTGTTGGCAGGCTTGGGTGGGGAAGATCATCAGCTACATTTCTCCCACAATTTGAAGATTTTCTTCACAGTCATAGAGGCATATGATTTGGGACTAGACTTCAGTGTAACGTCTGCACAAGGAGAGGCTCAGTAGGTTAGGGAAAGAATCTTCAGCTTAGAAAGAAGACAAAGGGGGATATGCTAGATACTAGAGATTTATAAAATCTTGAGTTGTGCAGAGCAAGTAAATAGGGAACTGCTCTTTACACTTTCACAAAATAGTCGAACTAAGGGACACCATATGAAACTGACAGCAGGTTTAAAACTAACAAAAGAAAATACTTTTTCATGCAATTAGCCTGTGAAACTCATTAGACAATAAACTAAACTAAGGAAATAGTTGTGATAATATACTATTAAACATCAAAATAATTATATAATATAATCCATATTATATATAAATACACACACACACACATATATATATGTGTGTGTGTATTTATATATATATATGTGTGTGTGTGTGTGTATTTATATATCTATATCTATATATATGTGTGTGTGTGTATTTATATATATATATATAGATATAGATATATAGATATATAGATATACACACACACACATATATATAGATATAGATATATATAAATATATATGTGTGTGTGTGTATATCTATCTATCTATATCTATATATACATATAAATACACACACACACACACACACCTCTATGTGTTTTGAGATGAGCTCTTCATCAGGGGTATCTCATTAAGAATGGACTTATGTTTTATAGTCTTATTTTTAATGATAGCCCCCCTGATGAAGAGCTAGTCTTGAAACATGTTGGGTTTCATGTTTGGAATTCTTAGCAGAGTTACTTTAGTTATTTTTAAACTATTAGAGTTGTGTGTGTATTATATCTATCTACACACACACACACACACACACACACACACCCCTCTAATAGTTTAAAAATAGCTAAAGTAGCTCTGCTAAGAAGTCCAAACATGAAATCCAACGTGTTTCAAGACGAGCTCTTTATCAGGGGTGTCTCATTAAAAATGGACTTGTTCAATATGTAAAGTGTCAAACACATGCAATATACAATATAATCCTATTGTATAATTGTTTTGAACTGTTTTATGGTAAACTATCATATTTATTTGCAGTAACTTAGCTTATTGTCTTTTGGCTTTGTGCTACTACTTGGTCCCGCGCTGATGCCTATGCAACTCATTGCCAGAGGATGCCGTGCAAGCCAATAGCATAATGTGGTCTTTTAAAATTATTATTAAATTAGTAAATTATTAGTGGATAGATCCATAAAAGGTTATTTGTCAAGCTGGGCAGATGAGACCTTTGACTGCTGGGAGCTGTGAATGAATGTCATCATTACCTGTGTGTGCACTTTTCTCCAGCTTCCAGTACTACCCATTCATGAAGACAGGTCAGTGGGTGAGATGGTCTATTGAGTAGACCCAGTATGGCAGCTCCTAAGTTTTTATGGAACACTATGCTGATTTGCATCACAAATAGCCTGGCCATTTAAAACAGCCGTTGAAATACGAGACGGTAATACCATAGAAAGTATGGCTTGCCAACCTGACCGTACCCCTTCCCTAGGTGCTTTCACTTAATTGGTTCTTACAGTAGTATTTTCTTACTCTTTTTCAGATGTCTACATGTGGGTCTAAGAGGAAACAGTCCATGATGTTGTTAAATGGAATAAGATTCATCCAGTATCTGCTATATGGCTAGAGAGATTAATGCCTTTGGAAATTTGAGAATCTTGTGCAATATTAGCAATTTAGCAGGCTTTTTTGTGATGAAATTCATTTATAATTATTTCATTTCACTGAATGGCATAGCTGACCAAACACTGCATGTATGTGTGGGGAAATTATAAAATAAGATTTCTTCCAAGATATTAGGAATGTATTAGAACAAAACAGCAACTGGTCTTAGATCATGGTTATTGTGATGCTAAGCTTACTAAAGGAGAGACGGGCTTTCAGAGAAAGGCTTCAGAGAAAATCTTGATAATAGCATTTCTTCAGTTTTACTAGTAATTTTATAGTTACGAACAACATTTATGCAGTATTAATCTCTCAAACTAAAGGCCTAATAAATTATTTAATCTCGCATGCCACAATAAAGGCTTTGGAAAAAACCCCACTTATGCTTCTTGCTTTTGACATTGAAATCAGATGATTTGTCTCAATAAAAACAAATATGGCTCAGCATTTAGATGTAATATGGAATGTGCATGCTACTCAGCATGAGAAGCTGATGGAGGAAGCAGACAGAATGGCTGCCTCTGTCTGGGGACAATGGCATCAATGTGTCGTTGTCTAGCCAAACTAAATACATTTATTGCTATCTTGTGTCCTAAGTGAGTGCCCTTAAACCCTAAGGATATTTCTAACTCTGAGAATTCCTTAACTTGGGTAGCATTGGGTCTTTTTAGATGGACAACTGCCTTGGCTCTGCTCTGCCTCACCTCCAGGTGGGCTGTCTGTTTAAAGGCGGCCCACCCAGGGGAGGATGTGGAGTAGAGGCGCGACAGGCGGTCCGTGCTCCGGGGCAGCTTTGCTAGTGGTGCTCCGGAATGTCACGGAGCATGGCAAGTGGAGTGGGCCCCTAAACCTGGAGCACCGTCCAGGGGCGGAGCAGCAGTCCATCTGCTTGGTGGACGGGCTGCGGCAGCTCTGCTTCAGACCAGGAGTTACCACAGCAACCGGCAGCCTAGAGCAGTGGCTGATCCGCCCATCACTCTATGGTGTGGGAGAGGGGGTGCTGCGCAGGCAGACTGCGGGCCTCAGTAGTGCCGGGTCCATTTAAACCCAGTGCTGTTGGGGCTGTGTGCAGGGGATGTGGGGCTGGCCACCCCTGGAGCAGGTCTGGGGGTGGTCCAGCTAAAGACACCCAATGTCTATCTTCTCTTGGTGTAGTTGGAATGTTTCTGAATATTATGCGACCCAAGTGGGACCTTTCCTTTCACTCAGGGCCGTTGGATGGTTCCGAATCTTCTGTAACATTACAGCAGCTCAGCCAATTACTTTCCTCCCACCCTAAGGAGAGAAGGCAGCCAGTAATTGTCCCATCATGCATACTTGAAGAGGTCATGGTACTTAACACAGGAAAACTTGTATAAGGCTCTATACAGAGAGAAAATTATATATAATTTGTTAGTTATAATTTTGCTACTAATTTTAGATGAATTTCACAGCAGACATATAGGAGGAAAAAAGACGAAGACATCACGGAAAAGTTGTCAAGTAATGTAGTTTTGACTGCATCAGCATACACAAGAGCCTTCATGTAGTAAAAACATCAGCTTTTGACATGATGATCAATGCAACATGTACAGTTAAAATCAGTAGAGGAAAAAGACTTTTATCCAGACCTCTAATCTGGATCCGTCCTTATTTTAGACATGTCTTATGTGACTCTGAAACAGGCTCATGGCTGGTGAAAGGATTTTTGCTGCAATAGGCAAAACAAATTTGCCGCCTTCCCTGCACAGATGCTTTTACAGCCTGCGTGCACCGTGTACACGGCCTACACACATGTTGGGCACCGAGGGGCTGGCACTGGCAGCCCTGGCTCCCTGCACCTTCAGGCCCCCAATCCAGATGACCTGCCGGCAGCTGGGGAAGCTGCAGTTTTTATCACCCCTTTCAACTTGCTGCTCTAGGCAGCCACCTGTGCTGCCTGTATGGTAGAGCCTGCCCTGAACATGCTTTATTCCTACTACAACAGTGGTTCTCAAGCTTTTTGCCTGCAAGGTCTCATTTTAATACTTAAATACAATCCTGTAATCCCAGACAGCAACAAAGACATGCAAAGGAGATCAACTATCAATCAGGATCACAAGCCCATCTGCAGATGGTGGGACACACCACATAGGGTCCTGTGCTGCAGTTTGAGAACCTCTGTATTCCACTAGAAATGCCCCTACCTTCGCCTCTCTTTAATCCATACAAAAAACGTGTCCCCTGAGAGGTCTGCATAGGGAGTTTCTAATATGAAAACTACCAGTTTAGCTGTGACTTTAGAGTGCAAAGTGCTTGCTGTATGTAAGGATTTTTAAATTGTATTTTTATGTTGTTAATCACTTCAAGCAACATTTGGTAGAGTGCAGTGTAAAAATAAAATTACTACTAGAGCCCTGCATGGGCTCAAAAAAATCAGGCCTGAGTCCGATCCAAGCCCAATTGTGTTGAAACCAACTCAAGCCTGGTTCTGTAGCAGCAGAGATCTCTGGAACCTTTTTCAATGTAAGAGGTGCCCCCCCCCCCCCGAGCACTGTAATGTCACGGGGCAAAAACAGATGTGTGGGTGGTGCAGCAGATCCCTGGCCTGGCCCAGGGCAGGAAACAGTGGTCACCCTTGCCCAGGTTGGGAGGGGCATCAAACAAACAAATGTGCCTGGGGCCAGAGGGCCATCCCGGAGCTCAGCAAACATGCAGGTATTTGCCTCCACCCTGTTCCCAGCACCCCGCAATCATGGGCAGCCATGACGAACATGGCCATGGCAGCTCTTGCTCCGAGATGTGAATGGTGGGGCCGAACAAAGGAATTGGTCCATGTTGGTCCGCATGGGCGGCCCTTGGCCCAGGATGGGCACCCAGGATTTGGCCCAGTTCAGCTGCTTACTCAAGGGCAGTAGTGGCCCCACATCTGGTAGGGCAGGACCACACGTGCACGTGAGTCCCAGACCACAGTGGGACAATGCAGGCCTGTGTCACATTTGTTTTTACCCATGTGCTCAGTGGGGAAAGATCAGGAAAAGAGTGTTAAGTTAACCCCCTGCTCTTTTCCTGACATGCTTCCTGCCCCCGGAGAACCACCTCTGTGACATCAGACCCAAGCTAAGAACACTGTCCTCTTACAATCTCTCTCATAGTCCATACTGATGTTGGGCACTAATAGATTTCCCAAAGCACTTACAGCTATGCTTTAAATTCACAAAATCATGGAATTGATGGAAATTCACAATTTCCTCCTCCTCCTCCACCACCACCACCACATCCATAACAAAAACCTAGACTGAAACTATTATTTAGGCCAATTTCAGCTGTTACTTACACCAGTGTACACATCCACTAAGTTCAATGGAACTCCTCCAGATTTACACACGTGCAACGGAAAGATGAATTTGGCTCTGTATGTCCGTGTTCCCCATTGGTACTGTGTGACACAATAAATTACTATTATATTATTGGTGCTCACAATTATTTTATCGCCAATCAGAAGTCTGTAAGTGATATAATGTATTATGATAGGTTAACATTTTACTCATGAAAGATAAAATAATTCATAGAAGCATAGAATGTCATTATCAAAGGTCAGGGTAACATTTGAATTTGTACAGTGTTGTAGCACCATGAGCTGAGCAGGATCTTGACACAGTTCCCTGTTTAGCAAGGAGTCAGTTCAGATTTCCTTGCATTTTTGTCATCGGATCATCCCAGTAGTACTCCTCTAATTAGGCTGCATAAAACCAAAACTGGTGATCAACGGAGTGTGACATACATTAGAATGCTTTAGCTATCACACCGTGATGATCTCTGAGTCTATCATCACAATTACGCAGATAGCTCAGCCAGGGTCAAACATGATGAATAATTAATTACTCATCCAGTGGCTTAGGCTGCCCCCCCTTCTTCTTGTTTGAGGTACTTGATGACCCCCCACCCCCTGTCCTATTTATCTTTCTTTCTCTGTTCTCTTCCTTCACATCCTCTGTTGCTGCTCGTACCTAAACGCTGGGGAGATTTCCAAAATGGTGCTGGTGTGCTCTCTTCTGGACAAGGATGTAGCTATCCTAGGTGGAGGTGGTGCAGCTACACCATGGCCCACACGGACCCCCAACACATATAGAATGTATTCTGAAAAAAAAAAATGGACCACCCTGGGGATGGGGAGCAAGGGCCCATTCCAGCCTAGCTATAGCTCTGATACTGGAGCATGAATTTTGATTGGTGGCTGCAACACCAATGAGTATTCCTGTAATAGCAGTCAGTGGGCACAACTGCCGCCACTTTGAAAATTCTTTCTAGCTCAGACAGAGCAGAGTTATGGACTGGACAACTTCTCACACTTCCCTCCCCCACCCCCGTGTTCATTCTGTGACCCACCATTTGAAAATCAAGGTCAATAAGTTTCTTGCAGCCATAGTTTATAACCATCTGTAACATGGTTGATTGATGTGATATAAACACATACGTAATATGCATAGCTGTAACATGCTTCTACCATCTTCCAGTCCTTTATGAATACTTTATAAACTACTCATAAAAATGTAAGGGCAGTCAGATAGGATAATGGCATTCTTGGCTGGAATTGGTTTAAATTTGGCGAAGCTATGGCCTGTGCTTGGACTTGGAGCAATGGCTGATAGTATTATTGTTTAATGTATTATATCCCTGTAGCAGGGAGCAGTCCTGTGCAGCATCTGCCCCTTTAAGAGGGGGCTGAGGGTGCCAATCAGTGGGCTGTGTGCACGTGCATGGGTTTGGGAGAAGCTAGTCCATGCCAAGGAGCCTGCGAGAAAACAGGCTTGGTCCTAAGGTGCCAGGGTAGGCAGGACACTGGCCCTTTAAGGGCAGTAGTGCTGTGCTGTGGGCCACGCCCACTCTGACTACATAAGGGGTTAGAAGGCAAGAGAGGAAAGCAGTTTCTGCCTGGGAGCTGAAGTGGTCCTATCTCCCTGACAAAGCTGAGTCACTCTGTGCTCTCCAGGGTGCTGAAGGCTGGAGAACCAGGTACTGGGGAGAGACTGTGCCCAGGAGGGAGCCTCGTGCCTGGGGAAAGCTTGGCCAGAGCCTGGGGCTTTGAGGCCTGACTAGATGGACAAGGGGGGTTGATGTTGTGATGCTCCTGAGCTTGTGAGAGACTGACCTGGGCCTGCAGGGTGGAGGGGGCGACTGAACCAGCAGCCCCAGGGATTGTGTACATGGGGCGGTACTAATAAAGGACTGTGAACTGGATACTCTCTGGACTGTGTGGTGGGTCCTATAGGAGGGTACCCCCTTCCCTCAGAGGGGGATTCAGCCGAGACTCAGTCTGAAAAGGCGTAGCAGCGGGGTAGAGCTAATTCCCCAGAGATGCCCCAGTGGCCCTGGAAAGTCCCCCTGCCAGTGATCCCTCTTCTTCATTCTTATTTAGTACTAGTGCCTTCTGCCTTCTGCTATCTGATTAAGAAAAACATATGTAAATATTTAAAGTGGACAGTAATTTTCAAACAATATCCTAGATCTGACTACAGCCATGACAGTTGCTTCACTGTATTCATTCAGCTTACGTAAGGAGCTGTCTTGGGTATTCATATGACCTCATTACCATAATATCGGAGCATGTTCTGCACGTATCAATTGGAGCCGATGAGTCAAAATTCCATGACCAAAAAAATTTCAATGACAAATACAGTTTTAAAGGGACTAGCTTTATTTTGCAACATTTTGTGGTGGATTTTGAAATGTTTTGCAGGACTTCAGATTTCCATAAAATTCCCAAAATATCAAAAATGTTAAAAATACAAGTTTATCAACATTTCTGATATGTCAGTCTGACAATGTTGTAAAGATCTCTACATTCCAATCCCAGGACAAAAATTTTAAATGAAAATGTTATTTTTCTCACAAAAAATATTTTACACACAAAAAAATTGTGACAGTTCTCTCCCCCTCTCCATCATGGTTTTTCACCAGCTCTATTACGAAGCACCTTCTGTAAGACAGCGAAGTGCTAGTATACCCATTTTGTAAAAGGGAAACAGAAACACAGTGAGACTAACTGACTGATTCAAGTTCACACAGGGAGCCTGTGTCAGAGGAGGAAACTGAACCTCAGTGCCCCAATCTCAGACTGCTGTCCCAATCACTGGTCCTACACATTTCTCAGTCCGTTCTCTAAGGCTGCTTTTAGATGAGCGGGGTGCGCTCTTGCTAAAAAAGTCACATGCCTTTGAAAAGTGCCGCAGGTGGAGTTTAGACGCACCTGGATGCACATCATCGCTGGTTGCGCAGTCCTTTAAAGCTACAGATTATTATTATTATTATTTTTATTATTATAAGCATTTGTATAGCACCAGCTGATGGCACAGATGGCAGCCAACTGATTGTGGGTGGCATAGATAGTTTGAGGGACTATGCCATGGCAGTGAAGAAAGCTTTCTTCTCTTCTTTGCTATCCTAGTGTCTGCAAAGTGTTGTTTGGCAGAGCTATTCTGGGTAGTGAAGGGCCTGGTTAATCCAGCCTGTCTCCACCAGGTCACGGAATCATCTAATGCCCACTGTGACATTTTTGTTAATTACTTTGTGGACAAAAATGCTCGTATTCACCACGACTTGGGTGCTGCCATTTCAACAGCAGAGTCAGAGTTTGGGGTTATGGAAGCTCAGTCTTGTCCTGTTTGTTTGGATCAGTTTCAATTGGTATTGCCCACTGATGCGAGGGAGGTGCTTGGGATGATGATGATGGCAAACAACTGTCCTGGATATGGCATGGAGACTGCACTTGTGTCTTTGGTCGATCTGCATCTTGAAATGGACAAAGGGAATTCTACCTTGTTGAGTTTGTTAGATCTTTCAGCAGCCTTTGGTACAGTTGATCATAGGGTGTTGACACAACGGCGGGACCTGGCCACGGACTGCTGGAGTGGTTCCGTTCCTTCCTGTTGGGGAGGTCCCAGTGGGTGGTGGTTGGAAATTCCTTGTCGTCCCCTTGGGACCTCCCCTGTGGAGTCCCACAGGGTTCTATTCTGTCTCTGCTCTTGTTCAATGTGTATCTGAGGCCGCTGGGTGAGATCGTTTGAGGTGAGATGGTCATCGGTACGTGGATGACACTCAGCTCTACCTCTCTTTTTCATCTGACCCAGGTCCTGCAGTCTTGGTGCTTATTCAATGTCTGGCTGCTGTAGAGGGACTGGATGAGGGTGAACTGATTGAGGCCGAATCCTGACAAGATTGAAGTGATGCTGGTTAGATGGTCTTGTGACTTGGAGGGGATTGGGATACCTGTTATTGATGTGGCCTGGCCCCCTCTGGTCAATCAGGTTCGCAGCCTTGGAGTGCTTTTGGATCCTTGCTGTGTCTGGTGAGAAAGCTGCGGCCTTTTCTTTCTGACTCTGATCTGGCCAATGTCATCCATGCTTTCATCACCTTGAGGCTAGATTACTGCAATGCGCTCTATGTGAGGCTGCCCTTGAGTGTTCAGAAGCTGCAGCTGGTGTTCGGAAGCTTCAGCTGGTGCAGAATGCGATGGCTCAGCTCCTTTCGGGGATGAGTTTCTGGGAGCACATTACACTGGTGCTCCAAAGTCTGCTCTCCTAGCCACCTACCGGTCAGCAGAGATAGAGCCTGAAAGTGTCAGGAAAGGGGGACAGAACCATGATAGGGGAACAACCTCTGTACATGCCTGTGCATAGAAAGGGTGGGGAGCCTTGGTGCAGGGTTTCTGGGGGCCAGGCCACACCCTCTCCCTTTAAAAATCAATCCAGTTGAGTTCCAGTTCTAAATGTTGCCTGTTGGCTGCCCCTGGTGCACAGATCCATTATCGGGTGAGGGAGGCTGGGGAGAGGAATGCAGGGACACAAAGCACTGGAGTCAGGTAGGGAGAGCAGAAGGGGGGGGAACAGCTGCATTCCATGGCTGGTGGTGGGGGGGAGTGGAGTGACTGAGTACAGAGCCTGGGTTAGGGAGGCAAGATAGTTTGTGTGTTTGAGGTATGTGCCTGTCCATGTGTGTATGTGATGTGTGCAGTCATTGATTTATATTGGTCAGTCGGTGTGATAGCATTTGATCTATCATGGGCAGTTGATGGCATTGGATTTGACTTAGGCTGTTTTTAGATGGTACGCTCCCACATGGTTCCACCCATCCTCCACGGACCTGGGTGCCCATCTGAAAATGGCGTGGGTGGAGGCGTGACCCATGCACAACCCACCCATGCCCCCGCACAGAGCAACCCATGTTTTTCCCTGGTTGCTCCATGCAGCGGTATGCACGGGTGGTGCGTGGGCACAAACAGACCCAGCCTTAGACATGTGGTGGCATCTGAAGCCATGCAATTTAGGGGAGGGAGGTAGGGTGGCTGATGGTATGCGATGTAGGAGTGGGGCACCAGCACTTCAGCTGCTGTCCCTGGTCCCATGGGTGAACCAGCACTTCTCCTGCTTCTGTTTCCTGGTGTTTCCTAGGACTGGAAAGTACCGCCACAATATTTGTTGGTAGCCTTTGGCTACCCACAAGCTGTTATGTCTAGATTGTAAGCCACAGGCAGGGACCGTGTTTATTTCTATGTTCTGTACAGCGCCAGGTACATGGCTGGTGCTATATAAATGTTTGTTATAATAATAATAATAATAATGAATAATAAGTGCTTCCAAAAAACTCCAGCTACTGTACATGTTCAGGATTGCCCGGGTTAGCAATCCTAATAAACTCACAGCTGTTGTCCCAGTTACAAGCTGAAGGACTGTCCGGCCTGACAGCTGGCAGGCAAGTCACAGCACCTTTCTCCCATTGATACAAGACCTTCTATGACTAAGGAACCAAGCTCAGATATTGAGCACTGAGAGAATTTGCATTAAGGAGGGAGAGTGACATGTCTGCTACAAGACACTGATCATGCATCTACCTTGCTTTCCTTATAATATGTAGGGGCATCACTGAAGTGGGAGAACTTACATAGTTATAAATGAAAACGGAGTATGAATTGTTTCTGCATACGGGTCACTTGATTCACATGTTGAGGTTTTCTCTGCAGCTATGACAGCTAGAAACATATGTCTTAAGCACATGTGAACAGCACGGCTCTCCAATCAGACAGCACTGGCACAAGTCCCTGTCCCTTCAATAGGATCCTCCCCTGTACTAAGTGCCAATATCAGTGCTATCCACTTGGAAGATTGTGCCGAAAAGCTGGACTACTGGCAAAGAAGGTAGCAGTTGAAGAGAAGTGCTGCTATGCCATACCACTACACATTGGCTGTTCCTACTCTCTTGCAACATTACATTATGCCCATTTTACAGGTAGTGAAATAGAATCACTGAGTCTCATGAAGGGGCTCAGTCAAGGCCACACAGTGGCAGAGTGTGGAGTAGATTGCAGGTCTCCAGACAGTGCTCTATGCTGAGCTGAGCCATGTTGCCTCCGTGCTTCTTTGGATACTATGGAATAGCATTTGTTCAGGAAAATGGACACAGACTGTGAAAACAGACTTGCATGTAACTTCGCTTTAACACCACTTGAACATTTCTTATGCATGTTGCAGGGCTATATTTGTGCCCTGTGCAGCCCTGCAACATGCATAAGAAATTTTAAAGTGGTGTTAAAGCAGAGTTAAGATGCAGGTCTGTTTTCACCCAGGGTGGTGATTACTCCTTTGGGTCTAATGATAGGTGAACTTGTCACTAGCTGTGTGCATACTGCAGAAGGGGAGAACAGGCTAGCGCAGAGCAGTCCAAACTCCAACCAAGCCCAGCGTAGAGTTAGTGTTGTTCCAAAATTTCAACCATAAAGAGAAAATCCCTTTAAAGTGTATATTCCAAGCTCTGTGAATTGGCAAGAGAAGAGAACCTGCTGTTGAGAAGTTCCTGGACTGGTCCTTTCTAAGAAGTGTGGACTTTGCAAGAAAGCAGAAAGAAAAATAAGGAGAAACAGAAGAGGAAGAGAAGAATGAATGAATTCTGGTGGATGAACAGAAAGGAGGAAGGAAACCAGAGTGGGCCATAGTAGTCTCTTTACAGGGCTTTATCTTGCATCCATCGGAGTCAACAGCAAAGCTCCCAATGACTTTAATGGCACAGGATGAATGCGTTGGTGCACTCCGATTGCTGGCATAAGCAGCTCAGGCGTGGCTGTGGCAAACTCAGGAACTGAATATAGATGGTGACTGGTCACTACTTCCCAACGTCTCCATCCCTTTTTCTGCAGATTTGAGGGAGCGCAGCTCCTACGTTGCTTAAACTGGTGGAGTGAGTCCCATTTGCTTCAACAAGCTACAGAGATTTACGTTGGCTGGGAATCTGACCCCCAAAGCTGGACCCGTACAGACCACATCAGACTCCAGAACCTTTGAAAGTTTGCTTGACTCTAGTGAAAAACATGGCGAGCAAGAGAGACAAGTATGTGTGTGAGACGTAGCTGCAGGTTGTTGGCTCTTAGCAAAGGCGGCAAAGAGCTGGGAGCATAAATAACTTCCGCAGGCCATCAAGACAAGCGGGCTAGGCAAAGAACAGGATCCTGCACTGCTCTGTGGAACTTGCATATGAAAAGCATGGGAGGGCAGAATAATGCTGTAAAGACAAGATGAAGCAGACTACGTAGGTAAATGCAGCGCTTTCTTCTTCATTAACCCGGAGGATGGAAAGCTGCACAAGTTGGTTTTAAAGGGGCCTGGTGGTGGTGGGGTTGTGTGTGTGTGCTGCATGGAGCACACACGTGTGTCCGGTGAGTGGGGGAAATCAAAGAGGCTGGGACAGGTGTGTGCCCCTACCCAAGCAGTGTTTGGCCTGCCCCTGCACAGAGCATCCCAGATCTCTTCCCCCCCCCCCCCCCCNNNCCCCACCCCGATGCTTCATGCATGGGCATGAATGGGTGGTGCATGGGTCACAGGAGCGCCCACGGGCAGGGTTTTCAGAGGTGTTGGCAGGAGTGGCTTAGGGACAGATTTCATCAGAATGTGAATCCATGGTGCACCCACACTTCGAATGCTATGTGCAGTTCTGGTTGCCCCATCTCAAAAAGGACATAGAAGAATTGAAAAAGGTTCAGAAAAGGGCAATGGAACCAGGATTATGGAACAGCTTCCAATGAGAAGTTGCTCAATAGGTTAAGACTCTTCAGCTTCGAGATGAAATGACAAAAGGGAACACACGAGAGGCTTATAAAATCCCGAGTGGTGCAGAGCAAGCAAACAGGGAGCTGTTTAACTTTTTAAAAATACTAGAAGCCAGGAAAGGAAGTACTGTGGAACTCATTGCCAGAGGCATAACTGGGTTTAAAAAAACCAAGCAGATACATTTTTAAAGAAAAGGCCCATAAATAACTCCAGCTGTCAGGAGCTAGGCGTGAACAGCAGGAATTAGATCACTCAATTTCTGACCTGTTGTGCACTTTTCAGAAGCAACCAAAGTTGGCCATTGTCAGAGACAGGATGCTGGGTTAGATGGAGAATTGGTTTGACTCAGTCTGGTTCTTCTTATTTATCCACATTGATTTTTGATTGGTTTTTGTTTGGTTCACTTGTATTTATATTATTTAACACTTTTCTGATCACAGGGCCTTCTCTGTCTTGAAGGAGGAATGAGGCTTTTAAGCCAAGTACAGCCATCCCTGTAACTCTCCACTAGATGTCAGTGTTTCTGCATACAAATTGGAGTCTGCTTGTGAAATGGTTTGGCTTGGATTTGGATACTTTGACAGAGTAGAACCCGTTGGATTTCAGATTCCTGTGAATAAAGGCTTAATTGTGGGTGTCCCTCTGGTTATCTTGGTGCCATGGCCTACACCATGAAAAAGAAGGTCTGAAACATGCCCTTTCTGTTTTGCTGTACAGGAAATGCAGCAGCTCATGGTCCTGAATATTTACTTTTTACTTTGTGCGATGCCCTCTAGATCAGGTGTGCTAAAATCCGCACCACTAGAAGAGTCTCATCTAGTGCCATCTCCAGCGCATATCATTATTCATTACCTGTAAGTGGGCTGATAATAGGATTTTAGGTCTTGATTCTGCAAACACACCTGGCCACTCCTTGCCAGCAACGCAATCTTTTATATTTTCAAACTGTAGTAGAGGAGTGAGCAAAGTTCCCACGCCCAAGAGCTTCATACCAACATTTCCATATCGTCAAGAAACACATGTCCATTCACATCGATGGCTGGCTTCCCTCAGTCTTGGGGACAGCAGCAAGGCTACCCACTAGCCCACTCCTTCACATCAGAGCTCTGGCTCCCAGGCAGGCTGGTGGGGTCGAGCAGCAGACACAGTGGCTCAGAGCACACTGACCCATGCATGCCCCCGAGGAGGCTCTGGCAGGAACAGTGCTGTGGTGGAAATGGCAGTTTGGCTTCTCTTGCTCCTGAGGGAGCCACAGGGACACCCTCCCCCCCCTTCCCACCAGACAGCCACCTCTGGTGAGAGAGGCAGCTCAGGTGCCTGACACATGCGGCTCCCAACTGTGTTGCCATTTGCTCACCTCTGCTGTAGTACATACATTAGCTCATTAGCAGTATTTTTATTTTACATTTCTATAATTTTCACTCTTGTGGCATTTCCAGGTTCCCATCAGGAATCAGCACATTGGTATGATGAAAAGATGGTTCTCTCCTGTTACCTTACCACAACATCCCTGTGTCATACGCAGCAGAACGTTATTAACCTCCAGTTACACGCAGAGGATTAGGAGATAGACAGGGGAATGCTGGGATTTCCAAAGTCATCAAAACAGCTATGGCGTAACACTGTAAGTCAATTTTGAAATCCCGGCCTGAGTGGTTGCACAAGTGAACAGTGTGAAGTTATTCTAGGGTAAGTCTTGTGAGGACAAGGCCCCACAGAGTTACTTTCAACAGGGAATTTAGCTCTAGTATCTTTGACTCCTAGAATACAGTGTCCCATCACCAATGTACAGTCCTTTTATACATATAGACAGTCTATCAGTATACCTCTAGTCAGGCACAGTCTTGCCTCAGGTCAGGTTCCTTTCTCAGAATCTATGTGTCTCAGTACTCACTGCTTTGGAGCCAGGCACAGTCTCTCCTACATCTCCAATGCTTCCAGTTCAGGCAGCACCCTCTGAACTGGGACAGTAAGGATCCAGAGCCCAACTCTCAGCCTGCCACCATACTCACTCAGACTGAGCTCTCTCTTGTAGCCTCCACAACCTTGAGCTCTGGCTCAGGTTTTAACCCCTGGGCTGGCTTCTGCCACGCCCAAGTACAGCAGTTTTACTTTAACGCTGTTGCTTTGTACAGTGTCTGCAGCCTCATAAGCACCTGCAACCAGGCTGGCGCTAGGTCTCTTAAAGGGCCAGCATTTCTTCCAGGCTGTGCCCTGCCACAACAGGACTAGACAAAGAAGGGATGGGATGGGATGGAAGAGCTAGAGTTCTGGCTGCCATGGGGACTGAGCTGGTGACATCTAGAGTTTAAATTACAAGCCTCTGTCAGCCTGAGCTAAAAATCCAGTTTCCATAGCTGCACTGATGCAGGCTGTAACAGACTCACTGGGAATGTTAGGGTGGCCAACGTTCCCAACCCCAAGAGCTGTGGACCATATGCTTCATGTGGCTGGGAACTGCAAGGCACACATGAAAACATACATACATGCAGGCATGTCCCTTTGCAGCATCTCTCAGACTGAGCATCACTTCATCCCTGCCTTTCTTGTTTCATGATTAGCTGGCAGATCAGGAGCTCTATGGTTCTGGATGCTGAGATTCTGAGGAGCAGCTGCAATTCAGCTGCTGAGACTCTGGTGTAATGAAGAAAGAAACAGGAACATTAAGGCAGGAACTGACCCTGGCTGAGAGCTGAACTTGAATTGCCCCCAAAGCCATGCAGCTCCCAAGCCACAGCTTGGGCCCATGCTATAAAACACACAGGGGATCTATAACATACCCAGAGTTTCACATGGAATAAAGAGCTACTTAAGTTGTTAGGATGCTATCTTGGGACTCTGGGAGCCATCTAAGAGAATATACAGGTCTAGGAATGGCCCATCTCGCAAACATTGCCAGGATTCTGAGGGTGTCTGGGGTTTTGGTTCTCCTCATCATTGAGATACAAACCAGTTATAAAGCACTAATTTCCACTTAGTTTCACAGTTTGTTTGTTGTTTTCATTTAATGTACTTGGTTGGCTTGTTTACTTTCTTGTAAGTACTTCATTGATTTGTTGTTTCGTGTTCAGGATGTGGGTCACATGACTCCTCTCCTACTTGCCCGAGGAAGGACTCTGTGTGCCATGAAAGCTTGCACATTTCTACCGACAATAGTTGGTCCAATTGAAGATATCATTCAAACGACTTTGTCTCCACATCCATGCTATTCAGCAGCGTTGCCGTCACAAGGTCATTGCTCTGGGACAGTTGGAGGGCTGCTCAGTTGTAGGACTTTGTTGCTGCTCAGTTGTAGGACTTGCACTCTGTGCCTACCTGTAAGATAAAGAGAATGTCATTTATATTCTCCCAAAGGGTAGGAGGATTGACATGCTATTGTTTACACAATGCTCTGAGATGCCTTGAAACATACTAACAAAGGTGTTTTTTAATGGGACAGGCCCACGCAGTTCCACCCATCTCCCACCCACCCTAGTGCCCGTCTGAAGGCAGCAAGTGGGGCAAGTGGGTAACCAATATGTAGCTGCTGAATGGGGGTTTCTAATACATGCTATGCTAGGTGCAGGCTTCCTACATACAACCTGCACCTAGTAGCCTAACATGTACCGACAGCACCGATCTTCTCTCATCCCACCTACAGCTCAACTAGAAAGCACCTCCTTTCCTGACTTCTATCCAGGCCACGGAACTTGTATTCATTTAAAGTGGCCCATGGGAGGAGAACCGTTATCCACTCCTGATGTAAAAGGTCAAAATGTGGGCATTAGGTGGTGAAACTGGGAACATGTTTAATAGCCAGGACCAGATCCTCAGCTGCCCGGAGTCTCTGGAGAAGGGCAGGCTAAAAATGTAAATGTAAATAAATAAATAAAGCCAGTATATATATAAAAATCAATGGAGCTCTGATGAATTACATCCGTGAAAGGTCAATGTGCCTATTTAGTGTGCATGATTCATTAGTTCATTATACTATTCTTTTGTGCCATGCAATCTTATGCTTCTCCTGTATGCACTGAAACACAGACACACCCGCATTAAGCCAGCTAATGAATGACATGCAGAAAAAGCAAAACGCTAAATACAAAGATGTCGTTCTCATGCAAGATTTGCAATTACCCAAACCACTCTGGCTAATCTGTCAGAGTAATTGTGTCAGAATGGTAATTTTGTGGTGTTGACACGGCTATTTTTATATTAATGTGCCTGTTTTGATATTTTTAATGTCTTATGTTTGGAAAATACAACTGGCCTGTGCACGTAGCATTGTTGGAGATAGGAAACTTGGCCTGGACTGCTGTGCGGATTAGGGAAGAGGAGCCATCGTCCTAGCTACAGAGTGGTCGCACAGGCTGTTGCAACCCTTTATGTGGTCTAGCTGGGAGTGCTGCCCGTTCAGGTTCCAACATCAGGTGGGGAACCTTAGTCCCAGGTTGTAAATCTATAGGTTAGTCATCGCAGCCCCTCTGTGGGGGGTAAAAACAAGCATACCTTTTCTTCAATGACATTCTAATAATGCCATTGAGAGCCAGTGTCGTGTAATGGCTAAGTGTGCAGTAAGTATAGTTGGACTGGGAAGTAGGGGGAACCTGGGTTCAAATCTTGCCTCTCTCAGCCTAACCTACCTCACAGGGTTGTTGTGAGGATTAAAAGTTGTGTTTATTAGTTATATGTAAAGAGTGCTGAGTGCCATGGCAAGGGGGTGCTAAAAATAAAGATTATTATTATTATTATGGAAGTCATGATATTTCTTGGATAGGTCGAGCATGGGTTCCAGGTTTGGTGTGGGAGGATCTGGAGTGAAAACAGGATTGCTGGCAATAGTCAGAGGCTAGCATAGTGATTCCCCACATTTTTACTTGTGTGTAACTCCATTTTGAGACTTAAATATAATCTTGTGACAGCACTAAAGACATGCAGTCTATACAATTTCAGTCGGAATCATGACCATGTCCACAGACCGTGCATAGAACCTGACTCTGTTTGAGAACATCTGCTCTACCAACAACTTGTGGTGTCTCCCCTGGATCAAATGATCATATTTCAGTTGCCATTGAATTCCCAGGATAAGTGGGAAATGACGCTAAGATTTAACTCTTCCCAATAGTCCCCAATTCTTGTCTGAAGGTGTATGGCCTCCAGGTATACTGGGTCTGACAATACCAACGAGCTGTCAATAGCTTCTACAAGCTTAAGCGTGGTCTTCTGCTGGGCTGGAATTCCAAGATGAGGAACTCTGACAAGTTCAATATATTAGCAGATGCTGAATGTGATACCGCTTTTAGATGAGGGCACTGAAGGCACCTCCGGAGCCGCGTGTTAAGAGAGAAGCCGCACCGCTCTGCCGGAAGTGACGTGCTCCCCGTTGCCGGCAACGGCGGCGGCTGGAGACGTGGCGCTTTGCAGAGGTGCGTTCTGGAGACCTGAAAATTGAGGTCTCCAGAATGTGGCTCTGTAAAGCGCCGCGTCTCCAGCTGTTGCCGTTGCCGGCAATGGGGAGCACGTCACTTCCAGCAGCACGGCTTGGCTTCTCTCTTAACGCACGGCTCCGGAGGTGCCTTCAGCACCCTTGTCTAAAAGTGGTGAGTCTATAATAGGGTGTTTTCAGACGTTACGGGGCCACTTGGCCCCGTACCGAAAACAACCCTTTCATTCCCCGCCAGGGTCACCCCGTCACGCCATATCAGACGTGCCGGGGGGATCCCGGCGGGGAATCTGGGAGGGGGCGGGGCCACGCGGTGCAATGTGCGGCCGCACGGCCCCTCCCCCTCCACGCACCCCGCTGCCCGTCCTCCAGGGAGATGGGCGGGCGGCGGGGCCACTGTGGCTGCTGCGTCGGGCCGGCATGTGCTGTGGCCCGGGATCCCGCCAGGGATCCCGGGCAGTGGCAACTGGCCAGACGTTACTTTTTTTTGGTCCCCGCTGGGGATCTTTTTGACCACGCTTCCCGGGACATTCCCCCGGCTAGCCCGGGAAGAGTGGTTCAAATTGACCCCATGCGGGTATTGACCGTGGCGAACATCTGGCGGCCGCCAAACAGACGTTCGAGCCACATTGACTACAGGTGGATATTCACCGTGGTTCACTGTGATCTCGTAACGTCTGAAAATACCCATAGTATAGGAACCCGTGTTTTAAATACACTGTTTTCTCTATTGCTTCTAATAGTGACTGGTGAAAATGCAGTGAACATGGGTCCCTGAATAGGCTGTTGCTGGAGAGCATGATGCTGCATCAAGACATGAAGGTGCAAAGACTGTAGGGGTATATATGGTGGGTATCAGTCAAAATGTGCGAGTGTGGCCAAGTTGACTCTCCAGCCTCAAGCGTATACCCAACCTTTCACAGAATCTGGGCTGGGTTGTTTTCCAATTTTTGTTTTCCAGATGCTTTAGTGGAACAAGAGGCTACACCATGGCCCACAAATGAACAGTAAAAATATGAAATCTCTTACTGGCATTACTCCCATTTTACTTGGGTTAACCATCAGCTGAGATCTGTCTGCATGGAGTCAGTTACTAGTGCTGACCCGGTAGACAGGATAGGACCACCTGCTATGATGCGAGTACTCTTTTCTTCAACCTGTGTTCAGTCAAGAAGGTGTCAATACAAACAGAGCTCCACAGAACTATCTAATGATCTAGGTGAGTCTACTCTGGCCAGCTCATTTTTTGGCCATTTCATCACTCAGACCTTCCAGAATCAGCATAACTGGGATGGTGCATTCCAGGCAATATTGGAATCGGGCAAGAACAGATGGCCATGGACCTTGACTCTTGATGAAGCTGTTCTAATGCCACTTCTACAATCTAGGTTCTGAGTGGCTGCTGTTGCTGCCACTGCTTTTCACTGCTCCCTCAGACTCAGGTAGCAGGAGTCATGGACAGGTTGTGCGCCCCCTGCTTGTCCCTGTCTCTACATTACACTAGCTATGTGCTGCTGCTTGCCCTATATGGTGGGCCCTACTGTCCATTTGAGCATGGTGATTTAGGGTTTTAAATACACATTATGCTAAGTAAGTACATGAAACACGTATCTAGCGTAATGTGTAAAAACATCCTGTATTCCTTTTTGCTGGCCTGTGTGATGCTGTGGCAGAGTGACTCTGTTCTTAGCTTTCCAGCACTATGGATCCAGCTTCAAGACCCATAATGGGTTTGCATCCTAGTACAATTCTACCTTTGTGGAAGACCCTTTTATTGGAAGTGGCAGTGCCTGCTAAACAGTTGTAAGTTGTTGTAGAGAGGAGAAAGATGGATCAAGTTCTAGTTTAGTTCAAAGTGAAATTATAGCAGCTTTGCATTAGACTGTGGGCTAGATTCTGGCTTCATGTTCTGCTGCAAATCTGGAGGACTTCACTCCAGACTAATCCAGAGCATGTGAGAACAGGGTTTGCCCATGGGTGCTATTTCATAACCTCTTGTAACAGCAATAAATCTGGTTGTGGAATGCTTAGTGCCTACTGTGCACTTCTAATGAGACAAAGAAGCTGGAGCTGAGAATGGTGGCGATGCTGGCTCTACGGCAGTGCTTCTGGCATAAGGATAGGGTTTTCAAGCCACAGAGGAGAGCCCATGAGAAGCGCCTCCCCCACCTCTTTTGGTCAAAGAATCTGATTAAGATTCTGATACCCCCCCAGTTAAAACAGAAAAGCTAGTATAGAAAGCAACAGCAGCTAAGGGTTAGCTCTCAATTTATGGGTGTCATGGTACTCGCACGGAGAGCATGGAGCTCTTGTTATCTGGAGGGAATGGAGCACACTATCAAAACAGGGTCCATCTGTTTCTGTAGTCATGGAAGAATACTAGTATGATGAATTTATAGGTCCAATGGAGGACCCTCTAATTTACTAGGAAATGTCAAGATGTCTGTGGCCAACTTGTATAAAATTTACTCCTTTATACCTGACTTACATGCCACTGAATATTTACTCTGAGTCTGAGGATGTGCTGGGTGTCTCACTATTCTAAAAATGAAACTTCACTGACTTAAAATTCTTTACAATGTTATGTTCACAAAGCAAAAAGTTCCTGGAAACACAGTGACAGGTATTTAGGGTTACATAAGGACAACTTTCTTCACAGAAAGCAAATTCTGGGTGTCAGGAAATACTCTCTCTTGTCCATATGCAGACTGGCCACATAGTCAACGAGTACATTTCTTATGGTGAATTGTCCATAACAAGAATATTATTACACTCTACTTTGCAATGCTGCGATTTTCTCTTAGCAAGAGTCTATCATGCAATGCATTACTATATTATGGGCCTTTTCAAATGGACCGGGGCCCCCATGGGGCATCTCATGTGAAAAGGCTCATTGATGCTATGCTCTTGTGCTGCTGTAACTCACTGGAGGTGCAAGTAGTGTCCCCTTCTTTACCTGATCCACAGAATATGTTCACTTTTTGTATTACAACTGCAGGGTCTACCTCTGTAGCTCATCCTGGACAAAGTTGTACTTGAGTCCCTGGTTCAAAACTCAGTTCTAAACCTTTTACATTGGGCAGTGACAAACAAACCTAGGGGTGTGCAATTCATTTTTGTTTTTTCGTTACTAAAATGAATGGAGTCTTTAGCAACTAAAGACCCCAAAATGAATAAATAAGTAAACAACATTTGTTTGCTTTCATTTGTTTTTGTTTAAAAATTAAAAACATCACTGTGCATGTGCAAAAATGGCCACCAGACTGTTCTGTGCATGTGCACCCTTTTTCAAAATGGCGGCGGCAGTGTTGCTGCCATTTTGGAAAAGGGCAGCCAGTCTGTGCATGTGCAAAATGGCCACTATGCATGTGCAAACTAGCTGCCCTTTTCCAAAATGGCAGCAAAAGTGCTACCACTATTTTGAAAAAGGGCACGCATGAGAAGAATGGTCCAGTGGCCATTTTGAACATGTGCAGTGATTTTAAATATATATATATAATTTTAAATACTTTTTAAACGAATAAAAAAATTACAAAAATGAACAGGCTTTTAACCAAAAAAACCAAATGAAGGGATTTTTGAAAAAACAAACAAAAAATAAAAATAAAATAAAAATGCAATGGAGTTCCCTCCTGCACACCTCTAACAAAAACACATTCTAAGTATTGAGCGAAATCCTTACTGCTTCCTGTACTCCTTGGCAAACACTTGTTTAATTTCTGCTACTTGATGCAAAGGGTTAAGAGAACATAAGAGGGGCCATTTTGGGTCAGACCAATTATCCATCCAGTCTAGTATCCTGTTTCCAATAGCAGGCAGCCACCTTTAGTCACTTCAGCGAAGTACACAACAGTAATGGAATCCTATTCACTCCTAGCTCCCGAGAGGTTACATCCATTGACCAACTCAACTAGTAGCCATTTGTGGACCCATCCTCTAAGAATTTATCCAATACTTAAAAAAAACCTAGTTATGCTATTGGCTGTCAGAACATTGGGTAAAATCATACCTGATGCTGACTCAGTTAGGCCTGCTTCAGCCCAGGTGGGCCAGTGTCATGGCAGACCATCTGTTTGTGGCCTGCCAGATGTGGGCCCAGTTCCTACCCACAGTCCATGCCTGGCTCCTGCCCCGCGGACAGAGCAGGTGAGCTGGTCGGGAATGTGTATTCTTGGCCCGGCTCCTACCAGTGTCAGGGAGGTTGCCATGGAGGCGAGCTATGGCTACCTGTAATAGGCAGCCATTGCTGTCCTTCATGGCGAGGGGAGCGATGTTGGGAACGCGGTTGAGCGACCGCATGTTGCTCCCCACCCCTTGCCCACCCCTTGCCCTACCTCCCCAGTCAGGGGTGGCTATGGGAACATTTGTTCCTGTGGCCGGAACATGCCTGGCCGGGGGACGCCCTCCCCTCCCCAAGGTGGGACAGATGTTACATGCTGACGTCTGTTAACACCCATCATCTGGTTTGTAAGTATCTGACTCTGTTAAGTAGCAGTGGTGGTGTGTGATTTGATTAACTCAGAGCGCAAGTTTCAATTCATGATACATCATTTCCTGTTTGTTATTCCCTGCTTCTGCGTGATCATGGAGGTGTGGCCAGAGGGTCCTGGAGCAGCTCTGTTTTATTCACGTTGGGTACAATTTTCAGTCCATTGATGTGAATGAGAGGTTTGATGTTGGTATCAGGGACTCAGGATTGCTCCCATTGGCTATAATCTTGGGGGATTAAAAAAGGGACTTCTAGAGTCTGCATTCCTGGAAGGTTAGATGTAGAAGGGAAAGTGTACCACATGCTGACCAGGTTCCAAATGATTAAATGGTAATGGTTTTCTTGTTACACAGCTAGAACAAAGCACTGAAGCAGATTACTACAGAAGAAGGCAGCTGTCTGACAGTGGTATCAAAAATGCAAATTGTAAGCTCAACATTAACTTAGAATTGCAACCAGGTCCAATGAGAGAAATTTGGGCCGTCAGTACAGTGTTAACTGTGTAATTTTTAAAATTAATTTCTTGAGACAATACTGAACCTCTATTTACAAATATGTTATTTGCAATTATTATTTGCTTCATCATATTTTAATGTTTAGTAAGAAAGAAAATTCCTGTTGTTTTGGGAACTGAGCTTGGGGGGTCCTGGTACAATTGTACCCCTATTCTCCACTCTTCAACATGTCAGACTCGACTGTAATCATCACAAATTTTGCTTTCGGTCTATGGCTTCCATATAAAAGCAACGTAAAGAAATAAATCTAAGTAGAAATTGCATTTTTAAATATTTAGGGCTACTACTAAGCTCAAGCTTGTATTTTAATATGGGAATAGCCCAGCTGCAGAACTGGAGCTTTGCAGGTGCTCTTTATCACCAGAGTAATTTATTTTCAAACCTCAACCATTTTAGAGCCTTTCAGTGATACAGGAAGTTTTGCTAGCATAAAATCTATAGCTCTTGTGGGGATTTTGGGGGTTAATATTTGATATTCCTAAAAAGTTCTACAGCAAGAACAAAATGAGTTCTTTTTTGGTCTTTTTTGCTGTTTGATGCTTTAGAGCTACCATGGGACTGAAAGAAAAATGACTTTTATTTTATGTTATACAGCTGTAGCAGGGTTGGGGGAGAAAACATTTAAAATATTAAACTGGCTTCAGGGCTGCAAACGTTTCTTAAGGAGTAAGAAAAAGTACCAAGCTTGTTGCAAGATAAACAGCTAATACATATTGCTGCAGTCTGTCAATCCTGAGTGTTCAAAAATCAAGTGATTCACTTCCCCTCTCCCTTTAATCATATGGCTTTTTGTCTTTTGTCTTCTGATTATTGAATCTTTAGATCACATTGCTGTTTGTTTTTTAATTTTTTCTCTGTAGCCAGAGCTTGAAGAGAACTTTTCAAATGAAAGCTGAGATTCTCACAATTTCAGCTGTTAGGATTTTAAGAAAACCACCTAAAAACATGGGATTCACAGTAACGTTCTGAGAGCTCATCGTCTTTCAGCTGTGGAGGGGAGTTTCCCCCTCTGATGGTAGCCGGTACCATGCACTTTAGAGGGCAATGCAACTCTTTATCCTGCTGAGCCACTATTCCTATACCTACGATCTGTTTACCCTTATCCTTGCCACATGGACCTGCCTGCTGTCATTCTCATCGTAACCAAGCCAAGTACGTGCACTTGAGACCTCACATCTTCATGAATGTTAGACCCCTTGTCTCTCCCTCTGTTCCCCTTCCTATGTCTCTCCCCC
>QEPC01005108.1:4024689-4044027 GCA_003113815.1 Sphenodon punctatus
GTCCCCCTTCAGATGCCCCCCGTCTCACGCGGGGGGGGGGGCCACCTCCCCTCCCCAAGGACCATCTCCCCTCCTCTCACCAGGGGGATTGGCCCTATCCTCCCTAACTCATTACCCATACCCCCCACCCTCAGGCCCCACCTGCCTCACCCCCCCAAACCCCCTTAAAACCACAAAATAAAAACAAAAACAGTGGGTCCAGCGGCGGCAGCAGCAGCAGTGAGCTGTAAATATCTCTTCCAGAGCAGCATTAGAAGAAAACAGGGGGGGCGCCACGGTCCAGCCAACTTCTGCTGTTACATGAAATAAAATTTGATTGTGGTACAGTATGACAACCAATGGCCAAAGGCAAAGAGCTCAGCTGGCAGTGTCTGACGGTAGACACAGCAGGACTAGTAATCCCCTGCTCCCTGTCGATCTCTCTCTGTCTCTCTCTCTCCTGAACATTCAGTATTCTGTGACACATTTAGGTTTAAAATGTGGAAACTCTTGTGCCTTGGGGGATCATCTGACTGAGATTTAACAAATGTTTTGAACAAATGATCTGGAATTTTAAAACTTATCCAGAAAGATCTCCTTCATTTTTTGTCTTGGGTATCTCTACAAAATTTCATGGGCACAGACACACATCATTTCACAGGGTTAACAAGAATGCAATGTCAGTGAAACAAACTTTTATTTTTAACAATGATGAAAGAGAGATTCTAAAACCCCCAGGGAACAAATCCTTCATGGCCTGCTCAAAGATCACAGTGACTTCAATAGTGTTTTACTGATTCGCACAGGCTGCTAGCTGGGCCTGGTTCTCCTAGAGCAGCAGCAGCAAGGATTCTCTCTCAAAGGTTATTTCTCCTCACAACACTATTTTATGCATGAGGAGCAGAGACACAAAGGACACAATTTTCAAAAGTGACTAAGACTTAGGAACATAAAGGGCAGAAAAATTGCTAAAGAGTTTGATGAGCCAGCTAGTTGTTTAGAATCATGGTTTATAGGTCTCTGTAATACCTTCTACACTGCTTGCTATACTTGTGTCTAGAACATTCTTCTACCACCTAGTCATCATTTATTATCTCTTTGTAAATTACAGTATTTATACCGTGGAAACTTAATACGTAATGTAACTGAAAATCGTCCCATTAATGTGTCTGTATGTCTGTCTGTCTTTAGATATCTTGATGGGTCCCAGATGTGAGCTAGATTTTGAAAACTTGGAAGATCATCATAGGGGTTGAGATTTTTAGTGCAACTCCATTTATGTGTCTGGGTCCCATCTTTGGCATTGAAAATCTCTGCCTGGCTCAAGTTCAGAGACGTGAGTTTGGAATTTAAATCTGGAACCCCACAAAGTTGGGAGATGTTGGGATCTAGGCACTTGGCTCAAGATCATCTCTTCTTTAGAGTAAGATTTAAGCAAATCATTTCCTATCCTGTTCCGGAATGTTGCTTGATTTGGGCCATAGCCAACAAGCCTTTTTTTCTTTTTTTTTTTTATTTGTTTTAAAATGCACTTTTTTATTTATTTCAGTGATGCTTATACCACCTGTTGCAATGCAGCAGTTTGTTTAGTTGCTAAGCTGCAGCAAAATCAGTTACTACTGAAGTCAATAGCGGAACATCTATTTGCTTCATGGTGAGCTATGGGGGGGCCCATTTACCTGGGTGTAAAGGCGGGGAGGATGGAGTAAATCAGTGCCCTTTGCATGCTGGGTGCAGGAGGATAGTTGCCTCCTTAATTTTGGTGACTGTGCCAGTCACACACAGTGGTTTGGGGAGGGAAAAATCTCCAACCATAGCATTTTTGTAACCTCTGGGATGCCTTGTCAAGACTCAGACACCAAAGTTGGGTTAATACTTGGCCGCACTCTTTATTAACAAACCAATCATAACGAATTGAACGACGGCCAGTGGGGGCAATTGCACCAAGCAATTTGGGTCCAGTATGCTAACTAATATCTTGACTTATTAACTCTTATACCAGCCTGGATGTGCCTTCCAGTGCCAGTACCCCTGATGTAACAGTCCCCTCCTTCGACAGCGCAACTGGAAATGGCTGAAAGGAGGGACAAGCCCAACTGTGGGCATGAGTAAGGAGTCTCGTGTCCGCAGGGTGTGAAGACAGTGCTTGTCCCTACTCATCCTGTTAAGACACCGCTCCCAGGTCGATACCCCAGTGCATGCTCTGCCCGCATTACACTCGAGGTCATCTCCCCATCTCTTAAGGAGATGACTCAATATCTTAACTTATTCCTATTTAACCTATAATAGCATACTGGACCCCTGCAGAGTGCGACAATAATGCTTTCTCAATTGCATAATCAATGCATATGCTTTGTAGACTTGCCCATAAATTATATGATATAACCAATTGCCCTATTTAATTCAGTTGATAAATCTAATTCAATATGCCAAATTAAAAATTCACTTAACAGGCCAGATTAGAAAGATGATTAAAAAAGGTCCGATTACCATTTAGCCTACTCCGCACTGCTGAGGGGGCAAAACGAGCGATCCAATTTAAACTGGCTGTTCGCCAAAATTCCCCCTCGGCTCCCTAAGGGCAACCGTCACAGACAACAGTGCTAGAGGGGAGGTGGGTGGGGCTGACTCGTCGCCGCTCAAACACTGAATGCCGCTCTGGCGGCTCACAGGAGACTCGCCCCGCCTAAAAGGGCCGTGTCACCATGGAGAAAACCCCGCGCAGCGCAACAGCGCATGCGCATTCAGACTGCACACAGCCTCTGCTCCGACCGCAGCGGAGTCTTCTAACAGGCTTCCGCTGCGCGGCCCGTGCTGAGTCCCCGTCGAGGGGGGCCCCGACAATTATCCCTTCACTGCCATCTGGGTGGCGAAGGGGCCGTCTAAGCTAGGCTACAGTAGGCTTTGAGTCAGAATCCCATTTCTGCTGCCTGTGCTTCCAACACACATTAGCCCTTTACCTTTTAACCATCTACCGCCCTGCTTTGGAAGGTCAGAAAGCAGGAACTTCTCCCTTATCGTTTAAATAAGCTAACGGAGATATGATATAGGGGCACTGCGAAGAACAGAACCCAAGACTAGGCTGGTCATTGGTCCTGTTTTATACAGGACACTCCTGTTTTTTGAAGGGTTTGTCTTTTTGTTGTCCTTTATTTACACGTGTTTGTCCTGTATTTTCCACATGCTGCTGGTGCTGCCACTTTCGCCCTCAACCCTCTCCCCTCGGAAGTCATGATCTCATGACTTGTAGGTAGGAAGAGCAGCACTGGCAGCATGTGGACTCGGAGGTGAGTCAGCTGTCCCAGCGCTGGGGGAGAGGAAGGGGCAGGGCTAGGGTTACCATAACATCTGGATTTTCCAGGACATGACCACTTTTTTGATCGACCCAACCCCATCTGGATGGATTTTAAAAAAATATGCACCCATGGCCAGGAATTTGCTTGTACCATTGCATCCCCTTCCAATCTCCATCCCTAGCCTAATGCTTGTTGCTCAGCCCTGACTGGAGGAAGGAGCCCTGAGCCAGCTGTGCTCTTCCTCCCCCCATGTCCTGTATTCTCTCCCCCCCATGCCCTGTAATTCCAGGGATGTGTCAGTGGTCATCCTACTCAAGACACTTAGCATGGCTTTCCCAAAGCTTAGCTGCCCAACCACACTGTTAATGCTGCTGAATTATCCTAACATCTGGTTCACTACTGGGCAGTATGCAAAGTCCTTCTCGAGTTGGTCATTAAATTTAAAAAAAGCCTCTAACTGTTCAAACGTACCACCCTTGAATGTTTAGGTCACAGTGGGGTCACACTGGAAAGGAGCAGGGTGAAGAATCTCTCCTGCCCCTTTTTGATGTGCCCCCCCATTGTGTAGCGTTGTGAGTCACAATGCTCTGAAAAGGGATGTAGCCAAGTTAGAAAGCAACAGAAAAGTCCTTCTGCACTGGCTTTATCTATCATGGCCAGGCCAGCCTTAGAATTTGTGGGACACAGGGTGAAGATAAATGCACGGCCTCTGGTGGCCCCACTCTCTCAGGGTCACTCTCCGTGGGGCCCTAGAAATGGTTGTGTTTGGGAACCCGCTGGGAGGAAGGGAGGGCCCCACATCCTGCCCTGGTGAAAATGGGGGCCACTGGAATGAGAGAAAATAGTGGGGCCCAGGGTGATCACCCCAGGTCGCCTGTGATAAAGCAGCCCTGGTTGTGGCCATCCCCCTTATGAAATGTCATGGCATCCTGGCACTCCAAGGGGTGGGGGCATTGTTCCCCCTTCTCTCTCTCTGCTGTAAGTCTAATGGTAGTGCTAAAGGCAATCTTAAGGTCAGATGTTGAAGCCTGGCTGATGAGAGATGTGCAGGCTGAGGGGAGCAAATTTTGTATTTCTGATTTCTATTCTGGTTTCAGTGCCAATTTCTTGTGTTTTAGGGTGGTTGTTTTGGTGTTGTCTGTGGTCACAGAATTTTGGGACTGCCTACAGTTGGTTGGGAAGCAAGCAAGCAGGGGACCACAGCCCTCTGTGTGGTGATTCTAAAATAAACAGAAAAGGATCCTGGTGGCAGCAAGCTCCAGAGCACCAGTCAGGGAAATCTCACGTCCTTGCCCCTTCCCGTCTGGTTCCTAGGTGCAGTTCTGTCTCCAGCTGCCTGGGGAAAGCAGGCTAAGCCCCTGAACCACAAAACATTCAAAGATCAAAAATAAATTTAAATCACTTGAACACAATCCACTCCCGCAGATCACCGTTGTTGGTGCTAAACTCCCCCCTGACCAGCAGAACGTAGCATGAAACTTGAAAGATACTCATACTGCTGCTAGACTAACAATTAAAAACATCAAATTACATGTGGAAATGGAGAAGCACAAAGCACACTTACACATACTCAGTATGTGACATTTTTTTGTGTTTTGAATACGGAATCTGAAAAGGGCTTTTTTGTATTTGTTTTATCCAATCCCAGTGCACAGCCCTATAGTTATGTGAGAGGATGCTTCTGACTGTGTGATTAAAAAATTCATTTAAAAAATAGTTTTCTCTTTAAAACAGATGCCAGGGAGGAGCTTTGGGGTCATTAGGTCAGAACTGCCTCCTCCTGTTTGAACTGGCGTTACTACACTGAGTATTATCCAAGTTGCCTGAGGGATCTGGAAACCCTGTAGTCCAGAAGAAACAAAAATTGGTCACCTACCTCGGTGAATTTGTTTCTTCTCTGACGAGCTGGCAGTGATCCGCTGGGTAGCTCTGCGGATGACCGTCAGGAGGCAGAAGAAAGAAGAACCTACTGCGCATGCGTGGAGCTGCCCGCCATTTTGGTCAGTCTGTATCCAAGCCGAGGCACTTGTCCACTTCTGGAAATACTTAACACAACATTAAAGCGTTCTTTTCCAGTTAAGCGCATGTCCCGCTGTACAGGGAGTGAGGTGTTCAGGGAACAAGAAACCAGCTTCTTCTTATAATCTATGGTTTTTTAACTTTATAACTGTAACTGCTAATAACTTATATAACCAACTACCTGTTTTATCTTACACCCCTGGAGGGCCCCCCAATATCCGTGCTCTGTTTGACAGGGAGGGCCGGATCACTGCCAGCTCGTCAGAGAAGAAACAAATTCACCGAGGTAGGTGACCAATTTTTGTTTCTCCCTCTGACTCCTGGCAGTGATCCGCTGGGATGTACCCCAGCTCCAAAACTAAGGGTGGGAACAAACAGTCCCGGGAGCCTCCAGGACCGCTTGTAAGACCCTCCTGCCAAACGCCGCCTCTGCGGATCTGAACAGGTCCAACTTATAGTGTTTCACAAACGTATGCAGGGAGGACCAAGTGGCCGCCCTGCACACCTCTGCGTAGGATGCTCTGGCTTTAAAAGCGTAGGAGGTGGCTGCACTCCTTACCGAGTGAGCCCAAATCTGAAGAGGGGGAACCTTCTGTTTGGCCTTATAAGCCTCAATGATACACTGGCGAACCCATTGTGAGATCAGAGACTTGGAAGCCTTCTTGCCCCCATAAGAGGGTCTAATATTAATAAATAAGGCTGAAGTAGTTCGAATAGATCTGGTCCTTCTCAAGTAGATCTTAAGCGCTCTTCTCACATCTAAGGTGTGCCAGACCTTCTCTTTAGGGTGTGAAGGTTTTGGACAGAAGGAAGGTAAAATCACTTCTTGGGCCCTATGGAAAGTAGAATTCACTTTAGGAATGAACGCCTCGTCCATTCTGAGGGTAACTGAATGTTCACTAAACAGGCAAAAATTTTCCTCCATCGACAGGGCTCCCAATTCGGATACCCTTCTGGCGGATGTAACCGCTACCAGAAATACTACCTTGAGGGATAGCATGTACAGGGAGACGTGTTTAAGCGGTTCAAAGGGAGGCCCTGTCAACGCGTCTAGAACTAAACTGAGGCTCCAGGAGGGGCATCTATGGACTACCGGAGGGGAGATATTCCTGGCAGCCCTCAGAAATTGGTTGATGTGTTTGTGAGGTAAGAACCTCCTGCCAGAGATGGATTGCAGAACCGAAGAAATGGCAGAGGCTTGTCGTGCCAATGTGTTCGGGCGCAATCCCTTTTCTAATCCCTCCTGAAGGAATTGTAGTATGGTCTGAACCCGAGCCAAACATGGGTCTAACCCCCTGTCCATTGCCCAGAGAGCAAAAACTTTCCAGGTGGCCCCATATGATTTTCTCGTTGCAGGCCTCCTAGCCTGTTGTAAAGTTGTCAAAACAGCCTCTGAATACCCCGCCCCCCTTAATGCTGAGCTTTCAAGTGCCATGCTGTTAATTTTAGCATTGCGATCGAATTGCAGTGAAGAGGGCCCTGCAACAGCAAGTCCGGTCGTAATGGGAGGGTGATTGGAGCTTCTAGGCTCAGTTCTACCAGGTCCGAGAACCACGGTCTCCTCGGCCACCAAGGGGTTACGAGGATCACGTGTGCCGCTTGCGTGATTATCTTTGCTACTACTCTGGTTAAGAGCGGAGTCGGTGGGAATGCGTACAGGAGGCCTCTTGGCCAACGTTGATTTAGGGCGTCTACTGCTTCCGAGCAGCTGTCGTTTGTCTTTGTCATGTACCGGGATGTTTTCCGGTTCTCTCTCGTCGCGAACAGGTCTATCACCGGTACTCCGAATGATGTTGTGAGAACTCTGAATACCTCCGGATGGAGACTCCATTCGTGTGGATCTATCGATTGACGACTCAACCAATCCGCTTGAACGTTCTGTACTCCTTTGATATGGAGTGCTTTTAGGGATTGCAGGTTGCTTTCCGCCCATGTGAACAATTGTATGGCTTCCTGATGTAGATGCCTGGATTTCGAGCCCCCCTGGTGATTTACGTACGCTTTCGCTGTTACGTTGTCCGTATACACTAGGACGTGTGTCTTGCCGATGTCGTGGGCCAGGCGTTGTAGGGCCAGGCGGATTGCTGTTAGTTCGAGGGTGTTGATGCTCATCTGTGACTGATGCTGTGACCACAGACCCTGGATCGACATCGACCCCATGTGGGCTCCCCAGCCCTTCAAACTTGCGTCCGTTGTCACTACCACCCTTTCCGGTTCCTCTAGGGGGACGCCCTTCTGGAAGGCGGCGGGGCCTAACCACCAGGACATTGAGCGTGGTAGGGCGGGTGGAATCCTGACCCACGGATTTTTTCCGCTGGTGAGATCTTGCTGAAAAGGTCGCAGCAGCCGCTGCAAGGGGCGAAGGTGGAATCTTGCCCACTGAACCTGTCTTGTGCAGGATACTAGAAGGCCCAACAGTTGAGCTAGGTTCTTGAGTCTCGCCCGCTTCTGGACCTTTAGGAGGCGGACCCTCTGTCGGATCCTGTCTTGTCGTTCTGTTGGGATGTAAACGGCTCCTGAGATGGTATCGATGTATACCCCCAGATGTTCGATCTGGTGTGTCGGTATCAGGTGGCTTTTGTCCCGATTCACCATGAAGCCGTGTCTCGCTAGGTACTGTATGGTGTACTCGAGATCCGTCTGCAGTTTGGTGACACTCTGTGCTCGTAGGAGGAGGTCGTCGAGGTACGGATATATGTGAATCCCCTGCTTGCGAAGGTTCGCCACCAGAGGGATCAGCACCTTCGTGAATGTTCTTGGTGCAGACGACAGGCCGAATGGTAGGGCCTTGAATTGGAAGTGTGTGTTCTGGTAGATGAATCGGAGCCACTGTCGATGGGGTTCCCAAATCGGAATGTGGAGGTAAGCGTCCCTGAGGTCTAGGGACGCTAACCAGTCCTGTTTCCGGATGGTACGACATATTGATGTTACCGTTTCCATCTTGAATCTTTGGCCCCGGACCGCTGTGTTCAACTTCTTGAGGTCCAAGACTGCTCGCCAAGACCCTGATTTCTTCAGGACTAGGAAGAGTAGGGAATAAAGGCCCCGTCCTCGCTGGTCCGGAGGCACCGGTTCTATCGCTCCGATGTGAGTGAGTCGTTGCAATTCCTGGAGCATGGAGAAGTGCTTTTGATTGTTGGCAGACCTTGGGGAAATGATGAATGCTTCGGGTGGGGGCCTTTTGAATTCTATTTTGTAACCCGGGTTTACACACTGTAAGACCCAGGCATCGCTGACGGACTGCTCCCACTCTTCTGAAAAAAGCTGCAGTCTGCCTCCCACTCGTAAGTCCTCCATGTAGTCATGCGTCAGGTTTTCTCGGGTTCTGGGGGAAAACTTTGGGCCTTTGTCTGTCCTGTCGAAAATTGTGCCCCCTTCCTCCTCTGCGCGAAAAGAAGCGACCAGGCTGGTCCTGTCTGGGTTGACTCTGGAACTTTCTACCGGAGCCATACCCCGAGCCATATCCCCCTCTGGGTTTGAAGCTGGAGCCACGAAAAAAATGCTTCCTAGACCCCATCTGTTGCAAATTTCGTTGTTTGGTCTTATCATTAGCGTCTGCCAGTACTTTGTCAAGGCAGAGCCCAAATAATTTAAACCCCTTATAGGGAGCAGCAGTGAGGAGGTTCTTGGCAGTACTATCTCCATCCCAGGATCTGAGCCAGAGTTTACGTCTAGCTGACACTGAGTTAGCCATAGCTCGGGCTGACCATGACATAGAGTCCATGGTGGAATCTGCTAAGAAAGCGGCAGCCAAGTTAATCCTAGAAGACAGAGTCTGAGCTCTCCTATCCGAAATAGTGGGATCCTGAGCTTCTTGTAACCATGCCAGCTGAGCTCTGGCTACACAAGAGGAAATTACGCTAATTTTTACTGCATTCGAGGATGATTCCAGACCCCGACGCAGTGCATTCTCCACAGCTCTGTCTGTTGCATCTTTGGGGTAGCAATCACCCTCAGTTGGGAATACGGTTTGTTTGGCCAGGGAGACTGCCGCCGCATCCACCTTAGGGTTTTTGAATAGGGGTTCCTTACGCCTGGACAAGGCATATAGGGAGGCCTGAGTTTTATTCATCCTTTGACCTTTTTCAGGCTGTTTCCATTCTTGAAGGATCAGTTTTTCAAAGGCCTTGTCCAGGGGAAAACCCTGGTCTTTGCCATGGACAGAAGGGATATAGTCTCGTTCCTCCTCCTCCTGGGAGTCAGAGGATACTTCCTTGACCGGTCTCTCCACAATTTTAAGAGTTTTGGAGACTTGTGGCATAAACTCCTCCCTACGCTGGAAGGGAAAATGTCTGAGACGGTCTTGCGCCTCCTGGGCAGCGCCCTGAGGCTCCGTGGTCTCCACATCTGTCCACTCCCCCTCTGATTCTGAAGCCAGCTCTGAGGTGGCTTGTCTCTCAGGTCTCTTAGGCTGGGGTTCATTTTCACTCTCATCCTCAGAGGACTGAGGAGAGTCTAGAATCCTGGCAGTGGCCTGTAGGTGGCGCTTGGCTGCCTTGCTTTTCCCTGCTTTGCCCCTGAGCTGGGTTTTTTCCATTCTCCCCAGGCCTGAACTCCCCGCTCTAGGAGGGGCCTGCTTCGCCCCAGAGCCCTGGGGTGAAGAATCCCGGTTCCTTTGTGGCTCTAGACCCGTGCCTTGGCTAGAACCAGGAGGCACGATACCTGGGGGCCCACCCTGTACCTGGGTTAAGCGCTCCAGCGCTAGGAGGATCCGATCGAGCCTCGCCGTCATGCCGGGTGCCTCTGTAGGCTCCCCTCCCTGAGGGGGGGCAGCCTGGAGGGATTCCTGTGCCCCCGCTCCTTCCATCGTTGAGAATGCTGCCACGTGCAGGCGCGTGGGGGGGGTGGAGCGTTAGGAGCTCTGCACTCTCCGGCGCGGCTGGTCCTTACCCCCGCAAGCGGTGTAAGGACCTTGAGCGGGGGGAGACTTACAGCGTCGAAAATCTCCGCGGTATCTAAACCGCTGGGGTAGGCCACAGCCTCTTGTCCCCGGAGACCAACTGCTCCCCGGTTCCCGGGCGCTTTGCGCGGCAACCTGGCGGACCGAGAATGAGGATCCCTTGTTGGGAGGGAAGCTCTTGCCCTAATGCCCCGCTTGATCTTCTTTAGAAAAACTCTAAAACTGTTAATTTGCTTTTGTCTTTTCAGACGTCGCTGAAAAGCCTCCGACGGCCGAAGGCAGAAGAAAAGACTGATCAAAATGGCGGGCAGCTCCACGCATGTGCAGAAGGCTTCTTCTTTTTCTTCTGCCTCCTGACGGTCATCCGCAGAGCTACCCAGCGGATCACTGCCAGGAGTCAGAGGGAGAACCTCAGTTATCCAAATCCTCACTATCTCCACTCTGTCCAGTCCTTTCTTTGTCTATTGACACCTGAGTTCTTAAACCCTCAGTTATATCAGATAGAGTCTATTTTGCTATAAAATTGTGAACTTTATGATTGGGTGCAAAAATTCATAGCCCAGTGCCCTTAAGCTCACAAGGCTTATTTTCTGGTAGGGATAGGGAATTAGTTTTAAGATGGGGACCTCACAGAGAAAGCATGTGACACCAGCCCTAGAGAGTGTGGCAGTCATAATACACTGCCACCAAGAACCTGCCTAAAGACCCTAATTCTTGTGACAGCATCTAACATGTTCTCTTCTATAACTATATTCTAGGACCGGGCAGGTTTCAAAGGTACACCAGTAGCTTCAACTGCACCTCACAGCAAAGGTGTTGCATCCTTCAGCCATGGTAGCTTCTAGTGGATAATTTTAAGTAGAGGGATTTGTAGCTTAGGCTGAAGGCAACAAAACTGTGGGAAACCTGTCCGAGTGTAGGAACTTGGCCCTGCTGCACTGTTGACCAGCTCTCCCAGCTGCAGCATGCAGGCAGTTCTTGGGCAGCTGCCCAGGCTTGTCTGTTGCAGGGACATGGCAGCGCTCAGGTCATAAGCTGGTGCTATAGACTCTCAGACCAGTACTAAAGGCTGTCCTAGGTCTGCATTGCTAAGAGATGTTTGATGTCGTGTGTGAACTTGACTTCCAGCCTTTATCCCACCTCTGGCCTTCCTGGAACTGGCTTCCCAACTCTGAACCCTGCCCTGTCTTCTGGACACTAATTCCATTGGCTCTCACTTTGACCTCTGACTTTTGGATTTTGATCCTATTCCAGATCTAATGATTCTGCACAGTTCTCAATTGATTGGTCATGGTCCTTTAAGGACTAGGCAGGGTCCTGATTGCCCACCACTGCAAGGTAAATGATCAAAGAGATGATTTTTTGTTCATTTATTTATTTAATTCGATCTAGCTGCTGTGTAATACTGGGCTATGGATACAGGGAATATACCCAAGTCTCTTCTTCTCTGGTACTTCTTGTGCTCTAGTAGGCATTCCTCTCTCTCTCTCTCTCCCCCAGAGTTGCATGGCTGCCTAAAGGTTATGTAGAGAAAGTAAGGTTGCTGTGTTGGTTCCAAATACAATGATATCTGTTATTGGACAACTCCAGTTGGTGGAGGTATGTATTATCTACACTTTTGGACCTCACAGGCAAGCCAGGAATTAGAACTGGAGACTGAGCAAAGCAGTGAAGTATCTACAGAGACTGGAAACAATGGCAAAGGGAGGGAATGGGAGGAGAAGGTGAGAACGAGACTCAAGTAGGAAGTCCGCAATTCAAAAGGGTGGACTACAACAAGGCGGGAAGAATAAGATCTACTGCTAGTAAGTAAACTTAGGTTGGTAAGAGGTTCTTTCCATCCTTGTTTACAGACAGCTTGCCTTCAAGAAGGTGTGATGGATGTTCTAAGACATCTAAGTAATTTACTCCCCTGCTTTTAATTCTGCCGTATGTGCCTACATAGCTTTGCCAGTGAAATACAGGGTCCTGCTCTCAGGAGAGCATGTCTAAAAAGAATACCAGCTGTAGGCTCAGTCTCCCAGCCACGGAACATACATCTTTGCAGAATGCTTTGGATCTTTGAAGAGAGAAATTAATTACAACAGCATACCACACACCGTAAATTACACGTGCCGGGATATAAAACTCTCAGACATGAAAGATGTCAGAATATGGTTTATTAGAATACAAAATCCCCTAGATTTATATACACACTTCCATGTGAAATGACATGAAGAGATCATTCTTCACCAGTCCGTTGTGGTCAGCTTTGAGGCCAAGGACTGCCACTGATTTTCGTTTTTAATCTCCAGTTCTCTTTTCATTTCCAGAGAGAGAGGAAGAAAAAGGAAGAAATGACTATAGCTTAGGCCACCTAGTGGCCACTGGTCTGTTCATGTGCAGATAATTTATTGAGTGTTGATTATAGCAGCAGCAACTTGAGGTTTTGCCTAAGGTTAGGGCTCAGTTTTGCTATGCGCTGCACAGATACATAGGAAGAGTCGGTCCCTGCCCTAATATAAGGAACTAATTTACAATTAATGGGTCAAATTCGCTGAGGGAGAACAGGGATGTGTTTCAATCTCTGTGTCAGGAAGCCAGCACAGGGTCAAGATGCTTGCCCTATCGATGGACAGCAGAGGGCGCTGTCACTGGGTTTTTCAAAGCCATAGTTCAGGAAGCCAAGCTGGTGTTGATAGCCAATTGGGTAGGTTCAGGTTCATCAGCAAACACAGGTTGGCCACACCGAGGCTGTGGCACTCCCTCCTGATGGAGGTCCACCTAGCTCAGACCCTCCCCTCCTTTTGTAAGCAATGTAAAACCTGGCTGTTGCACCAGGGTTTTGGTGAGGGAGACAGGTGAGGGATGGGGGGGAGGGTGGCTGTGAACTTTTACCCCTTGTATTTTATCATCATTTTATTGGTTTTAGGGTTATTTATGTTTATTGATTTTGTATTTGTTTTTGGTATGTGTAAACCGCCCCGAGCTGCATCAGCAGGAGGGGGCAGCATAAAAACTAAATAAATAAAATAAAATAAAATAAAATACGGAGCTGTCATTGAGGATGGAGCTGATCAAATCCAGGGGTCCGAGGCCAGCATCAACACCAGAAGGTCAGCGCAGTTAGCATCAGAGAGCCATAGTCAGGGTCAATACTCGAGTTCAATCCTAGTTCTTCTGGGAAGGAGACCAGGCAGGGGATAGTCATGAGGCAAGGTCTGACACAGTAAGGGTTGGAGGCCAAGCTGGTGTTGGAGCACAGGGTAGACACACAGGCAGGTCTGGAGCTGTGACTAGCTAAAGCCTTCTGGCTGGTCAGACATCTCTCTTTTCTTGTCATGCTATTTTAAGCTGTTCTAGGTTGGCCATTGGGAGGTTGAGGCTTGTCGCTTGGAGCATGGAAGAGCAAGCCTCTGATGTCTTGGAAGAGCAGTAGCAGAAGTGGCTCTAAGGTAAAGGTGGCTGTGTTGAAGTCCAAGCGACCTCACAGACTACCTCTCTTCAGTTTCGTGGTGTGCAGGAGGGAGCATTTCCACAGGAGCTATAAGCATGGTTTTGGAGGGCACGGAGGAAGAGTTTTCCTGATTTTCACGTTGGCAGGATGTTTCCATATCTCCTCTGGGGGCTCCATGCCATTCAAAATGGCAGTCATCAGAAGGCAAGAAACAACAACTGGGGGTGGGATAGGGGAGGTTCTGACCTTCCATTTTGCTTTTTTGAAATTTCTCTGTCTACAAGAAGGTTAGGAGCCTCAGGTGGGGTTCGTATGGGGACAGTATTGGGCCATGTGGGAGGCTGGGGGATTGAGGGAAGAAAGAAAACTCTAGGGAAGGAAGTACCAGACAGCCTAAATTTCTCATTCTATGTTCTGCAAAATACCTCAGGAAAGACAGACGCGCACGTTATTTGTGTATGTGTTGCGGAGGAGGAGTCAAGATAAAAGTGGCTACGTTGTTGGGGAGAAAGATGAACTCGACAATTTTGGTGGCGATTTGACTCTCTGGATTTATCTGAACCCTAAAGAAAATTAGGGGAAACTCTGCATGTGTTTCTGTGCATCTGTTGTGTGTGTGGACTTGACACGGAGAAGTTGCATGTGAGTGTGTGTATTTTCCTTTTAACCCCAAGTAGTTAAATAAGCAGAGATGTTAATGATAAAGAAGTTCTAATACCATCTTCTGGATAACAATCTTTCTAAAGGAGATGGTAATCTTTTCTGGGTCTGCCACAGCCCGTATACTATGCAGAAATACAGTTCCCTGCTACGTGTGGCATAAGAAAGCACCCTTGTCACTAAGAAACCTGTTTTATCTGGGGTGACACTAGAAAAATACAGGGCTTTGGGTTCAGAGAAAGAGGTTTTTTTGTTTTATTTTTTAAAAGAAATCTCTATAGCAACAACTAAGTCCTGCTCCTTTCCATCCATGGGCTCTACCTCTCTCTTTCTTTCCCTTGCTCTCTCTTTTTTTGTACTCAACAACAGGATGCCCTCTTCTTTTTTCTCCCCTTCCTCCCTCCTCTCAGGCTGCAAACAAACTCGGAGCCACTCTGTCTGCCTGCAGCGCTCTCCGTTTAAAGAAACAGACACCCATTTCTCACCGAAGAACAGTTAGGTAAACAATAATATTTTTTTAACACAGAAAGTAACTCAGCGTTCGCAGCATGAAGTCGATGTGTCTAGTAAATGCCAGCCTAATTTTAGGAGGGTTGTATCTAGTGAAGAGCTTGATTTTTTAACTTCTTCTTTCTAAAACATTTACATTTGTGAAACTTATGACCGCGAGTGTCTGCTACATCTGGGGCAAGAGAGAGGGCAAAGCAAGACACTGAAATTATATCATTTCAGAAAAACTGCCTCTCCTGACAGGGAGAAGTTTCTGGGGCATACAAGAATTATAGGGATGTAGGTTTTGCCAAAATGGTCCAACATTGTTCCAACATTTCTGCTATTCCCATCCCTTCTCAAGAAGGAACAATACTTAAACTTCTCAGGAAGGTAAAGCATTCCCTTCTGCCCAGAAAACATTAATGGTGTGATCCTCTGGGTAGATAGCACTGGGTCTAGCATTTAATGCAGGTGCAAGTCCTATTGAGTGAGTGGGACTTGTGATCTGTGCATCTGGAGAATCATGCTGCCTATCACTTGTACAATTTATTTATTTATTTATCTATTAAAAGTTTTTATTTATTAAAAGATTTGTTATCCCACCCCTTCCTGCCAAGGCAGCTTGAGGTGGTGTACAGTATAAAAGCACAAAATAAAACATACAAGATAAGACTTAAAAACTCAATAAAAGCAATCATTTCTCCACCAACCGAACCCCACTTCTCCCCTCCCCCTCACTGTGTCCCTCACCAAACACTTGGCGGAACAACCAGGTTTTACATTATGCCTGAAGGAGAGAAGGTCCTGGGCTATACAAGCCTCCGCCAGGAGGGAGTTCCACAACCGAGGCACAGCGACAAAGAAATCCCTCTCCAATGTGGTCCTCTGCCAAACACGGGGAACCTCCAAAAGGGTGCCTTTGGCCAACCGCAACAGCTGTTCCAGAACCCGGGGAGTGAGGCGGTCCCACAGGTAGGTGGAACCCAGACCGTGTAGGGCTTTATAGGTGAGCACCAACACCTTGAATTGGGCCCGGAAGGCAACAGGCAGCCAGTGCAAAGAACGGAGCACCGGTGTTATGTGCTCTTGGCATCCCGTACTTATAAGGAGATGGCTGCCACGTTCTGCACCAGCTGCAGCCTCTGGACCGTCACCTTGGGTATCCCCATGTAGAGTATGTTACAGTTTTCAAGCCTTGAGGTGATGAAGGCATGGATGATGGTGGCAAGGTCGCAGTCTGACATATATGACCGTAACTGTCATACCAGATGTAATTTAGTAAATGCACTCCTCACCACAGCTGCCACCTGGACATCCATGTGGAGCTGTGAATCGAGGAGTACCCCCAGACTGCGAACCTGAGGAAGACACGGTGCACTCCATCAACAATGTTGACGTGGGGGAGGGGTCATCTCTGGACCCCTGCAGAGATGAGTTGCTCTGTAAAGCTCATGGAGCAGTTAGTATCTCCTGTAGACACACACAGTCTTGATTGGCTCAGGGGCCATGTGAGCACTCAGGGCCAACTAAAGAACCACGACATGGTCCGATTAATGGCTTTGCTCTGTAGACTAGTGGGGTCGGCTTTGGACAGACTGCAGTTGAAATGCCAGTCAGCTGTTAATTACCAATCAGCTGCTTAGCACTAAGAGAGCCAATTGACATTTGGAGCTGCAGTGTATCCTGGCAGCAGAAGAGGTGGCCTCCCTTCCCTATATGTCTCCAATGTATCTGTGTCTGCTCCTGCCAGACCAGGTAGATGCAGTTGTGATTGGCTGCAGGACACATATTCAGGAGCTCCTTGCGGCTCAGGAACTGCGGTGTGAGTGTTGCCAATCTACGGGCAAGCAGTTCCAGGCTTCAGTGAAATATATCAACAATATGATTATGAAACCGCATTGACTATCTTTTTGAGAAGCCACTACAAAATCCTTCACAACTAGAACAGGCATAAGAGTGGGGGTGGGAGAGAGACAGCCTCAGCACATCCCCCTTGGTTATACCATCTGCCTCTTCACTGAAGCCCATGCTCTCTGACCCTCCCCCACAACCTGCCAGGGAGTGGAGAGGTGCGAGAGTGTGAGGCTGTGCTAGCCACATAGTGCTAGCTCCTTCTTGTGCCTCACACACCTTCTTGTGCTTGCATTCAATGTAGTGCACACCATCTCCTCCAGGAAGCAAGCAGAGTCTGGGAGAGTGCAGGATGAGGAGTGAAAGGGCAAACAGCATGTGCTCTTAGGGGTAGGGAGGGCATGGCTAAGGGGGTGGGGCTCGTGCTCTCTGTCAGTTTACAGGGCTGGGTTTCGAAGATGGCACTATGCCACCTGCAATAAGAGTAACTCAGGTCAGACAGCCATGAGCATTGTGTAATGCTGTTCATCCTTAGCATTCAAAAAATCACATTGTGAAAATATAAGTACACAAATGAAGCAACTTTCACTGTAGGTGTCTTCATGCAATGTTCAAAATGTAAGTAACGAGGAGGATCTTAGAGAGGGCACAATTGCACAAGCAAAGCAGAAAAAGAGATGGACGTATTTGGGACATCTGTAAAGAATGCCTGACTATACAGCATAACTGCAGCTGTACAGGGGCTGCCTATAATGTAGGTTCACAGAACACACTTTGTACCTAGGGCATAACTTCTGAATGACCACACTAAATGACCGATTGTGCTGGGATAAGAGGAGGGAGCTGTACGGGGCCTTCGGAGGTTGACCCTGCATGCACAAAGGAGAACGAGCAGTGGTCAATGACACTACATGTGCTGTGAATGAAGGTATCATGTCCACTAAGGTTTAATGCAGCACTTTGGCATGTGACATACGCATGTACAACCCCCTTGATCACCTGGATGAATGAGGATTGCACCCATTGAATAGTAATTTACTCAGTAAAGAGTTCTGCTGGGCCAGATTATCTCCTTACTCTTTCTAGATGTAACTTTCCTCTGCAAGGAGGCCCCCCTCGGTGTGCATAAGAGTGCTAGATATGACCTGTGTGGTATCTACAATAAAGTTGTGCAAAACTTTCTAGTTTTGGTTCTCATGGGATGTACAAGATTTGTCATTGTTTTTGGTCTGTGGAGGCAGTGGGTGCTGAAAATTAACTTAAATTTTGCTGTCAGAGCAGATTTGTAGCAATAGAAAAGACTAAGGCCATTTTTAGATGGACCCAGCTTGGGGGGTGGGTCTGTGTGTGCCAACGCACACTTTCAGTGAGCGCGGGGTGGTTTAGGCAGCAGATGATGGGTGTGTCGTTGGTGTGTGCCCCTAGATAGACCAATGGGGAAAAACCTGGGTTCAGGGTTGCTCCATGCGGGGGCATGGGTGTGCAGTGCGTGGGTCCCACTCCACCTTCAGATGCGTGATTGGGTCCATGGGGGTTGGGTGGACCTGAGTGGGCATGTCCTGTCTAAAAATGGCCTAATTGCAAGGTTACAGAAGAGGTGATGCATGGAGGTGGTTGAATTGTAGGTTGCTGGTTTGTTATCTTTTCCTTTCTTTCATAACACTTTCCCAAATTCCAAATAACATTTTTGTTTCACATTGCTTGAAATAGAAATATTTTTTGTTTGTTTTTAATTTTTTGTGCCTGTCTGAAAACTGGAGAATGTTTCAGTTTCCATGAAAAATTTACCACATTGACAAATAGTTTTGTGGATCAAAATCTGAGATTGTTAATTTTTCAGTATGCTTGGATTGCCTTGTACTAGAATTTCTCAAAGTTTTGCTTTTTAAACTCCATTTCTGATTTAATATAATCTTGTGACCCCAGACATCAACATAGACATGCAAAGCATATCAAATATGTATTGGGATTGTGACCCTCATCTCATGACCTTCTCCCTCTCTACTGGCTACTTCCCATCTGTCTTCAAGCACGCCACTGTCTCTCCTATCCTCAAAAAGTCCACTCTTGACCCCTCTGACCCTTCTAGCAACCGTCTGGTCTCACTCCTTCCTTTTGCTTCCAAGCTTCTTGAACGTGTTGTCTGCTCCCGCTGCCTCGACTTCCTCTCCACCAACTCCTCCCTTGACCCCCTCCAATCTGACTTTCGCCCCCTTCACTTTACTGAAACTCCTCTCACTAAGATCACCAACGATCTTCTTGTGGCTAAATCTAACCGCCTCTATTCCATTCTTGTCCTCCTTGACCTCTCTGCTGCCTTCGATACTGTTGACCACTCACTCTTACTGGATTCACTTCACTTGGCTTCCATGGCTCCGTCCTTGACTGGTTCTCCTCCTTGACCTCTCTGACCGCTCCTTCAATGTGTCTCTTGCCAACTCCACCTCCACCTCCCTTCCACTCTCGGTTGGTGTTCCCCAAGGCTCTGTCCTTGGTCCTCTCCTCTTCTCTATCTATACCCTGTCCCTAGGCAAACTCATTACCTCCCATGGCTTCCAATATCACCTCTATGCTGATGACACTCAACTCTATCTCTCTACTCCCCCTCTCTCTCTCTCCATCTATTCAAGCTCGCCTCACCAGCTGTCTCTCTGACATCTCTACCTGGATGTCTCAATGTCAACTCAAACTCAACATGGCTAAAA
>QEPC01005108.1:4052130-4064514 GCA_003113815.1 Sphenodon punctatus
TACCTTCAAATCCCTCCTCAAGACCCACCTCTTCCGCTCTGCCCTCCCTGACTCCTCGCTCCCCTCACCTAACTCCTGCTGATACCCTCCATCCAGTACAATCTGTTACCTATGGTCTGTGTACTCATATCCTCATCACATGGACCAACCAGCCATCATTTTCAATGTAACCAAGCCAAGCGCGTGCACCTGGAACCTCACATCCTTGTGAATGTTACACTCCTTGTCTCTCTCTCCGTTCCCCTTCCTTCATCTCCCCCACCCCCATCTCTCAGATTGTAAGCCCTAGGGAAGGGACCATGTCTATTCAATTACGTTGTAAAGTGCCAGGTACATTGCTGGTGCTATATAAATATTTGCTAATAATAATAATAATAATAATAGTGGTATACTCATCGGATTTTTGGTAAATCTCGAATAAAATCCATTGTTATCTGGGGCCAGGGCTGAGAAGGGTTCAAAAGTCCAAAAGGCTTTTGAGGAGGATGCTTTTGATCTTGCACAAACAGTACAAGATTGCACGAAACCAGTAACATCCCCTGTTAAGGTGGGCCACCAATAATAAATGGATATTAAATGAAGAGTTTGCTTAATGCCCAGGTGCCCACTTATCATCATATCATGGAAAAACTGCAGGATCCGAGTCCTTGCCTTTCCTTGGCAAATATACAACTGTTTCCCAAAATCATAATATCGACCTGCTTATTGCCTTACTGGCCAGTCCACTTGTCCCTTCTGTATCGAAGGGTCTTAGTCCAAGTCCTGTTTAACAGTTGGAACAATTTCAGCTGGAAGTATTGCACCCACTAAAGCATGCCAGGGAGATATGGGAGATGGAGAAACAGGGATTGCAGTGCTTGGATTTAAATTATGGGATAAGGCATCCGCTAAGTGAGTGGCAAGGCCAGTTTTGTAGAAGATTTTAAGGTTAAATCATGAAGGAAAAGAAAAGGGACCAACGAACATGTCGTTGAGTTGAGGTTTTTGCAGTTTGGAATTGTTCCAGATTCTTATGTTCCATGAATATTTGAACTGGGTGTTCTGCCCCTTCTAAGTCATGTCTCCTCTCCTTTAAGGCCTCTTTGACCTATTCCTTGTCTAAAATAGTATAATTAATTTCTGAAGAGGTTAATTTCCTTGAAAAAAAGGCACAAGCCTGGTTTCCTTTGTCATGTTGTTGATAGAGGACTACACCTATGGCCGTATTACTGGTGTCTGTTTCTAAACAAAAAGGCAGGGACACGTCTGGATGGACTACAACATTAGAATTGACAAAACATTGTTTTATTTTCTGGAATGCTGCTTCTAACTCAGGTGACCCCCAAAATTGGTGGCCTTTACATAGTAACATGGTTAAGGGTGAAGTTAAGTTTGAAAAATTAGGAAGGATGAACCGAAAGACATGTATGAATCCCAGGAACCTTTGTAGGTCTTTGACAGTGGCAGGCAATACCCAATTTTGGATGGCTTCTACAGTGTCAGGAACTATTTTTAGACCATGTGGGGAGACTATAAAGCCTAGGAATTTGACTGTGTCAATCTGGAATAAACATTTTTCAGTTTTGCAAAAAAGACCATTCTAAGTCAGAACAAGACTTCCTTACAACGTTCGCTTTTCCTAGAGAAGTCAGAGGAAAAATAAGAATATCATCCAAATAATCTATTACATAGACATCCAGAATGTCATGGAAAATGATGGTGTTAAATCTCTGACGCACCTCCGGAGCATTTGCCAATCTGAAGGGCATGACTAAGAGCTCTTTCAGATGTGCAGTAAACAGCCCTTACAAGTGCTGGCGGTTTGATGTGAAGGTGAAGAATGCACGCTCAGACGACATCTACAAAGATGCCGTGAGCATAATTTGAGGTTGTCGGTGCTTTGAAACCTGTTTTTTTCAGGTCGGTAGAGCATGCCTGTATTAAAAAAAACAGAATTTAGTCTTAAATGTAGTCTTCCACTCATCTCCTTCTTTTATTGTATGAGATAATACATGGACCTGAGGTCAAGTTTTGTATATATTTTTACAACAGCCAATTTATCCAATAAATTAGGAATTTGGGGTAAGGGGTATTAATCTTTTATAGTTATGACATTTAAGCCCCGATAATCTACAAATAAATGGAGAGATTTATCCTTGTTAGTAACAAAAAGTATGGGAGCCCCTGTGATGATAAAGGGCGAATAAATCAACGAGTCAGGTTTGTATCAAAACACTGTTTCAGTGTCTGGGGGTGATTTCAGACATGACGCGGTGAAATCCACCACAGTGAATCCCACCCCGGTGTGAATGGCTTCACCGTGGGCCGGGGTGAGATGCGTGGCCCCAACAGACGTGACAGGGGCAGCACCACCTCCCGGGGCCAACCGGAGAGAACACGGGCCAGGGGAACCCAACAGACGTGACGTGATGGCTAGAACCGTGGTGGGAGCCCCACAAGGGAGCCCCGGGGTTACGCGGACGCAAACATGGGCACCGGAGGGCAAACGAAGCCAAAGACGGTGGAGGGCCCCGCCCAGGGAAGGGAGGGGGTGGAGGGAGCAGCAGCTGCCACACTCACACAGTGGCCACAGCACGGAAGGTGTGCGCACATCAAAACGAGACGCGCACACACACAAACGAAGCAGTACACCCACACAACAAAGGGGAGCTGAGCAGTGGGAGGCACACACCAGGGGGGGACAGGGAACCCCCCGGCCGGTTGGGCGCACGGGAGGAGGGGGGTGGTGAGGTGCCGGCACGGTCAGCCTACCAGGAGGGGGAGGGGGCAGGAGCCCAGCGGCCAAGGGGAAGGGGGACCCAGCAGCCCGAGGACACAGGAGGTAACACAAGGCACAGTGAAGCACAAAGGGTATTTATTGAGGACACAAGCAGCACCGACCCGGCACAGTGACAGACAGCACGGGAGCACGTGGGGCCGGGGCCAGGGCGCGGGGCAGCAGGTCCCAGGCAAGAGGGTGACAGGCAGGCGGGCGGAGCCGGGTCACAGGGGGTCCAGCCGTTCCAAAGAGGCAGTAGGCGTTGGCATGAGCACCCAGGCCACAGGTGGAAGGAAGGTGCTGAGGAGGCAGCCGGCTGTCAGATGGGCCTGGAGCGCCCGACACCCGGCTGCAGGGACTCCCATGGGGGGAGGGGTGGGGGTGGCAACGACAGCAGGTGCACATAGCCGGGCCATTGCCACAGCCTCCTGCAGAAGCCGTGCCCGGCCATGTTCCCATTCACATATTTCAAACATACAAAACCTCTGGGCCACATCAAAATAGCTACATGCTATTAACAATACCTGATCACACAAGCACATTCGTATTTAGTAAAAATAGCATGTGAGGAGCCACTCGAAGAAGAACAGAAGGTTGCTACCTTGTAAATAAGGTTCTTTGAGATGGCTCTGAACATTCTCACATATACCCACCCTTCCAGCCTCGCGTAGAATTTTTTCCTTCTGTTTCTAGAAAGAGTTGGAAGGAACTGTCATTCTGAGGGGGAGCACACTTTTTATCGTAGAGGAGCTCGAGACCATCATGTGGCTATTATTTGAACGGGGGGAGCATGCACAACCCAGTTGTGAGACTGTTGGGAGCCATCTCGAAGAACCTTCTGATCGGCACATGGGGAGGAGCTGTTTGTAAACAAACATCCTTATCTCCCAGTCCAATCGCTGCTGCTGCTGCTGCTGCTGCACCTCCTCCTCGCCCTCTCGCTCCATCCTCTGCTCTGTTTTCTCCACCCTCCCCTCCATCGACTGCTCCGCCATGTTCCCCTACTGCTGCCTGCCCTTTAAATCTCCCTCCGTGTGCCACCTGTTGTTGGTTGCCTGGCAGGCACTGCATGCCGTCACCACTGCCCGTGGTCATTTCCTTTCACCGCGGCCGGGGTTTTCCCTTCAGACATTACGTTTCCTTCACCCCTGCCGTGGTGAACATTCACCACACTTCTGGACCTCCTCCCGTCCCGACCTCATGAAGCGTGTTAGGTTCACCCCGGCCCGTGTTTGACTGTGGTGAACATCTGGATGCGAGCAAACAGACGTGCACGGCTCTTTCACCACCGCCCGCGTTTGACTGAGGTTGACTGTGGTGAATGCCACAAACGTAACGTCTGAAATCACCCTGGGATTCCTGTTCTGTCATGGTATACAACTGGGATTGGGGCAAATGTGCATATGCAACTAATTGTATGGCACACTCATACGAGTAATGGGGTGGGAATTTTTCTGCTCCTTGCTTTGAGAAGACATCCAAAAATTCTAAGTATTCTAGGGGGAGCTGGAGAGAAGGACAAGCTTCCGCAATCAAACATTGCATTTTAAACCACTGACAGGAAGGTTGACATGTTCTTCAGAGAGAGTAACTGTGGCCTTGACCCAGTCTATCTGGGGATTGTGGGCCAAAAGCCAGGGAAATCCTAAAATTACAGGGAACTAAGGTATTTTAATGATGTTAAAACAGAGAGACTCTCTATGTGGGTCTACAGCCATCCACAAGGACATTGTTTCTAGGGCTACAGGATCTGAAGCTACTAAGGAGCCATCAATGGTCTCCACTAATTGAGGTGGTTGTTTATGACATAAGGGAAGCCCCAAATGGCCCATTAGGGCTGTATCCATAAAATTGACTCCTGCCTAGGAATCTATTCGTGCAGTCAGTTGTATAAGGGCCTTGGAATATCCTTCCCAGTACACGGAAACAGGGATTCCAAGATAATTGGGGGAGGGTAAAGGAGAAACGGCAGGATGCTCCAGCTTACAATACCTACCCTCTTGGTAACCAGAGCAGTCAATTTCCCTTCAGGCCCAGGTGTTTGTGACTTGCTGAGACAATGTGAAATGAAATGCCATTTCTTTCCACAATATAAACAGAGGTTCTCTCTCTGACACCTGATTCTTTCCTATGTATTCAGTCATCTTTATGTATAATTCACTTGCATGGGTTCTGGGAGTTTATGGGATATCGCTGAAGGAGTGTTAAGTTGAGGAAGGGAGTTGGGAAGCCACCGTTCTGCCTCCCTTTCTGTCAAATGGATATCAATCCGGGTGATCAGAGTGATAAATTCTTCCAAAATCTTTGAAGTGTCCACTCGGGCCAATTTATCTTTGATTTTATCCCTAAAGCCGTGGCATAACTGGTGAATCTAGGCTGGTTCATTTGATTTAGTGTCACTGTCCACTATTAATCCTCTAAAATGGGAAACATAAGAAGCCACAGAATCGGAATCCTGTTTCAACTTGTCCAAAGCAGCTTCTGCCGTTCTTTCCTTATTTACATCTCCAAAGATTATCGAGAACTCATCTAAATACTCATCAAAATCAGCTAATAAGGGACTATTCTGTTCAAGGTAGGGCATCCCCAGTCACTAGGCTGATCAGATATGTAACTTTACTCTTATTATCATTACAAAAGGCTGTTGGTTTCAGCATAAAAGCCAACTTACATTGATTAACAAAGCCCATAAAGCCTGCTTTTTGGCCAGAAAACCTCTCTGGAGTAGTAAAAGGAATAGCAGACACTTGGGATGAGCACTTTGCAATATCCAAGTCAAGAGAGAGCCAGGCATTTAGTTGCCTTACTGAAGCATTTTCAGTAAGACAGCATGTGCAGTTGATCTAATAACTGGGAGACGTCACCTCTCAGGTTTCCAACAAGCATTCTCAATTCATCTTCAGTGGTACTCATTGTTAGAAAGTGGATCCTCGCAATCTGTCACAGTTCTCCAACATGGACAAGTTGAAACCACGTAAAGGTGCAAGGTAATTTTATTTGCTGGTTGCAACACCAACAAAGAATGAAGCTTTACAGCATCCAAAATAGTCAAGTTCAACCGCTGTTTCCCAGATAACAGAAATACTATCTTGGTTCAGATATAAACAAGCATAGTATGCTCAACAAAGAAGTAAGGGTATAGTCACCCCAAACAGAATGAAAAGAGGATTTCCAGGGGACAGCAAGGGGCTGGGTGAATCCAGGCAGGTCAGTCTTCACTGTAGCAGCAGCTTGCAGGCTTGTTGTGAGGACAGGAAGTTGAGCGCTGGAAAACCTTATAAGCAGCAGCTGAAGGGGGCCCTAGGTGCATTGTTTAATCAAGTTCATTAGTCCTGGCTAGCTGAAGCTCCTGGGTCACGTATGTAGGCACACAGGGCCTGCCTGAAGGATGGGGCTGTGCATGGAGGATCGCAACAGAATGCTGAACACAACACAATTATTACTTCTGCTGACTTGGAGGCAATGCTGCAACTTAAAAATGCAGAAATAAGCTGTTTTTTTGCAGCCACATCACATTGGTGACTCATGTTCTGTTTGTTATCATTCAAAATCATTGGATTGGATCCTTTGAAGGCAACAGTTCAGGGACATGGAAAAAGGGTCTGTCCACCATATAGTACTCCTTCAGACACTCTTACCAGTTTTCCTCTGCTTTCAAAGCTCTCATGTCGCTTGGGAGTGGCAAATAAAAAAACGTAGCAAGAGGACAAAGTGTACACCAGCATGGCTAAATGGTGAGATGAAGGAGGCCATTAGAGGCAAAAAGGCATCCTTTCAAAAATGGAAAGCTACTCCTGATGAGGAAAATAGGAAAGAACACAAGCAGTGGCAAATTACAAGTAAAACGTTAAAGCAAGTGCCAGGAGTAGCTGGGCACAGCTCTGGTTCTGGATTGGCACTCACACAAGCAAAAAGGAATAAGTTCGTGGTCAGTTCATGGGTCCAAGTTGAATTCTAGTAGACAGTCCAAGGAAGTGGGCAAGGGCACTGGGGCTGGTAGGTGTCAGAAGTGGCCAGGCACAGCCCAGGTTCTGGGTTGGTACTCACTAAAGCAGAAGGGAAGTCCAAGTTTGTGGTCAGTTTGTGAGTACAGGTTGAATTCCAGTAAGCAGTCTGAGGTATAGACTAGCTGGAGCACCAGGGCTGGTGTGCAGAGGCGTAGCTACCATTGGACAAACAGGGACATTAGTCCCAGGGCCTGTACTGGTTGGGGGCCCAATATCCAAGGTAGCTAAGCCACCTTTTCCCCTCCATTTTTTTCTTGTCTTTTTTTTTTTTTTTTAAATTGCCACCTGAGCTGAGCTGCTGCATTGGGCTTCTTCCACTTCCCTGCCCGCGGTTGCAACATTGTGTCTGACACAATGTTGCAGTTGTGGCCTGTGGGCAGAGAGGGGGAGGAGCCCCATGCAGCAGTCTGCGTCAGGCCAGGTCACACTCACAAGCCTCGCGGTGTGGCTCATCCCCCTGGCGCCACGTCACGGAGGAGTCCTCCCCATCAGTCCGAACCCAGTCCGGGCAGGTCTGGCTTGAGGGAGGCCCAGCCCAAGCGGGAAGGTGCCTGGCGGCAGCTCCACTAAATGCGACCGCCACCGGACACCTTCCCACTCCGGCGCTTCCCGCTTCAAGTCAGCCCAGCCTGCCCGACCAGCTCCTGGCCTCCAGGGCTGGTCGGGTGGGCTGGGGGAGCAATGGCATTGCTGCTGCTGGCTACACTCGGCCCCAGCATGCGGGCAGCGAGCCGCGAGGGACAGAGTGCGCTGTGAGACCAGCTCGCTGCCGGCCCAGAAGACAGATGGGCCCAGCAGCAGGCCACCAGCAGCACGCCGTAGACTCTGCAGAGAGCAAGTAAATCCCGAGCACCAGCAACCCAGCGCCTCTAGGTCATCCATGGCTTCACCACCGGCAGGAAAAAAAAAGAGGAGGCAGCGGCTATGGACATTTCTTGTCCCTGGGCCCATCCCAAGCTAGCTACACCCCTGGTCCTGTGGGACAAGGGCTGAAGTGGTGGCAGGTCGGAGTATAGTGCAGAATCCAGGAGCTGGGGCAAGGCACAGAAGTGGAGGCTGAAGCGAAAACTCAGAGGAATGGGTCACAGTGTGGGGGGCAGAGGCTGAAGGGGGACTTAGGAGCTGGAGAAGCTTTGGGAGCAGGTGCTTGAAACAGGAGCAACAGCGAGCCAGAGCAGGAGATCCACACAGTTGGCTAGTCAGAGATCGAATGGCTACCTTCCCATAATATAGGGGAAGAGGAAGTTCTTGGGAGCTTTCTGCTACTCCCCCTTATTGGTCCAGGCCATAGCACCCGGTGCTGGTCAGGGTTAAGTGCTGTTCTGGCTAGTGGATGGAGTCTCTGTGTCTGGCGCCAATTGTGACTTAGTGGCTTTTGGTTGGTGTATGGTGCCTCTACATCTGGCACCAACTGTGGCCCAGGGCCGTTCTGGCTGGTGGATGGCATTTCAGTGTCTGAAGTCAACTGTGACCTGGTGCCATTCTGGTTGGAGGCTGCGGGCAGCAGGTTGCCCACATCAGTAGATGCTGCGCATGACAGCAGGGCAGGAGGGAATTTGAAGAGCGACTTACTAAAGATGCAAAAACTAATAATATTCCCCCCCCCCCAAGTATAACAGAAGCAGGAAACCTGCTAGAATCAGTTGGCCCATTAGATGATGAAGGGGTTAAAGGAGTGCTCAGGGAGGACAAAGCAAATGTGGAGAAGCTAATGTCATAGGATTGGGGCTCACTACCCCACTCTAGGCTGTTGTGACTCAGTTTCCCTGGCTTGCAGCTCTCATTGGATCAGCTCTCTCTCTAGAACTGATTGAGCTTGCAACGGGTGAACCTTCTTGTCACCCTTTCAGCCAGAGTTTCCCAGCACCTTCTCTCTAGGCTCGCCTGTGTGTGAAAACACAGAATTAACCCCAAACTGTGTCTCTCCAATTTTAGGATTAGCTATTCCACTGGACCATACAAAGTTCAGTAAAAAGTAGTTTAATTAATAAATCATGAATAAGCATGCAGTACAAGATTATACTCAAGAGTGCAGAAATCAAAATAACATAACCAATAATGCATTCCTATCTGTACTTGGATTCCCCTGATTTAGGCTTACCCTAATCCAGGTCCAAGGGTATTTCAGTTCATGTCACAGCTAGCGATGGAAAGCTATGCTGGGTCCCAGTCTTTAGAGTTTCCAAAAGGAAACTTTTTTCTTTATATATATTCAGTCAAAAGAAAATATTTCTTACATACTAGGACTTTTCACCTTTCACCCCTATTTCGTATAACACATTACACCATAACCTTTCCGTTACATATAGTTCTTTGTTGTCCCCCCCCACCCCCTTTATTTACTTATATGTATCAGAAGTATGTATTTATTGTTTGTTCATACTTTTGTTCTCATGGCACTTCAGATAATCTCCTTTTCATAGAGGTAGTATACTTTTCCATCTGGTCTCTTATACTGTTGTAAAAAATTCCAGATAGGGGACCAAGTAGCCAAAAAATCCTTTTATTTGTTATGGAAGTTTGCTTTTAATTTTTCCATTGAAAAATAAACCAGACCCTATTGATCCATGCAGCTTCTGTCAGTCCTGTTGCATTCTTGAAGAAGATATAATTAAGGACATTTTTAGACATGCATGAAAATTGTGGGTGTTTGTAATCTCCTGTGATCATTCTTCTTCCATGACAAAGGTGGTGGCACTGAGGATCACGGGATTGCAACATCACATCTGCATGTACACTCGGATGAGAATTGCAATCAGGGCGTTTTTAGACATGCATGATGAGAAATTTGCACAAGTCTCGCAGGAGCTTTCAAATATGCATTCAGAAGCCCTTGATATCTAGGGTTTATGGATGCACATCAACACACAGACAATTCTGTGAGACTCACGAATGGAGTGGAACAAATAAATAGGGAGTTGTTGTTTTACCCTCTCAAATAATACTAGACCTAAGGGGCACTCCATGAAACTAATTGGCACTGCAACACACAATTAACATGTGGAATTTAGGCAGAGAAGGTAGGCATCCCGGAGACCTGGTGGAATGACGATAACCAATGGGACGCTGTAATACTGGGGTACAAAATATATCAAAATGACAGAGTAGACTGAGCTGGTGGTGGGGTGGCTCTATATGTTAAAGACAGCATTGAGTCAAGTACTTGTACCTCAGGGACCACCTCGCCCTCTGCGCCCCAGAATGGCTCCTTTGGTCCGCCGGGGTGCCTTCTTGGAGGTCCCCCGTGTTAAGCGGCGGGCCACAATGGAGAGGGCATTCTCAGTGGCCGCGCCGCGCCTTTGGAACTCCCTTCCGGAGGAAGCTCGCCTGGCCCCTAGCCTGTTGACATTCCGGCGAAGTTGTAAAACCTGGCTGTTCGCCCAGGCCTTTGGGGAGGGTGGGAGGGTGGGGTGAGTTTTTTTTTTTAGCTCCCCCACCTGATTTATTATTTATTATGTATTATTGTTTTGAACCTGAACCCTGTTTTAATAATTTATATTATTATTGATGATTTTAAGTTGTATTTTATTGTATTTTAGTGTTGGAAGCCGACCCGGGCTGTTCACAGGAGGGGTGGGGTATAAATTTGTTAAATAAATAAATAAAAATAAATAAGTAGGATTAAAATTTTACAGGAAAGGAACTGTACTCTGGAATCTCTATGGATAGAAATTCCATGCATAATAGGGAAGTGTATAACGGCGAGGCTATTCTATTGCCTCCCCTGAAGATGGTGAGACTGACTATGAAATGCTAGCGGAGATTAGACAGGACACTAAAGTTGGTAACATAATAATATTGGGTGATTTCAATTATCCTTATATTGATTGTGTGAATGACTCCTCTGGGCATGATATGGAGATAAAGTTTCTAGATGCCATAAATGACTACTTCTTGGAGCAGCTGTCCTGGAACCAACAAGATGAGCAGCTACTTTGGATCTAGTTCTAAGTGGAGTGCAGGACCTGGTGCAAGGGATAATGGTCGTGGAACCGCTTGGCAATAGTGATAATAATATAATCAAATTTGATATAATTACTGGAGGGAGAATGGTAAATAAAACTACTGCAGTAACATTTAACTTTAAAAAGGGAGACTATGCTAAAATGAGAGAACTAGTTAGAAGGAAGCTAAAAGAAGCAGTGGTGAGGGTTAAATGTCTGCAAGAGACAGGGAGACTATTCGAAAACACCACCTTGGGAGCCCCAAATTAAACGTATTCCACAGGTTAAAAAAGGTAGCAAGGAGACCAAAAGCCTGACAGTGTGGCTAAATGGTGAAAGAAGCTATTAGAGCCAAAAAGGTGTCCTTCAAAAAATGGAAAGCTAGTTCTAATGAGGAAAATAGGAAAGAGCATAAGCACTGGCAAATTAGATGTAAAACATTAATAAGGCAGACCAAGAGAGAATTTGAAGAGAGTCTCGCTAAAGAGATGAAAACTAATAAAACTTTAAAAAGTACATCAGAAGCAAAAGGCCTGCTAGAGAGTCAGTTGGGCCATTAGATGACCAGGGAATAAAATGGGCACTCAGGGAGGATAAGGCCATTGCTGAGAAGTTGAATAAATTCTTTGCTTTGGCCTTCACGGCAGAGGATCTTGGGGAGATACCTGTGCCAAAACTGTTCTTTGTAGGTGATAAATTGGAAGAGCTGTCACAGATCAACGTGACTCTGGAAGAGGTTCTAGAGCAAATTGACAAAACTAAATACTAACAAATCACTGGGACCAAATGGAATACACCCAAAGTTCTGAAGGAACTCAAATATGAAATTGCAGACCTACTACTGGTAATTTCCCTCCTTTCATAAAAGCTGCAAGACCTGGCTGTTCTGCCAGGCGTTTGGCAGAGGAGATGGGTAGGGGGGAGGAGAGGGATGAGGGTGTAGGGGTGTGTTTTATAGTTTTATGATTTTGGTTGTTACGCTGTTGTGAGCCGCTCCGAGCTGCCTATGGCAGGAGGGGCAGGAGACTAAATTTATTTAAATAAAATAAAATAAATAAATAAATAAATTAAATAAACTTGTAATCTATCACTAAAATCTGCCACTGTACCTGAGGATTGGAGGGTAGTGAATGTAATGCCGATATTTAAAATGGGGTCCAGAGGCAATTCTGGAAACTACAGACCAGAGAGTCTGACTTCTGTGCCAGGCAAAATGGTGGAAACTATTATTAAAAACAGAATTACGGGACATCTTGATAAGCATGGCTTAATGGTGAGGAGTCAACATGGATTTAGCAAAGGGAAGTCATGCCTCACTAATCTATTGGAATTTTTTGAGGGTGTGAATAAGCATGTGGATAAGGGGGAGTCGGTCAGTATAGTGTATCTGGATTTTTAGTAAGCATTTAAGGTCCCTTATGAGAAACTCCTGAGGAAATTAAAAAGTCATGGGATAGGAAGCAGTGTCCTATTGTGGATTGGTAATTGGTTAAAGGATAGGAAGCAAAGAGTAGAAGTAAATGGTCAGTTTTCACAATGGAGAGAAATAAATAGTGGAGTGCCCCAGGGATGTGTACTGGGAAGACTGGTATTGTTTAATGTATTCATTAATGCTCTGGAAAGAGAAGTAAGGAGTGAAGTGATCATATTTACGGACAACACCAAGTTATTCAAG
>QEPC01005108.1:4064737-4075163 GCA_003113815.1 Sphenodon punctatus
GGGGGGGAATCCAAACTTTATGTACACAATGCTGGGTTCTAAATTAGGAGTTACCCCTCAGGAAAAGGACATTGGAGTCATTGTGAACAACTGGACAATACATTGAAATCCTCAGCTCAGTGTGCGGCAGCCATCAAAAAAGCAAATGGAATGTTAGGAATTATTTGTGAAGGGATAGAGAATAAAACTGAAAGTATTTTAATGCCACTATATCAATCTATGGTGCAACTGTACCTTTAATATTGTGTGCAGTTCTGGTTGCCCCATCTCAAAAAATAAATAGTAGAAATGAAAAAGGCACAGAGAAGGCCAACAAAAATCATAAGAGGCTGGATAGGTTGGGGTTCTTCAGCTTGGAGAAGAGACAAATGAGAAGGGATATGATAGAAGTTTATAAAATCAAGAGTGGCGTGGAACAAGTTAATAGGGAACAGTTATTTACTTTCTCAAATAGTACTAGAACTAGAAGACACTCCATGAAAACAAATAGGTAGCAGATTAAAAACAAATAAAAGAAAGTATTTTTTTCACTCAATGCGCAATTAAGTTGTGGAATTTGTTGCCAGAAGATGTGGTCAAGGCTAGTAGTATTGCTGGGTTTAAGAAAGGGTTGGACAAGTTTCTGCAGGATCGGTCCATTAGTAGCTATTAGCCAGGTAGGTTTGGGGAATGTAACCTTTTACTGCCGTGAGATGGGAGCAAACAACAGGGAATGGTTTGCCCCACTGTGACCTGTTTGGTACTTCTTCCAAGAGACTGAAATTGGCCACTGTCAGAGACAGGATGCTGGGCTTGATGGACCATTGGTTTGACCCAGTACGGCACTACTTATGTGCTTATGTTCTCTCCACTTGTGTGAACACAAATGAAGGTAAATGGAATTAAGGGGTTACTACCTCAAAACGTGGTTTTAAAAACATGCTCAAAGACAGTCTCTGTTAAACTGAGGTAGAATCCTTGGGTCTTGCTGCGGATTTAAAATGGCCAGTGTCCAGAAAGTTTGAAAAAAAATACCCTCCTTTCCACAGGGTGAGTGACCTTTAGAAACTCAAAGATGTCAGGCACATGTGTGGTAAGGAGAAAAAATATATAAGGATAAACAAGCAGCTTGAGTTAATTTGCCATGGATGAGCAAAAGGGCTAGGGACGGAGGCGGAGGGGGTGGGTAGACAGGAGTAATGGAGGGGAAAGTATGAGCAAGCTGAAACCAACACAGATAACTGTGTGTTCACTGCTGCAGAGGTGGGGAAAGATATCCTGGGACACACAGTGCCTGGAAACAGTAAGGGTTCAGTGGATAGCAAGACATGAGAAAGGAGCTGGGAAGGTGGCTGCTGTCCTTAGCGAGAGAAGCAGCCACACACAGTACTGTAATTAACTGTGAAGGAGCATCCAGAGAATGAAAATGCTGAGTGAAGAGTGTTCGGCTAGCAGGATGTCCTGGGCTGAACTAATTCAATTTTTTTTTTTTTTTAAAAAGAAGGATGCTAAACCCAGAGGAAGGAATGAGAGGGCAATTCAAGGCACAGAAGTGCCAGATATACAGAGAGAGTATCTGTATATCTCTCAAAGAGCGATAGGGTGTAAGATCTGTATATCTTACAAAGAGTGTTAACACATGGGAAGGGAGGCAGCCGGAGCCTGTGTTCGATCTGTGGAGTCCCCATGCTGCTGTCACCCCTGTGGGCAGTGTCGGCAGTCCCTGCCTACAGCTCATGGGCTTACGCAGCCACCACAGATGGCACCAACATCCTCCACCCCCATTCCAGTGGGCTGCCTGACAGCTGGCCAGCCACTCCAGCGATCACGCTGTCCCCAGGCGGCTTGGGAACAGTTCGATCGTTGGTGCCCCCCCAGCTGTCAAGCAGCCCCTGGGGATAGCGTGATCACTTAACACGCCTGTCCTTCCCCTACTGGCTGTCAGCTGAGAGGAACGAGCTAGCACTGAGCCCATTCAGAGTGTTGGTGCATGTGACAGGGAGAAGCCCATTGCCTCGCAGGAATGGGACCCTGTCACATAGCAGATTACAAGATTCATGTGGCATCTTTGGAGGGGCTGCACACTAGTGTGTGTGTGTATGTGTGATGGCCAGGGAATGAACTACAGCCAGGCAGGAAGGCTTCTTCTCTGGCTGTGACCCCCCCCCTTTCCATGTGCACTTGTCTCCGTTCCTGGTGGGTAAGGAGAAGAGTAGGCATCAAACCAGTACACAGCACATCTGGAGGAACCATGCGAATCCTGCGACTCCCTTGGTTCCTTTCCTGAGAAGACATGGTGTAACAGGGAGAAAGGGTTTTGGCCCTTTAAGGCATAGCACCATCACGAGGGTTGCTGGTGAATATACTTCTAAAGGAACATGCAATATGTTGGTGCTAAGTACGGGTGGGACTATCGGTATCAGATTAATTTGATAATGCCGATAATGGGCGGTATCGGAGTAATCCGATAATACCGATAATTGTTGGTATTGGAATATCGGATTTTTAACATTGCCAGTTTTATCGGATTTTTAACATTATCCATTGAAGTCAATGGCCACAATGTTAAAGATCCGAGAAAATCGGCAATGTTAAAAATCCGATATTGGGAGATCCGATACCAATAAATCCAATACCTGATAATCCCCCTGGAGTCCCACCCACTGGGCTGAAGAAGAGGGACAACTGCCTCCTCCAATCACAGCCACGCTTGAAAGGGACTTAGGGTATTTAGGACTGCAGTGTTCCATACGAGGGGGAACCTGGCTGAGGGAAGGTTGCTCTGGACTAAGCTCCAATGGAGCCCAGACTGCCTTCCCTGGCTGTGCCCCCCCACCCCCCGCCCTTTCCATCAGAGCCAGCACAAGCCCATCTCTCAGCTGACAGCTGGCTGGGAGAGGGAAGCGCAGATCGAGCCTCTGGGGACTTCGCTGCTCCCCTCTCCTGGCTGGTGAGAGGGGTGCACTAACCATGCCTCTATGGTGCCGGCAAACCCAGGGCTGCAAGGGGAACCTAACAAAGAAGACCTAGCCCCATGGTTGCTCATTGCCCCAGTTTGTGCTGGGTTAACCCACACAGCATGCTCCCCCTTCCCGGGGATGATGCTGTGTGGCGCTGCCCCGGGGAAAACATCTGGGGCAATGCCTTGTGTGATTACACCCAAAGAGCCAGATTGTTAACCAGTGGAGCAGCTATCCAAAGTGCGGGAAGCAGCTCCTGCCCTTGCTCTGCCCTGAGTGTCACGTCTTGTGACAGACCACACAGAAATGGGAGGTGGAGAGGACGCATCTTCCTTTAAGTGTGGGGTGGAGGGGACAGCTTCCCCCTTCATTCTCCCTACACCTCAGATCTAGGGCAGGGTGTGTCCCCTCCACCTCCCCCATTTTGACACTGCTGCTGTTAACCCCTATGGTAAGCAGTTCCCTGCACAGCTGATTTTAGCAGGCCTGCTTATGCAAGTGCCTGCCGACTGCCCGCAGGAGTAAAGGGTTGGCAGTCTGGCCCAAAGAGACCCTTCACTTAGGGCTAGGGCTATAAACCGTGTTTGAGCCAATTGAATGAAATCAGACCAAATGTTTTAGTGAAATCAGCACAACCAGTGCCATGATATTTTCCTACCCCTGGAAATCCCACCTTCTGACCCCAACTGGTGGGACTGGGAGTTTGTTTGGGCTTGTCAGAGGTTGTCAGGATCACAGGAGTGAGGGGCATCCAGGACATGGATGGACACGGCGTTTAGGGTCAGGCTTAGGGCTGGGAGACAAGACAGGAGGGGAAACAGAAGGCAAGGCTGAGGGCAATGGCTAGAGAAGAGGCAGGGCTCAGGGCATGAACTAGACTAGAAACAAGGCAGGGCACAAAGCACTGGGCGCAAGGTAGGAAGGGAATCGGGCACCAAGGCAGAGGGGCACAGGACCAGCGGGGGGTAAGGCAGAGGGGAACAAGGACTGAGGCAGGGGGAAGGCAAGGGAGACCAGCACTAGGAACAAGAACTGGGAACAGAACACGGCAAGTGGGCAACATCCAGAGGGGTGTGTTACTCCACCTAGGTTCCTGGTGCTACCAGCATGCCATACGTGATGGCTGGCAGCCAACCAACCAGGAAGCTGGGAGGTGGGGCAAGGGCCAGACAGACAGGAGGGGCATGTCTAAGGTAAAGTGGAGGAAACTTGCAGGGAGTGACCAGGCTTGCAGTAGGCTAAGGATCTGAGGTTGGGGACTTTCACACTGTACTGGCTCACTGTCACCCAGGATTTGCTGCCCCAGGACATATTTGCAATTCCATTGGACTTTACCTGAGCAGTTGCCCCTCTTGCCCTGTGTGAGGTCCTGCTGGGAAAGAATACAGGCTCTAGGAGGAACTTCACGGTAGCCATCTTGACCTTGCCATCTAGGGTTGCCATCTATGCACGTTTTTAAGGATCACTTATGAAAAATACAAGTTGCAGGCAGTGCCAATGTAGGGCCTGCAACATGTATTTTTCACAAGTGTTCATTAAAAATGTGCATAGGTGGCAACCCTATTGACATCACTGCAGACCCAGGAATTCCCTTGAATACTAGAGGCCTCCTCTTCCACGCTCCTGTGAACATGTTGCCACTGACCTCAAGAACAGAAGAGCGTGACAGGAAATAGGTGTTTGAGCAACCAAAGAGCTTCCAGTCCGCTATTGTTGAGAACCTGTTCATACGATTGTGCTGTTAACCTGTCCCGGCCCTGTGCTTCCCTGGGAACCCCACCCCTGCTGGGCTCCAACTTTGCATCTACCTTCCCTGGAACTTGGCTTCTGCTCCTGCCATGTGTTCCTCAAAGACCCAGATACTATTCCATCCTGCCTCTACAACTCTCCTGCCTTAGTTACAGTGTTGGATGTAACTGAAGTTTGTGAACATGTATAGTGGTATAGCTTGTGTTAATAAATTTACCCACATAAGCTGCACTGGGATGAACAGTTTAATACCAATAAAAGTACATATTTAATTGTAAAAAGCGTGTGTAGAGAAAGCGCCCATGTTCACCACAGAAAATGCAGTGAATACGAGTCCCTGGTGTAGAGAAAGCCCATGCATGGGGGTTGTGTTGGATTCTGATTGCCTTCCCTTAGGAGTGTGCATGTCATTTTTGTTATTACAATAACAAAAATTGTCATTTTCATTATTGCAATAATGAAAACGACAACTGAGAATAATGGCAACAATAACAAAAATGATAACCGAGAATACGATAACAAAAACGAGAAACTTTAACAACAATGTCGTTATTGTTGTCATTATTAGTGCTGTGACAGTTGGGTTTTGGAGGGAAAATGTGGAGAGGGGAGGAGGGAGCAGACATCTCGGAGTCTTAATAGGATTGAACTCTTGAACTGTGACTGTGTTGGGAGGGGCAAGCAGCTCAGCAGTATCTGGTGGATGTATCACTGGCCAATGAGCAGCGCAAGCAGGCCCCAGCAGTCTCATGGCACTCTGTGATTGCTCAATGCCTGCTGCCTCCCGCAACCAATTAGGGGGGCTCTGGGGCAGGGCACTGCAACCCTTTATAATGGGAGAGCTCTGCTTGTCAGGTTGCGTCTACAGAACTGTGGTGCATGCACACAAAAAATTCTCCCTCGCCCTCATTGTATTACCACCAATACCTTCCTTCCTCATACCCTACATTTTACCTTCTCCCTTTCCCTGCCCTTCTCCCCCCCTGTACATTATAGATAGATAGATAGGTAGTATAGATTAGATATAGATATATATTATAGACATATAGATTAGATTAGAATAGTTATATAGATAACTGATTAGATTGTAGTTTTTTCCTTTTCCCTTCTCGTCTCCCTTAGATTTAGATAGATATTAGTTGTCCACGGGAACTAATAATGATACTGATACAAAAATACAATCTTCGTTTGAAACGGTACTGATACCGATAACGAATATCGATAACGAATATCGATACTGATACTGAAAATAATAACAAAAATGATAGCGATAATGAAAATGAATGTTAGACCCCTTGTCTCTCCCTCTGTTCCCCTTCCTAAGTCTCTCCCCCAGCTCCTGTCTCTCAGATTGTAAGCCCTAGGGGCAGGGACCCTGTCTATTTTATTACTTTGTAAAGTGCCAGGTACACTGCTGGCGCTATATAAATGTTTGTTAATAATAATAATAATAAAATGACATTGTCATTAATAACGATAACAAAAATGACATTTTTGAATAAAGAAAACGAAAAACAAAAATGACACGAGGGCCTGGTGCACACCCTACCTTCCTTGTGATCATCCTTATTCACTAGACAGTCTCCTTAGAAAAGGAAAAACGAGGTGCAAGTCAGGGTGGCACAATGTGGCCCTCAGTATTTGAAACTCTGGCGTATGTAAAAGCTTCTAAACTGCCTGACATGTTGCCAGCAGGAGCAGCAGCAATGACAAGGCAAGCCTGCCTAGGGACAATATAATTCCAGTTTGAGAAGAGTGTTATGTATATGGCTCTGTCTGCTAGGAAAGCCAATGAATCGGAGGGCAGACAAGAGCTGATATGTGAAGTTACAGTATAAACCGGACTGCATAAATTAGAAAGATGGAAACGCGATGGGTTTTTGAATAGGTTCTTTCACATGATAGGCTTCTCCCAGAATCAGAAAGCAGAGCCATTTTAGAAAGAAAGCTTTACAGAGTCCTGAAATAAATATTAGTATTTTTCTTAGCATGGAGGAGTCACATGAAGTGGCTAATAAAAAGCAAGTATACTAGAGGCAGGGGAGTGGGAAAGGCAGAGACTGGCAGACAGAATATGTGTGTTACACGAGAGCACTACCATTGTAAAGGGTGTGTCAGCCTCTCCTCCTCTCTCATTGGCTTGTAAGCGCCACGGTGGTGGGTTTGGGATCCTGGGAACAGGACTGCTGCGTTCTTCTCTGCAGCTTGGTCCCTCTGAGCTTGGGTGACTTGGAGACTTGTCTTTGAGAACTGTCCATTGTTCCTGGGGTGCTTGAGACATTGGAGTCTGGCTTTCAGAGGAAATGAACTTAAGAGTTGCAAGAAATTTGCCACTTGACATTTTTCAGCTCAGGTATTCCAATGCATCTACAAATATCTGAATGTGTTGCCATATGGAGTTGCCTCAAGTTCCTTAGTTCACCAGTTTTTTTTAGCTCACTGTTTGTTAATTTATTATTCAAGGGGGTTTATTTGTTTGTTTTACTTTTTACGAATTCACACACGGAATTGGTCTAACAGATAAACAACTCAGAGATGTGGGGTGCCAGAGAACCCATGTAGAATTAAGTGAGAAAGTGAATAACAAATATGAAAATCTGATTGAAATTTCAAAAATGATTCTTCCCAAAGCTGGACTTTAGATTTGATGCTAATATGAATATTGTGAATTCTAAGTCTGCTTTGGATATATCCCAGCACCAATGAGTTTCTCATACTTCACACTGAAATCGGTTGGAAATGTGGCTGCTTAGGAATTCTGAAAATCAAGCCCTGGATGCGTCTCTGGGGGCAGTCTGAATTAGTGGACACTTTTGAGTGCATTGCCCTTAAACTTGTCATGCCCCCATTTGTCTGTTCTCTAGCTCATAGAGAGCTTTGATCATTTATCTTTGCAAGTGCTTTTGAAAGCCAGGACTGCATAATAATCTAGGCTGGACATGGGATGAATTGTGAAATCCACAAGGGAACATCAGCTTTCCCAACACACAGCAAACAGGTATGCAAGAAGAGAGCACAGTATTACTCGGTACTGGCTCCCTAGGTAAACCCATGGAACAAAGAAGGAGCAGGGGATTAAGGTCTTTTCTTGGACAGCATTGAGACATATTTGGTGCCTAGTAAATGCATTAGCTAGCTGAGCCCATTAGAAATGCATAGACAGACTAGATGGCTAGGCAGGGAGTTAGCAGTTTGCTTTTCTTAGTGGGTATCAAAGAAAGCCCTGATAGCTCTCAGGTCCTTTTATGACTCACTTCTGTGAATTTGCAGCTGATGGGAAGGAATTGGAGACAGTAAATAAATAAGCAAGTAGGCACTCCTATGATCAAAGGCTTATGACTGGGGTACTCTCCTGCTCTCCATTTCTCCCTCCACTTATAACTTTCATCAGAAAATACTTTCAATAAAATGTATTAGGCTGAGGTGACATTTTTTCCTGTTTTACTGAAATTAATTTTTTTCAAAACCATTTTTACTTTTGTCCACTTTAAGAGAAAATGAAGTTTTGCCCAATTCAGGACATGGCTGAAATTAAGGAAGGGACTATCCTCTGCACCTCACATTCAGAGAAGGATGCATCCCTTCTTCCTCTCCTTTTTATGTGACAGATCAACAAGAGAGTTTTTGGAGGGGGGCAGGGAAAGGAGCTGCCCCCCTCACTTTGGACAGTTGTTCCACTGGTTAACATCTCTGAATCAACTCGGTACGACTACTGTATGAGAGATACCAGTCACTTCTCTGCCTTGAATTTCCCTCTTATTCCTTCCTCTAGATTTAACAGCCTTGGGTTTAAACTTTTTTTAAAAGAGCAGTCCTGCAAATACCTTCTGGATCATGCTGTTGCATCATCAACACCTCATGGTCAAAGCTGGAAGGTCTAACAAGATCATCAGGGTACAATATCCTCTGTCAGTCTCCATAAATTGTCTGCCAGGGCCACAAGACCAGTCTCCGTATGTGGAATGAAAGCCAGATTGACGGGGATTTAAAAAGATGGAGTAAAAAAGACTTTGCATTAATCTGCTCCATCCTAAACTAGTTCCCATTAGTCGAGCAGCACAATCCTCCACCATTAAAGTCAATTGATGTTTTGCCATTGACTTTAATGGCAGAGGATTGTCCTATTAGTGCCCGTTAGCAAAGAGCCATTTCAGTACCTGCCAGACGAAGGTTACATAGAGAATGTTACAGCATTTTTTAGCTGTTAAGCAGTACTCTTTGCTCTCCCTTAGTCACAATGCTCTGCTGGGTTTTCCACACACCATTCTCTTTCCACAGAGGTGCTTGCTTGCCTCTCATTGGCACTAGTCCTTTCCAGCTTGTTTTGAACAAGTATTAACCAGTTTCATTTATATCATTTATCATCAGGATCATAAACCCAGGAATGGACACTTCTCTCCCCAGCCAGTTTGGGGACCAGAAGTCCTCTCAATTTTGCCTTCCCCCATCAATGACCGGTGGCAAAATGGCTTCCATCTTGGTGACTGCAGGGATCTGAAATTAAGAAAGAGACTGCCCCATGTCATTTTGTTCAACCCAGCTGGAATGTGAATTTCCCAGCTACTGCGCAAAACTGATGCCATTTCCCCCAGCTGCCATACAAAATCAAATGTAGACAACAGGGAGCTGAATGGTGTTATACCTTGTAAAAGTCTCTGTGTAAGAGAGTAATAGCATTTGATTTAACTTGGGCATTAGATGGAGCAAACCAGGAAGCAGAACTAGGGGAGTCAAGGGCAGAGCTGAATCTCCTCAATATGGGCTATTTTTTACCCTCTGACACTTATGCTTAGATAGCACCCAACCTACAGCTTTTTATTTGGCTTTTCTAATTCTCACCCCTGCACAGATAGCAGCAAGCCACAGGGTTTGAATCTAGATCCCAGATGCAGATTCTGATGCTACCAAACCTGTGCCCCAGGCAGAGCCTCCCTCAAGCCCAGGAGAAGGATGGAGGGCAGAGTCAAACCTGTAAGGATTTAGCCTGTGCGCATGCCCAAGTCTGCTCCTGCTTCTGTTGACAAGGTTCAGAAATGTTGCCGCAGGCACCAGGGTACTCATACTCGTGGGTTGATTTCCAGGGAATTATGGGAATCTGACCTCATCTCTCGTTCCCCTTGGTGCTAGTATACTGCCAAGATGTTTAATACAAACCACAGGACTGGCATGAGCTATAGTGTAGTGATCTCTCTGACTCAGTTAGCAATAACTGTTCTCAAGACTAGGGAGAGTTTGGCTATTGACTTCACTGCGACATGATGCTGACCAAACTAATGCTTAGGCTACTGGAGGCCTGTTTTCACAACACCCACCCCCTTTGCAAAGTCCCCTTCGCCGCCAAAATGGCGGCGACGGGGTGATTGTCGCGTCCCCGCCCCTGTGAGGGAGACACAGAAGTAGGCCGGTGAACGGAGCTCGTTAGAGAGCCCGTTTGCGCGCTGCTTCAGGGTTGCCTGGGCAACCGTCCCGAGAACGAGGTTGCGCATGCGCACCTCGTGCGACCTGGAGGCCACGCCCCTTTTAGGAGGGGCGTTTCCTCTGTGAGCCGCGTGGTGTGGCATTCCCGAACTGGAGGGCAGTGAAGCAGCAGCAGAAGTGATTGCTGCTGCTCCCCTCAGAGCGGGAAAATAGAGCGTGGCCATGGGGCGCTCCAACAAAAACGCAAAGGGGGGAAACAAAAAGAAGAAGGCCCCCCCGCCACGACAGGAAGGGGACCGAGAGAGAGTCCCAGCCTCTCC
>QEPC01005108.1:4082006-4094539 GCA_003113815.1 Sphenodon punctatus
GGGGGGGGGGGGGGTAGGGTTTGGGAGGAAGGGTGAGTTTTATGATTTGTTTTCAGATTTGTTGCTTTGTTTTTTATTGTTAAACCTTTTGTGGTGTTTGCCACCCTGAGCTGCCTTTGGGCAGGAGGGGCGGGATACAAGTTTTAAATAAATAAATAAATAAATAAATACCTTGACCTTCCAGGCTGGGGGTTGATTTAGGTAGGCAGGCCTAAGCAAGACTTTTTACAAACTGTGCACTGTAAACCAATGAAACATGCAAGAGGAAAGTACTTGGACCAAAATGCACCTTAATTCAGGGAAACTGAGGTAGCATTGAGCATTGCCACCATGAGACGTCCACCATGATTGTGACAGTTGCAAAGAAACCTCCAAAGTTACTCTTCTCCAAACAGTTAGAAGCAAGGTGAGATTTTTCACATGTGGAACAGGGGATTTAAAAGCATGACTGCCATGGCTAGGATACAGATATCCTACACCCATATCCCTTAAGTGCTTTTTAAAAATGTCCCTGCCTACCTGATAACTTTGACTTTGGTGAGATCTCTATGAGGATAAATTTTTCATTCTAATTTGTGAGAGTGACCATAAGTTTCATTGTCTGTTGAAGGCATTTTTGTTCCTAGGTTTTAAAAAAATCTGCACCCCATAATTGCATTGGTTGTTGCATGCTGCTGCCCATTGAAGGTGCATGGGGTGCTGTACTGTCCCCCCCCACCTCGGGGTGCCTGAGGTGCTGTACTGGCACCCCCTGCAACCCTCCCTAGGATGTATGGAGTGATCTGTGCTGCCCCTCATCTGAGTCTGCCTGTATCATCATCCATGGTAGATCCGGGCCTTCCTTGTCATTACAGGATCCCAGAATGGAATGAAACCCCCCAGATCCTAGCATCATTCCTCCAGTGTTATTTTCTCCTCCTTGCATGGAGACATGGCCTGCCCCATGCTGCCAGTGTGGTTACTAGTATTTTCCCTAGATGTTTATGTGGAAAATCATAAAAATATTTTGTGGGCAGGAGAGCGATGTAAAGTTCTTTGGTGGTCTAGTGAAACCAAACTGTTTTGAAAGACTAGATGTTCACTTTAAATCAAATAAAATCCAGGCACACTTTATTGATGGGCTGGGAAATTCATTTCAATGAGAGGCTCAGATTTTTCCTGTAATTCTTATAAATACTGCAAATGGGCATAACTGTAGCAAATACAACCGTAGCTTGGAGAGCAGCAGTTTCTCTCACCATTTTGGGAAGGACAGCCCAGCATCCTGACACACCAATCAGTCAATCAGCAGTAGGAGAGGCTGATGCTATAGAAACACCCTCAAATCAATGAAGGTCTCTGTAGGGAGAGCTTCCTGCTCTCCCACAGAAGGGCTTGAGCCCAACTTTCATTGGCATGTACACAGACCAGCCTGGTGGGTGGGGCAGGGTTTAGAAGGCAGTGGATGGGTGTGCACTTGGTGTGCACCCCCATCCACTCGTCAGCCACCCATGCCCACGCATGGAGCAACCCTGGTTTTTCCTGGTAGCTCTGTGTGGGGAGATGGGTGCAGGTGCGTGGGTTGTGGGAGCGTGCACCCACCCACCCACTGCCACTTTTAAACAGGTAGTACCACATGTCCACTGGGCGGACTTGCGTGGTACTGTTCGTCTAAAAATGGCCTAAGACCGGTGCAGGCCAGTGGATGGGTGAAGGCCTCCTTAAACAGCCCTGTCCAAAGAGTCATCCAGGGAAGCTGTGGAAATGGAGCAGTCATGACAACCAGAATACCAGGCGGAACGGGAGGGCTGCGCCTACACAAGTGGCCTACAGTGAAACTGACTAGAGTGGGGAAGTGAGTCAACAGTTGGTGAGCTGCGCGCCCGTGCTTTATACTATGGCTGAGCCTGAAATGGATTGGGCTGTGTGGCTAAGAGACTTTGAGGTCAAAATGGCTTGTGGGGAGATGGGAACACCAGGGCCTGGGGTTACTTCCTGTTTACAGACTGACTTTATCAAAGAGCAATGATGTTGCGTGATTTGATGGCACAGAGCAAGCGTCAGTCTCTGATACATCATTTCCTTTGTCACTCCGTACCAGTGAGCCCTAGAGCGTACTACGTTTGGAGCATGGCATGCAAGGATATTAAAAGGGCTTCTCCATGCCATTTGTATTGTGGGAAATATTATAGGGAAGGAAGGAGGGTCAGGGGCTACTGAAATACAGGGAAATTGGCAGCTGTGCGAATGCATTGCTATGGAACAAGTCAAACATGGATTATAGAAGAGTCCTCAATCTCTCATCCTGATTTTCAGTCAGTCATTTCTCTTTGTACCAAGTGGAACACGAAGCAATGACTAGATTCTTCCATTTTTCTGATCTAAGGACATTGTCTGGGTCTCACTTCACATAATGCCCAATTGAGTGAGATCTTTGCTCACTGTGTTGTGCTGTCTAAGACATCAACATCCTGTTTTTCTTTTCCACATCATGGTCTCAGCTGCCAATCTAGAGGACTCCATTTTATTCAGATATCCAAGCAAGATGAGCTTTCTCTTTTTGATTAGTTCAGTTGCTGGTGGCTGCTCTGTTTACTGTTGAATATAAGGAACTGCCTGAATCAGACCAGTGGTCAACCTTAGCCCAATATTGTCACAACCGGACACAGCAGAAGGGTTTCAAATCCACTTCCAGCTCGCCAGTCTCCAGCAGAGACCTTACCCAGGCGTATTACCAGAGATCCTGAATTGGAGATGCCGAGGATTGAACTTGGGACCTTATACATGCAAAGCATGTGCTCTACCACCTGAGTCATGGTCCACCCCACTGTTATTGGTTATATTTGCTATCAAAACTACCAATATACACAGTTGCGATTGCTTCTTAAGAGCCGATGTTTCTGAGCTGTATAGCAGCACTGATATCACATTGTTGTTCTATATTGTTAATATACATTTCCCTGCATTTCTATGGCCCATCCCTTACATCAGATGCAGAGAACAAGGGATCATCAAGGAACAAAGGAAGTAGTAAGGATTTCACACAATACTTAGAATGGGGGTTTATGCTATCACCCACTCTTAAAAAAAAAAAAGTGGTCAATGAGCCAAAAATGTTCACCTTCTTGGAAAACAGGGGGGAAATGTACATTTTGTTAATTTTTGATTATATGAGACATATATGTTTCTCTTATTTTCCTAAAAGCAAAGAAATAAAAGAGCAAGATCTCTCTCAGCAAGATGAGAAATCTCCCACCTATCCAAATATGTGCACGCCTTGCTGAGATTTGTAAAAATCTGCATGAAATTAGCATTTGGTCAAAAACAAATTGGCATTATTGGCCACTGCCTATTCTGCTGTCAGCAAGCTTTGGCCATCCAATGGGGTAGGTAGAATCAATCAATCAATCAATCAATCCTTATATGCCACCCTTCTCATAACAGCTCAGGACAGCTTACAATCAATAAACCCCCCTAAAAACACATAAACCCCCCAATCCCCTCCCTGGAAACCCTACCCTTAAAATCCTTCCCCACAAAAGTCCCTAACCCCTCTCCCAAGCCACAGTCACACACAAGCCCCCAACCAACCCCATTCCATATCCCTGCTTGCTAAATGCCTTATCAAACAAAAAATGTTTTGCACTGCCTCTGGAAGATGCTCAGACTCGGCCTCAACAGAACTTCTGGGGGAACGGAGTTCCACAGCATGCGGGCAGCAACCGAGAATGCTACCCTGTGCACCCCTGCCCACCAATGAGGGTAACTGGTGGAACTTGCAGGAGGGTGTTCCCGGCTGACCGCAGGGGCCGCAATGGAGAATGGTAGACACTCAGGTGATCTTTCAGATATGTAGGGCCCAGGCTGTTTAGGGCTTCAAAGATCAAACCCAGCGCCTTGCATTGTGCCTGGAAAGCTATAGGCAGCCAATGCAGATTCTGGAGTTCTGGTGCAATGTGACCTGTCCCTGAATGGAGTTGGGCTGCCTCATTTTGCATCTTCCGAACAGTCTCCAAGGGCAACCCCACATAGAGTATATTGCATTAGTCTAGCCTTGAAGTGATGAAAGTATGGATGATGGTGGCAAGGTCTGAATTGAAAGAAAAGGCTGCAGCCTCCTCACCAGATGTAGGTGGTGAAAAGCGCTCCTGGCCACAGTTGCAACCTAATGTTCCTGGTGCAGCATGGGGTCCAGAAGCACTCCAAGACTGCAAACCTGAGAGACCAGAGGGGGCCAGACCCCATCAATAACGGGAGTCCCAATCCCCTCCAAATCACAGAGCCAGCCCTCCATCATCACAGGATTCAACTGGCTCACCCTCGTCTATTCCCCAACCACAGTCAGACAATGGGTAAGCACTGAAACTGCAGAACCTGGGTCAGATGAAAAAGAGAGGTAGAGCTGAGTGTCATCCGCATATTGAGGACACGTCACACCAAACCTCTGAATGACCTTGCCCAGCGGCCTCATATACACATTGAACAGGAGGGGAGACAAGATGGAATCCTGCGAGACCCTATAGCAGAGGTCACAGGGGACAACAAGAAGTCACCCATCACCACCTGCTGAGACCTCCCTGACAGGAATGAAACGAACCACGCAAGAGTAATCCTGTGCACCCCCACCAGGTCCCACAGTCATGTCAATAACACCTCATGATCAACTGTGCCAAAGGCGGCTGACAACATCAAGATGAGTCTGGAGCTGTTGGGCAACTACCCATTCAATAACCATCCCTAAAAGGGGAAGGTTAGAGACAGGGTGATAGTTGGCTGGGGAGTCCGCATCCAAAGATGTTTTTTTAAGTAACATTGTATGAACAATGTGATTTAAGTGATCAATCCTAAAACAGCTTACAAATGTGACTCATGCAACCAATCACAAATAGAGAATAATGAGCAGCTAGAGCAGACTGCAGCCAAGCAAACTACTGGCTAGAAACGGGTAAATCATTACAAGGAAATGTACAAATCAGGCTCTTAGAGCAAGGATTTGGCGACAGAAAATGAAGCTTAAATTGCAGCTAATATAGATGTAGGTTCTACAAAGGGATTGATGTGGACCTTGGTGCAGTGGATCCTTAAATCTGCAGGGAGTCCTGTTGATTTACAGCCACCTAGATCACTTTATGACTACATCATCATCAGTCCATCATCATCCTCCCTCTGCCCTTTACATCTCCTGCTGGATGAAGGCCTGTTCCATCATGCGCCATTCCTTTGGTCTTATGCTGATGTTGTCCACACAACTCCCGCCTGCCTTGTCAGCTTGTCTCTCCAGCTGGTTCTTATTATTGGCTGTAAAATATTTATTCTGATTTATTTCCAGAGGGATTCTCACCACAAAATGCTGCTGGTTTTTTTTTGGAATTTTTTATGTGCTGTGTACACACATAACCACAAACGTGTGTGTGAGGGAGAGACAGGCAGAAAAGAAAGGAAGAAGGGAAATGTTTCAATGAGGTAGGGCACTGGACCAGAGCTTACAAGACCAGGATCCTATCCCTACCTCTGCCACTAGTTTTCTGAGTGACCTTGGGAATTTGACTTCACAACTCTTTCCACCTTTCTCATAAGCTCTTAGGGTAGGGGCTGATTCTGGCTTTGTGTGCCAGACACAAGAGCCCCAGATTTGGCAGGATGCTCTCTGTAATGTTAAGAGGTGGTTTAATATCCTTCTTCTTTCTTAAAGCATGACTTCAACGAGAGGATTCTTTCTACTTGTATTTGACCCATTTCCACCCCCTGGAAATCCTTCTCCATGAAGTAACAGTCCAAAGTACAAGCAGGATCAGATCCTCCTGCTTGACCCCCCCCCCCCTTCCAAATGATGGCAGGTACACCCACTCTTCCAGCTTGGGGAAAACCTGAATGCTGGTGGAAAGCAGAATGGAATGGGGCTGATATATCCTCTCCTTCCCCCCACAATCCTCCCCATTAGTGACTTTAGTAAAAACATGTAGCATCTCTGTTTCATTTATTGAGGGTAGCATGCTGATCCAGAATCCTGATTTACAGCTTCCCAGCCTCTCTCCTGACGTGATACTATCTCATTTCAGCACAGTTGGCAATTTTGCTGGCAGGAGAGTCTTCAATCCTAAGAATGAAACAGATTTTTTCAGTAAATGCTGTACCCAACAAATTTGCCTGATCCAATCCAGCGCATATGAAATGGCGATCAACTGCAATCCAGTTCCCATACTGGCCCTTTTCAAACAGGCCGCAGTGGGTGGGGGGTTGGGTGTGCACCCACGGTGTGTGTGCCATCTCTGCCCACCTCCACGCACGGAGCAACCAGCATTGGAGCAACCAGCATTGGAGCTCCAAGATGGGTGGAGCGCAGGAGCGTGCGAGCAACCCCACCCAGCATGGGTGCCGTTCCTACGGGTGCCCATCCATCACCCCTGCAAGTGCCATGGGGTTCGCATGGTGGGTGGTGGGCCTGTGCAAAAAGGTCCTTTGTTGCAGATCTATTTTGGTTATTCTGGTGTTTATTTTATTTTGATCATACGCAATAGCCAAAATGAAGTAAACGGATGAACCAAAATAAATGAGATAAGTAGAGTTACTGAACCAGAATAACAAAAATAATGGATAAGTGGAGATCTGTTGTGAAAATGAATAGATACATCTACGATTTATACCATTCCAGAAATGTGGATAATCTCTTCAGATATGAAAAGCGCAATCTGTTTTTGCCCTAATAGTGCCTTATAATTTGTCACTAGCAAGTCAAATACGTGAGCTAAAATGTGGCCCATGCATTGCTGCTCCTAAAGTATCTCCTATAAGAAAACATGGATTTCTGCCATGAGACAGACACAGAAAGTACTAAGCTATTCCCTGCATTCTTCTATCCCCCTGAGGCTCTTCTGTAAGGCAAGCCATTGATGCTTGCCATCAGATAGACACACACGCTAGTAATAAAATACCCATGATTCACTGCATTTTATTCCTCAGGGTGCCTTCTGAAAAGGGAACTACTGATTTTTTTTTTACTTATGTTTAACTGATTTGTGAAGAAGAAGAAAAATTCCATTTTATAGCCGGTGCCTTTAGCCAATAGGGAAATTTTGCTCTGTATTTCATTTGCTGGTCAGAATTCTTGCAGTTGTTTGCCTTCAGTTTGGTTATTCTTTGTGGAACTGGAGTGGTTTCCCCCAGCCCCCAAGTATTCAGAAGAATTTAAACTTTGAAACCATCCAAGCCTCTTGTCAGCTTGATCTGAACACCCTTTCCTCTGCGTTATCTCAGACAGCTGCTTGTCACCTTCAAGGGGAACTTTGGACAGGTAAAGACTGAGAAAGTTGTTTCAAACTTGTACTGCCTTTTTCAGCCCCTGAACTATGAACCTTGATGGCTGAATGCTGCTGTGACAGGAGATTGTGGTAAGTTTTTGCAGGAGCCAGAACTTAGTTGGTCAGCACCCTAGCCACACCTGGCCATGACACTAATTGTCTCTGGTTGAGCAGCATACTTACATCAAGCATGTGCCTTCTTACAGCTGCCCTCGCCACCGCCTGAAGTCTGGGCCTGCTTGTCCCCCCTCCTGCAATTGAAACGTTAACTGTATGGTGACTAGTAACCATCAGATTTGTGGTAACCAATCAGCACTGACAACAATGGGTACCAAGCAGTACCAGTTTATTTGATGGTTTAACTGATTGCTACATAACCCCTTTGCGCTATTTGCCATGTAACTGCATTGCCGTAGTCCATCCATTGCATGATTACTGGCTAGTTCCATTTGCCCATTCTTCCTTTTCTGCTTTCCCCCCCACACTGGACCCTGGCTTCAGGCTTAATTCAGCTTCCCATTGGATACCTGGTTCAGATCTGCTGGATGTAACTTTGCGGTTGGTCTGGAAATAAACCGGCAATGACAGAACACAGAAAAATGGTCAATTAGTGACACAGTGAATCAGTTTTATGGTAATAGTATGCACTTACTGATTGGTTAACCAATGAGCTATCTGCAGTTTGGGTTATTAGCCATAGCTACAGAATTAGCTATTAATTTCAGCGTTATCCTCCACGTAGCTTGCTTGCCCTTCCTCTAGCCCTAGCTTGCCTGTCCCTCTTACAGTTTGGCTGAGCCAACTTGTTCCCCTACTTTGTACTGTGGGATTGCTGAGGAGCAACAATGCCCCCTTCCACTCACAGTGTAACTCTAAGGAGAGCTCTGTGGGCCACAGCACACTAGTGATACACAATTTGTGAATCACATGAGAAAATACTGCTGGTTGGATTATGGGCATGTGACCTTGCCTCAAGTAAGGAGCAGTATTGTGTTGCATTGCTCCTGGAGCAGGCACTCTGAGAGGGTGACTGTTGGTGCCTTTAGACACAACGGTGATCGGGTGATTAAGACGTTAGCCACGTGATTGTGCATTGTTAAGCACTGTCACCATTTTGGGTCACTGGTCTCTTCCCCCCCCCCCCCGTTAACCGCCCATTAACTCCTCCTTGGTTCCCTGGATGTCTTGGGGGCCTAATTACTGTGTCTGGGATGTACACATGCTTAAAGTGAGGTGTAAGTATGTGTTAGTGTGTTTGTTGTTACTTCTGGTGAACAATCATAGAGTTCAACACACAGAGTGGCTTTGGTTTGTCTTGCAACTTTCTGCAAAACTGGAGTCACTTTTGTCTTGCTCCTAAGCAGGGCGTCAGCAACCATCTCCCCAACCAGGTTGGCAAGGAAGCCTGACTGAGAGGGAGAGATGAGTGAGGTTTCTGCTGCTGACCAGCCCTCTGTCCACACTCAGCAACTGCCCAGAGGGTGCAGCATCCTCAGCTGCGCTCGCTTCCCCTTGCCAGTCAGGCAAAGCTGTGAAGCACTGCCTGGCGCCTGCCCTCAGCCTCCTCCCCGCCTCCACATTCCCAGCGGGGATGGCCGGGTCCCTCCGACATGGTCTCCTTCTGCATGACTCTGTCCCTGTGTGCACTCATTTAGAGTTCCCCACTCCCCATAATTTTATCCTGTCCCCTGTTGTCTTTCATATGGATCCAGGAAATCCCTTTGTGAGAATGTATGGAGTCATCTTGAAGAATCTTGGCTACAAGGAAACTGGGGTTACTTACCTGTAACCTTGGTTCTTCGAGATGGGCTCCATCACTCACACCAGTGGGTTCTGCACCTGCATGGTACCGGCTGTCAGAAGCTTCTCCTAGCAATTATCCGAGTGCCCTCAGAGCCTGTACTTGATTGGCTGCCATTTTGGCGGGCTTCTTGAGTCAGTATATAAGGCAGGGTGGGGTGCACGTTACCTTCCTTCCAACCCCTACATCTCAATTTTTCTTCAAGAAGATGCAGAGGCGAAGGTCGGTGGTGTGAGTGATAGGGCCCATCTCGAAGAACCAAGGTTACAGGTAAGTAACCATGGTTTCTTCTTCAAGTGGGGGTCCATGATTTACACCAGTGGGAGATTAGAAAAGCAGTCTCCCTTTAGGGGGGAAGGAACCTACCTGAATAGAGATTGAAGGATTGCTCTCACAAAGCCAGCGTCTGCATGAGCTGCAATGTCCAGAGCACAGTGTTTGGCAAAGATGTGTGCAGAGCTCCATGTGGCTGCTTTACAGATTTGTTCTATAGGGAACTTGCGATGCAAGGCAGCTGTCACGACCGTCTTGAACCCTTAGCCTTGGGGGGTTGGGGACATCACCGGAGCAGCTTGTGCCACCTGGTGCCTTGATAAATGGTGCTTTCATCCTCCCCACTGTGTCTTCCCCTGCATCCCCGCCTGGTGTGTGCCCCGCCGCAGCACACCTGGTTGCCATTTCTGGGGGCTTGTCTCCTAGCTTCCTGATTGGCTGCCAAAGAGTATTTAGGGCTTCCTGGGGGCCTCAGGAAGCTGGTGGAGCAACTGGTCTTCCAGGATTGGGTGTAGTATTAACCAGGCCCCCTCCCTTGTGATTGAGTTGTGTGTGAGTGTCCCCCTCCCTCGTGATTGTGTTGAGCGTGAGTGTCCTGTGAACCCCTTGCTTCTTGTAGGAGTGAACTCTCCTCCTTGCTGTGGCTGTGGTCCCTGTTCCCATTGGGGGCAGCAGGGGCTGTCCTGTTCCCTATAGCAGGGTACCCCTCCTAGCACCTTGTTCCCTTTCCAGCTTCTCTACCACAGGCTATCACTCTGACTCCTTGTTGCTGGGTTCCCTTTCCAGTTTCCTTATTGCAGGCTATCCTTCTTAGTCCTTGTTGCTGGTTTTCCTTTCCAGCTTCTCTATTGCAGGTAACCCCTCCTAGTCTTCATTGCTGGTTTCCTTTTCCAGCTTCCCTATCACAGGTAATCCCTCCTAGTCCTCGTTGCGGGTTTCCCTTTCCAGCTCCCCAATCGCAGGTAATCCCTCCCAGTCCTTGTTGCGGGTTTCCCTTTCCAGCTCTCCAATCCCTGGGTACCCCTTTGAGCTTCGTTGTTCCTGGCTCCCCCTTCCCATTGGTTCCCTCCTCCAGCTCCCCTGTCACTGGTTTCTCCTGCCACCTTCCTATCCCAAGGGACCCCCTCAAACTCCCCTCAAACTCCTTGTACCTGGCTCCCCCTTCCCATTGGTTGCCCCCTCCAGCTCCTGTCACTGGTTCCTCCTGCCACCCTCCTATCCCTAGGGACCCCCTCGAGCTTCTTGTTCCTGGATTCCCCTTCCCTGCTCCCTGTGTTGGTGTATGCAACATCCACAAGTTAATGCCTGCTGTATTAAGAACAGTAATTGACTATAGAGCCACCAGATGGCACTGCTAAGTTTATGTGTACATGGAAGGGAGATGGGGTTTTGCAGTTGAATTCCTTTGTGTAACCACTCCTTCTTCCCTTCTCTCTCATTGTCTCAGTCTCCATTTTGTCTTACTACTAGTTAGATGCAACTAAGGATCTGTGCCTGAGAAAGCTTAAGTAAAATTCTGTTTTTAAACCTACAGCTGCATTTGTCCTTACTGATTGCGAATCAGTTATTACTCTGCAACACCCTGGTCATTGGTTCCCCCTTCCAGCTTCCCTGCGTTGGTGGCCCCAGGAAGAGCTGGTCTGTGGAGAAACCTTGTTTCCTGGTGAGGGTCCCCCAGAGGTGACGAAGAGGGAATTGGATTTTTGAAAAGTTTTAGTCCTTTCGATGTAAAAAGACAAGGCTCTTTTGACGTCCAGTGTGTGCAGAGCTGATTCCCCCCGGGAGGAGTGAAGCCATGGGAAGAAGACTGGCAATACAATGTCCTGAGACATATGGAATGTAGAGAGTACCTTTGGTCGAAACGTTGGAGGTAAACATAGGGTGACTTTATCATTGTGGAAGATTAAGAATGTAGGGAGTATCAACAAGGCTGCTATTTCACTTGCCCTTCTGGCAGAAGTCAGGGCTACCAGCATGCAGACCTTTAGTGATAGCAGGTGTAGTGAGCAAGTTGCCAGTGGCTTGAAAGGAGGTAGGATCAGTCTCCCCAGGACGAGGTTTAAGTCCCAGGGGGGACAGTCAAGAACAGATGGGGCAATGTTGTAGAGTCCTTTGAGGAAGCATTTCAAGACTGGTTGCGAAAAGGTTGGACGCCCATCGACAGGTGGTATAAAGGTGGAGATTTGAGCAAGGTGGACCTTTATTGAGGATGGGCCCAGTCCTTGCGATTTAAGATAGACCGTGTAGGTCAGGAGGTTCGTGATGGTAGCTGCTTCTGGACATATTTGTTGAGAAGCTGTCCATATGGAAAAACGCTTCCATTTCAGGTTGTATGTTTTGTTAGTGGAGTCCTTACGGGCACTCTTTACGATATGTACTGCCTCTTCAGGCAGACCTAACAGGTCTTGGTGAGTTAGGGCAATATCAGCCAAGCTGTTAAGTGAAACGATTGGAAGTTGGGGTGGAGAATGTCTCTGTCATTCTGGTGAAGGAGATCTGGAATGAGAGGAAGATGTTGTTGATGTACAGCCATGGCCTGTAAGCAGGTAAACCATGGCTGCCTAGGCCAGCTGGGAGCTACAAGGATGCAGCAAACTTCTCTTTGTCCAGTTTAATCAGGACTCAGGTGATTAAGGGAAATGTAGGAAAGGCATACAGTCCTGGGCATCTAAATGGCAAATGAGATTTAATGTGGACAAGTGCAAAGTGATGCACGTAGAGAAAAATAATCCAAACTATGCGTACTTGATGCTGGGTACTAAGTTAGGAGTTATCACTCAAGCAAAGGATCTGGGGGTGGTTGTGGACAATACAATGAAATCCACAGCGCAGTGCGCAGCAGTAGTCAAAAAAGCAAACAGAATGTTAGTAATTATTTGGAAGGGGATAGAGAATAAAACTGAGGAGGTCATAATGCCTCTATACAAATCAATGGTGCAACTGCACCTCGAATATTGTATGCAGTTCTGGTCTCCCCATCTCAAAAAAGACATAGCTGAACTAGAAAAGGTACAAAGAAGGGCAACAAAAATGATCAAGGGCATGGAAGGGCTCCCGTATTAGGAGAGGCTTGATAGGTTGGGGTTCTTCAGTTTGGAGAAGAGACGACTGAGAGGAGATACGATAGAGGTCTATAAAATCATGAGTGGTGTGGAACTAATAAACAAGGAGCAGTTATTTAC
>QEPC01005108.1:4103198-4149406 GCA_003113815.1 Sphenodon punctatus
GGACGGAAGGTGGTGTGGATCGTCGGCCACAGCATCGTCCATTGGGCTGGAAAGATGGCCGCACGCAGTGGATGGGGTACCCAGCTGGGTTTAGGCGATAGGGCAAAAATAATGTGGCTGGGGCGACGCGGAATGCGATGGGAGCAATTGCTCCCGGCGCTGTCTGCGGCAGCAGAAAAATTCCCCGCACCGGAAATAATGATAATACATCTGGGAGAAAATGACCTGCCCAAGGTCACGGGGCAGGTGACAAAGTCTAGAGTCGATTTAGTTGGAAAGGCACTGGACTGTTCTCCAGGAAATTTCTGACAAAAGCTTTGGAAATTTGGTTGCTTTCCACAAAAATCCAAGTTTGCAGAAATTTCCAAATGTTGACTTTTTGTGCGGATACAGGGTTGAAACAAATTGTCAAGAATGATTAAACATTTTGGACATCTTGATATTTTTGTGTGAAAATTTGAATTTTCATTAAATATTTGAAAATTTTCTGGGTACAAAGGGGAATCCCTGCACTCAGGGCACAGACAGATTCTGCAGAGTTTCATCTCTGCCAGCAGGTTGGGGCTGACAATAATTTTCCATGGGGATGGCTGCAAGGGCTGGGGACCAGGGTGCTCTCGCCTCTCTCTGAGTTCGAAATGAACTTGGGGAGCTCTAAATCCTTCTGTTACCCAGGCAAGACCATAGAGGATGTAGCGATGAGAACAGGGGCTGCAGAACCGAGATCCTCCCTTGGCGTTGGACGTGTATGAAAATCTGTCCCCCAGCAGGGCAGGATACTACTGATGGGAGCGAGGGAAGGAAGAGTTAAATCTGCATCCCCGGTTTGCTGCTCCTGCTGCTTCAAGGGAGGGGAGCAGAAGACACTTTGACTCTGGGGGTCCCTCCCTCATCTTGCTGCTGCTCTCTCCAGTGAAGAAAGAGCCTGACAGTGATGGGAAAGAGGGGCATAACCAGGAGAGAGGAACAGCCCCTGCCCTTGCCTGTGCTTGGGAAGGCAAGGTGGGGAGCATGCCCCCCATAGCAAAATTCTGTTTGCCAGGTTATATGTGTGCTCTGGTAGGAAGAGCATAGTGGAAGCCCAGACCACCATAGTCCTGGAGTGCACACAACAGCTTCTTAGACACCCTCTGTGCCCAACCAGCAGATGGGAGTGGGCACCACTTCACCTCCAAAGGCAGTTCAGGTGCTTCCCTCTTCAGAGCACCAGAATGCATTGCTTTTCTGCACCACAGTGCAGCTCCTCTGGGGATGATGCAGCCCCATGCTAACTCCATCACAGCCCTGGAGTGGCTCTATGCCACAACGGAGCCCTTAAGGCAGGGGAGGTGCATTTGGCTTCCAAGGGGCTGGCTTAACACAGCAGAGGAAATGTCCCCCCCCCTTCTCATGAGGGCTGGGGGTGGGGTGGGGGTGGCAGGCTCCTTGCCATGCCTGCAGTGAGTGAGGAGGCGGGACACAGGCTGCAGTTGAGATGGGACCGGGGATGCAAGCCCTAGGTGAGAGAAGCGGCCAGGCGCGGAGCGTGGGAAAACTAGAAAAACCCCGCCAGGGTTTCTATGGAGCCCCGGTGGTGGTGATAGGTCGAAAGGGCCACGTGATGAAAATCTGGGGCGGGGTGGACCTCGCAGCATGATCAGCTCCAGCCTCACTTGCGGGCTGGAGCTTGGAAAGGAAGCAGCACTCGCTTCCTCCCCACAGCAAAAAACAAAACAAAACGCAGAGCGAACGGAGCCTGAGTAGGCGCCAGGCAAATGGGAAAGGTGAAGAGAGAGGCTGCCACAAAGGAGCGGCAGCTGAAGGCTCGGAAAAGTCAGGCGCCGGCCGTGGCGCCTGGGACAGGAGAGGCCGCAGGAGAGGTTGGGCCAGAACAGGTCCCGCTGGGGGGAGAGCCAGCAGCTGCTGGCAGTGTGCCCCCAGGTTTATTGAGGGGGGCAGTGGAGGGTGGGGTGGAGCCCACCCTGGAAGAGAGGCTCGCAGGCTGTCAAGGCCTGCTGCGTGCCCTGGCGGCCGGGGGACCGGGGCCGTGGGTCAGGCCGCGGCCCCTGCCACTTTGCCATTGGATTTGTCAGTGGCATGAGGGAACGTGGATTCCCAGGGGGAGAGCCGAGGCCTTGAGGAGGTCGGCCCCAGGCTGAGGGGGAGGGGTAGGAGGATTGTACCCCCTGTTCGTTACCTTGAAGAAACCAGTCAGTCCAGGTGGGTTACTGGTCCAACTCCCCATGGGCAGCTAACCACCCCCACGCTGGTGGGGCCCTCAGGCCCTGTACACCCCCCGGTTTTGCCCCCCACGGGGCAACACGAAGGAGGTTTTGGGCCAGCCGCATCACCACCATGGCTGGGGCATGCAGATCCCCATGGCGGTACAGCCTCTTGGCCCTCGACGCCTTGGGGATTCGAAGGGGGTATGGTGGCAGTTGGTGCGCCCCCTTCCTGGGCAGGGGCAGAGGGGCCTGGGTTTCTATCTTCCAGGGAAGGGCGAGTGCAACCCAGGGGCGGTGATGACCACGGGGGACCTCGAGGAAGGGAGGAAGAGGACAGCCTTAATCCAAGGGTCGAGGCCATCGAGTGGGCCATCCAGGCTGTGGTTCAGCAGCGGGCCGGCCAAGAGATGGCACAGCAGGATCCCCGTCACACAATGCAACCCAGGTGAGGCAGCGGCCCCAGGACAGGGGGTGGGGGTTTGGGGCTCAGCGGCTGTTCTTCTGGGGGTGGCTTCGGGGGCGGCAGTGCAGGTGGGTCCGGGTAGTGCACTTCCCACTCAAGGCGGGGGACCCAAAACACAGTTGCTATGGTAGAATGGAGCATGGGTTACAGTCACCATGCCACCTGCTCCGGGTGCGGGGAGTACAAACCCCCCTCCGCAGGCGGCACCATGGGTAGGACAGCCGGGTGGAGCCACCATGCTAGGGGGCAGGCTCTGCAAGTCTGGGCCCCGCCGGCTGCACTTCCCGTGCAAGCATTCCAACCCTCTGCTGTGGTGTCGCCAGTGCTGGATTCTGTCAGACAGCATTCCCCCCTCCCCCCGGGTAGTGGTTACACTGATGTCTCTGCTCCAATTGGAGACCATCTCCTTCCAACCATGAGGGAACGTATATGGAGGAGGGAGTATATCGACATCTTTGCCCTGCTGTTCAGTGATCCTATAGTAGATCTTGCTGAGCAGCAGGACAAGAAAGGCAAAGAAAGGTTCAAGCGCCCAAGGGTGGAGAGGAACTGGTCCAATTGGACAGCTGTCTTCTCCATTTACCAGGGGGTAATGATTCAGGCATTCCCTGGGCGCACGGCTGATTTACTTAAACATGCCGATATTGTTCAGCGGGCTTATGAGGCGGGCTGGCTCAGATACGATGAGGCTTTCAGGCCCTGTCCTGCCTATACCCTGGGGCTCCGATGGGACTTACATGCACCTGACTTATGGTTGAACTGTATGGCCGGCTTGAGCAATGTCCCCCTGCTCTGATAGCGGTCACCTGATGGCAAGGGGGGGGGCCCTCATTATTATTATTAACAAACATTTATATAGCGCCAGCAGTGTACCTGGCACTTCACAAAGTAATAAAATAGACATGGTCCCTACCCCTAGGGCTTACAATCTGAGAGACAGGAGCTGGGGGAGAGACACAGGAAGGGGACAAGAGGGAGAGACAAGGGGTCTAACATTCATGAAGATGTGATATAGTTCACATCCATTATGCAGGCGGTGGTGGTACAACTGGGTCTGCCGGTGGAACAGTATGGTACCCATTCGTTCCGGATAGGGGCGACCACCTTCACTGTGGCATCAGGATTGAATGATCAGGAGATAAGAGCAGTGGGCCAGTGGCAGTCAGGTGCTTTCAGGTCCTATATCCGCTGTCACCTACACCAGAGCCAGCCCTAATAAGGAAATTTTATTTTTCCTCCCAGGTGAACCACTCCGGCGGCAGACATAGATCTGGATAGTGGGCCACAGTTTGGTGTGCTGGGCTGGCAAGGAGGCCAGTAGGACCAGATGGGGAATGCAGCTGGGCCTGTCGGTTTGGGCGGAGATCTGCTGGATGGGCAAGGGTGGTATGAGATGGCACCAACTCCTGCCAACCATCAGTAGGGCAAGTAGAGGACAACCTCCCGATGTCATCGTCCTGCACTTGGGCGAGAACAACCTGCCCCAGGTTAAGGGTGTACATCTTATCAGAACCATCAAGAGGGACGTGTGGGAGATAAAGTGGTTTTCCCAGCTGTGTTCATCATATGGACTGATCTGGTAGAGCGGATCTGGTGGAAGGAGGGGTTCATCCCCCAAAAGTAGACAAAGCTAGGCAGAACATCAACAAGGATATAGGGAGGTGGATAGAAAACTTGGGGTGGGGGGTGGATTCTGAGTCACACCTTGTCCCCCCAAAAGTCGGAGCTTTACTGGCAGGACGGGGTACATTTGTCTGTAGAAGGAAATGAGATTTACCTGAAGGCCTTGAAGGAAAAGTTAGAGCAGGTTAGAGAGCTAGTAGTTTAATTTTTTTGTAGTTTGGGTGTTGGTGGGGGTCGGGCTCGTCCGGTGGGGACCGGCGGGCCCTTAGTGGCAGGGGTCCAGTACGGAGAGTTAAAGCATAGGTTAGAGTTTTAATAAGGTGAGTCATCTCCTTAAGAGATGGGGAGATGACACCCACCGAAGTAGCAGGGGTAAGGCAGTCGGTGGGGTGGAATCCCTGGGAGGTGGGTCAGCATGGGCAGTAGGGACAGGTATGGTCCCCTGCCTGCAGGCCCATTCCTCCTTACTCAACTCTGGAAGGAGTTTGGTCCTCCTCATACGCGCAGCAAGTGCTGCAGCAAGGGGAAGGCATTGGCGTTGGTGGAGGGGTGGTAATTCGATGGTGCATCGAAATCACCCCTGCTTAGTTCTGGTTACATTGATGCTCAGTTACTGGACCCACACTGCACTAGGCGATTTGTCCCCCACTTAATCCTAATCATGATAATTTGGTCTATCTAAGAGTGCGGCTGTTTTTAAACCCAACACTCAGTGTCTTGTCTCCTTTCGGTGCATCAGCAAATCAAAGCATTGTTGCATCACGCTGTAAGGAGAAGGAGATCGTGGGTGAGGCATGAATATTGCCCTTCTTCTCAGTGTCCTAGTCCACAGAATGACACCGCATCGTCCCTTACCTTCCACCTCTGGAGACAGAGTTAAATACCACCGTGAGAAAACGAGTGTAATGTCTTCTGCAGGCATCTGTCCACAACGCAAAACCACCTAATAACATGCCTCACTTCATCACGACTTGGTCGTGTCTGCTTGAGAGAGGCCAAGGACTGGAATAGTCAGGCTGGCGCTGAGGAGCCTTGGCAGAGACAGGGAGGGGAAAAGTTTGCACACAGAATATGCCCACACTCCTCCTGGCTCCAGGCAGGGCTTACAGGGCTAAATTTGCTCTTTAAAAGCAAACAAACAATAGAGAGAGAGAGAGAGGGAATTAACTGACTGTTTTGCTTGAAGTTTGCTGCTACTTGAGAGTTCCCAGCACTGTACCCAGTGAAGATAAAAACAAGAGCTTGCTTCTGCTCCCAGATGCCCACACTTTACTTTTCTGAGTTGGGCCTGATTCACTTGCAGCAGCGTGAAGCCCCCCAGGGCTCAGAGCTGGGAGTGGGCACCACATCCACTCCAAAAGGCAGTTCAAGCGCTTCCCTCCTCAAAGCACCAGAATGCATTGCTTTTCTGCACTACAGTGCAGCTCTTCTGGGATTGGAAACCATTCCAATCCCCAATTTATTCCCACCCGCCAAATGCCTTTTCAAATAAAAAAAGCTTACACTGCCTCTGGAAGACACTTAGGCCCAGGCTCAAATGAACCTCTGGGAAAAGGAATTCAAATGCATCAAGGCAGCAACCGAGAAAGCCTCCCTCTGAGCCCTTGCCGTACAAACAAGATTGACAGATGGTACCCACAGGGAGGTGCTCCCGGCCATTCGTAGGGGCTGCAGTGGAGCATGGAAGGACAGGCGGTCTTTCAGATATGTGGGGCCCAGACCATTTAGCGCTTTAACATTCAAAACCAGCACCCTGAATTGTGCCCAGAAAACTATAGAGAGCCAGTGCTGACTTTGGATCACTGGTATGATGTGCTCTCGGCACCTCACCCCTAAAAAGAGGCAAGCCACCGCATTCATTTCTGCTCCAGCTTCAGCTTCCTAACAGTCATCAAGGGCAGCCCCACATAGAGCGCACTATAGTAATCTAGTCTTGAGATGACGAAAGCATGGATGATAGTGGCCAGATCTGAATCGGAAAGAAAAGACCACAGCCTCCTCATCAGATAGAGTTGGTGAAAAGTGCTCCTTGCCACTGCTGCAACCTGACAATCCAGGAGCACTCTAAGGCTATGAACCTGGTGGACCAGGGGACTGGACTCCATCAAAAAGAGGAGTCCCAATTCCCTCCAGGTCACACAGCCGGCCAACCATCATCACCTTAGTCTTGTCTGGCTTCAGCTTTAATTGGCTCACTCTCATTCAGTGCCCGACAACAGCCAGGCATTGGGTAAGCACCAAGATTGCAGGGCCTGGGTTGGATGAAAAAGAGAGGTAGAGCTGGGTGACAAAAGCATATTGATGACACCTCACCCCAGACCTACAAATGACCTCACCCAATGGCCTCATAGATGTTGAACAAGAGGGGAGACAGAAAAGAACCCTATGGGATCCTGCTTGAGAGGTCCTAAGAGGACAATGAGCAATCACCCATCACCACTCTATGGGGAAAAAGCAGAACCACTCAAGAACAGTCCCGTGAACCCCCGTCAGATCCCGCAGTCATGTCAAAAACACCTCATGATCAATGGTATTAGAGGCCACCAACAGATCTAACAAGATCAACAGGGTAGAATTTCCGTTGTCAATCTCCAGGCACAGGTCATCAACCAAGGCCACAAGCGCGGTCCCTGTGCCATACCCAGGATGAAAGCCTGACTGAAATGGGTCCAAGAATCTGACAGCATTGAGATAGGCCTGGAGCTGTAGGACAACCCCCATTCAATAACCTTCCCCCAAAAAGGGAAGGTTAGAGACAGGCCAATAGCTGGCTGGGGAGTCAGCTTCCATAGACGGTTTCTCTGCTTAAGGCAGGGGCTGGACAACCGCAGTTTTAAGTGTGTCCAACATCCTATCTTCTGAAGGGAGGCATTAACAACCCCAGCTAGCAATGACCCTAATGTCTCCTAGCTGGCTTTCACCAACCAGGATCGGGAAGGGTCTAATTCACAACTGGTTGCCCTCATTGCCTCAAGCACCTCCCCCACACCAGTGGGTGATACTAATTGAAACCGATCCAAATAAACAGGATGAGACTGGGCTTGCATAAACTCAAACTCTGGTTCTGCAAATGAAGTGGCAGCACCCAAGATGTGGTGAATATGAGTGATTTTGTCGGCAAAGTAATTAAAAATGTAACACTGAGCATTAGATGACTCCATATCTGGGTGGAGGAGACCAGAAGAACCAAGCTCCTCACCACCCAGTACAGCTCTGCTGGATGAGACGTTGCGGATGCTATGGTAGCAGAGAAAAAAGTTTTTTTCATTGCTATCATTGCCACGGTATAGACCTTCAAAAATGATCTATGCCGCAATCGGTTGGCTTCAGTGCGAGTCTAGTGCCACCTGTGTTCTAACCACTGTGGGGTTTGGGGGCTATCATGAGAAAACCCCATGGGAAGGAGGGGACGGAGGAAAGGGATGGGTAACACATGCGGGCGCAGCCCAGGGGCGGTTCCTGGAACGGACAGGGCATTGCCTGAAAAATGACCCCTCAGGTTCTTATGCGGTGGTAATGGAGGAATCAATCTCTCCCCACCAAGATCATAACCGGGGTGCAGGCCAAGTCGTTTCCCAACCAGGGAACTGCCACACTATCGAGGTTTTGCATGCACATCGGGCCCTGGGCCAGGGAGGGGCATACTGGGCAACCGTGGGGGACACCGTGCACGAAGACCAGGAGGGGGAAACGGGACAGGGCAAACTCTCAGGCAGGGGCTTGAAGGACACCACGTGAAGGCAGGGAGGAAGGATGCAAGTACTCACAATTGCGCGCTGGGCTCACTCTCACTCTCGCACTCACTCGCTCACGCACACTCAGTCTTGCTCAAGGTTCAGTCAGTAGGAAGTCACACTATTACAAGGGTCAAAGGGGGCCAGTCTCACAGGGCGAGGCTCTGATCACCGGTGAGGAAGCTTTGGTCGCTCCCTCCTTATGAAGGCTGCGCCTGCGTCTGACTCTGCAGGCGCGCTGAGCGGCGCAGTGGTGGCCTCAGGGGTGTGGCTGGCTGCCGTGTAGTGATGGGAGGCGGAGCCGGCCCAACGTCCTTCCGGTCATGGTGTTGCGGGCGATCCCAGAGGCGTGGCTACGCGCAGCGGCGTCAACGTCAGCGGTGCTGTGTGTTGCTGCCCTGTTTGTACTGATGACGGGGAGGCTGATGACAGGGGAGCTCCCTGCAGTCCCGGCAAGGCAACCCAGTCTGGGTGGCGCTGGGCTTGGGATGCTGGGGGGCCGTGCCGGACTCTCCCCTGATCTCCTGTGCTGTCAGGGGTAATGAACTGTCTCTGCCCTTCTCCTGCGTTGCTCCTTCCCCAGTGGTGCCTCATCCCTCATCTCCTCAGGCCTCAGGGCCTGACAGTACCCCCCCTTCTATGCTGCCGCTGTGGTGAGGGTGCCGGTTTGTCAGGGTACCTGGCATGGAAACGATGAACCAAGAGCGGGGCATGGACACTGGTGGCAGGCTCCCAGGAATTCTCCGAGGAGTCATATCCCTTCCACTTGATCAAATATTGTAGGTGCCCTCGGCTGCGTCGCGCATCTAAGATAACTTGCACTTCAAATTCGGGTTCCTCTATGCCTATAATAGGCACGGGTTCTGGTTCTGGTGGGGGATGTCTTGCTCCGGCAGGTTTCAATAAGGACACATGAAATGTCGGGTGAATGTGGTAGTGGGGGGGTAATGCAATGGTGTAGGCCACCTCGTTGATCTTGCGACTGATGGGAAAGGGTCCCATAAACCTATAGTCTAGTTTTGGAGATGGTCGTGTAGACGGATAGTGGTGTCGATCTACCCATATGAAGTCTCCAGTTTTAAAACTTGGGGCCTGTTGGCAATGTCGATCTGCATAGGTTTTATATCGTTGGCAGGCTTTGTGGAGGAATGTCTGTGCCGCAGCGTGTGCCTGTTGGATTTGGGAAACTAAGGCTCCTGCAGCTGGGATTCGAGGAGTGCCTATATCGGGGGTGCAGATCTGCGGGTGAAACCCATAAGTAACATAAAAGGGGGAGGATCCCAATGAAGCGTTCAATGTATTATTGTAAACAAATTCAGCGAGTGGAAGCAGTTCATAACAGTTATCTTGTAAATGGTCCACGTAGCAACGGAGGTACTGTTCTAGGATTTGATTTGTACGTTCCACTTCCCCGTTTGCTTGTGGGTAATATGCTGTAGTTAGGTTCAGTCGTACCTTAAGAGTTTGTAACAGGTTTCTCCACAGTTGGGATGTAAATTGCGTGCCTCAATCTGAGACAATATCAAGGGGAATGCCATGCAACCAGATGACATTCTGTAAGAGCAGGGCTGCAGTTTGTTTGACTGTGAGCAATTCTTGACAAGCCGCAAAATGTGCGAGTTTAGTAAAATAATCTATGATGACAAAAATGGTGGTTTGGTTTTGCAATGGGGGAAGATCGATGATGAAATCCATGCCAATACATTGCCATGGCCCGTGGGGCATGGGTGCTAAGTGTAACAGCCCAATAGGTTTTCGCCAGGGAACCTTAGTCTTGGCACAGATGTCGCAGGCGTGGACGTAGTGTTCGGTATCCGCCCTCATGGACGGCCACCAGAAATGCCTCTGTAATAGGTCATATGTTCGTTTGACTCCGGGGTGTTCTGCCAGCGGGGCATCATGATGACTCCACAGAGCATGGTTTCGGGCCTTCCGGGGAACTACGATTTTTCCTTGATGGAGATACAGTCCTTGATGTGGGTGAACTTGCTCCCTCTGGAGTAATTGTTGATCCTGTTGCGAAAACTGGTGCAGCTATGTATGTGAGACTCACAGCGGCCACCGCATATGGTTTCAATAGAGGTTCCCCCTGTGCATAGACAGTGTTCTTTTCCTCCAGGGATCTGGCGAGGGCATCTGCTAACAGGTTTTGTTTTCCTGGATGAGACTGGATTTGGAACGTGAAACGTGAGAAGAACAAGGCCCAGGGCCCATGTTGCGCGTTGGCGATCTTCACCAATTGCAAGTACAGGAGTTTATGATGGTCTGTAATGACTAGTACCGGCAGTTTTGCCCCTTCCAGGTAATGGCGCCAGGTAGTAAAGGCGGTTTTGATGGCCAATAATTCCCGATCTAGAATGGTGTAGTTGGTCTCCGCACTGGTGAGTTGGCGGGAATAGTAGGCACATGGTAGAAGGATCTTCTCCTTCTCGGTTCCTTCTTGAAGGAGAACTGCTCCAATAGTACTGCTGGAAGCATCTGTTTCCACTACAAAGGCCTTATTGAAGCCAGATACAGTAACAAGGGCACCCGAGTAAAGGCTGTCTTCAGGATCTCGAAAGCTTGTTGGTGGCCCGCCGTCCAGATATAGGGCACCCCTTTCCACAGGAGCTTCATCAACGGCTCTGTTACTGCTGCATACTGTGGAATATATTGACGATAGTAGTTCATTGTACCCAAAAAACACTGTAGTGCCTTAACCGAAGTGGGCGGTATCCAGATTACGATGGCCTTCACCTTGGAGTCATCCATTTTCAGACCATCGGGGGAGATCAGAAACTCCAAAAGGGCAATGGTGGAGGTATGAAAGGCACACTTGGACAGTTTGCAAAAGAGTCGATGCTTACGGAGTTTTGCTAACACGGTCTGCACATGGGTCACGTGCTCTAGTTCTGACGGGGAATAAATCAAAATACCGTCCAGATATGCGATAACATAGACATCCAGTACTTCCCGCAATACATCATGAATAAAATGTTGGAACGTGGCGGGAGCATTGGCGAGTCCAAATGGCATCACGAGGTATTCAAAATGTCCATACCTAGTACGGAACGTGGTTTTCCACTCGTCTTCGGCACGAATTCGTACTAAGCTATAGGCCCCTCGGAGATCTAGTTTAGTGAAGACCCGTGCCCCTTGAAGGCGATTCAATAATTCGGGAATAAGAGGACAGGGGTATCGGTTTTTCACAGTAATAGCATTCATTTCCCGGTAGCCTATGCACGGTCTTAGCCCTCCATCCTTCTTGGGCACGAAGAAGAGTGGTGCCCCCGCAGGGGAGGTGGAGGGGCGAATGCAGCCCTTCTGGAGGTTTTCGTCTATGTAGATTTTTAAGGTCTGTAGTTCAGGTCCTGAGAGAGCATAGATGCGTCCATAGGGGGGCTGCGTACCGGGAATGAGTTCAATGGGACAATCATAGGGTCGGTGTGTGGGAAGAGCCGCTGCTTCTTGCTCGTTAAAAAGCTCAGCATAATCCTGATAGATCCTGGGCAATCCTGCAACCATTGGCATGGGTGCCGTGGTACACAGCGGAGGTTGTTGCCTGGGGGCCTCCACGGGAGTCCTAGGCGGGACGGTGACCTGCAACGTGCGGGTCTGCCAATTGATGATGGGGTTCCATTGTTCCAGCCAGGGAAGTCCCAAGACAATGGGGAATATCGGTGTGCACACCACGTCCAGCTTCATGGGCCAGGTGCACCTGTGGATCATCAAAGGTAATGAGGGTGTCTGTAGGGTGATGGGTCCAGATATCAAAGGGGACCCATCAATAGAATGTATGACTCCGCCGGTACTCGGGTTTACTGGGGAATACGATATTGATGCAGGTACCCTGCGTCCACAAAATTCCCTGAAGCTCCCGAGTCTATTAGGCCCCAAGCTACCAGGGTGTGGGTGGGGCTTAACCCCAACATTATGAGTATACATAAATGCGGTCTTTGACCTCGAGAGGGGGGCAGGGAGGAGGCTGCTGCAGGTAGGGGTGACGGGTCATGGCTCAGGATGCCCCCTACACATCCCAAGCTGTCACATTTCCCACCTCCCGTGGACTCTTAGGGAGTGCGGGACAATTGCGGGCGAAGTGTGATGGCTCCCTGCAGTAGTAGCCCTTGGGAAGCCCCCACCTGCATAGGTTCCGTGTCATCCTTGCGGGGTACTTCACCATGAAGGGCTCCTACCGGGAAAGGGCGTAGCGGCAGTCCCCAATTTATTTATTTAATAGATTTATACCCCGCCCCTCCTGCTAAAGCAGCCCGGTGTATCTGCCCGGCGTTCACGTCGACATTCATTCAACCGCTCCTCTATTTGTAAGGACAAGGTTACCATTCTCCCCAGGTCTCAGGTAAGGTGGTGTATACCAATTGGTCCTTAATATCATCATTCAAGCCCTGCTGGAACATTAACCGTAGAACATTATCGGGCCAGCTCAGGTCTACTGCCACCTGCTGGAATTTTGTAACGTACTCCAGCAGGGGGCCTTTGCCCTGCTTTAGGGTGGTAATTACTAGGGGTGGGACATCAGGGCAATTACCAGCTACCGGATTTACCGGTTACCAGATTTTAAAAAACCGCATTGCCGGATTTGTTCCATTGATTTCAATGGGGAACTGTCCCAATTGAAATCAACGGGAAAAAAACCCCAAAAAACCTCCCCCCTCCCCCTCCCAGCCTGTGCGGGTGGAAGGGGGGGCACCCCCCACCCACCCTGCCCAGCCTGGATTAAATTTTTTTTTTTTTTTAACCCTAAGTCCCTAGTAGTGCAGGCTCCGGGCCGCCGCTGGCGACCTGGAGCCCGCACCAGCAGGTACGATCCCTGGGGTGGGGTGGGGTTTAACACCCCCCCCACCCCAGGGGTCAGATCACCCTACCTACCTCCCCACCCAGGGATCGCCTACCTTGCGCTCTCGGTGGCGGCGGCGGTCCAACTCCGGCGGCTTCAGTGCTGGCTGTGACTGCCGGCTTCAGTGCTACTAGGGCTTCCGGGGAAACCCAGAAGTTCACCAAAAGGCCTAGTAGCACTGAAGCCGGCAGCCACAGTCAGCGTTGAAGCCGCCGGAGCTGGACTGCTGCCGCCGCTGCCCAGAGCACAAGGTAGGCGATCCCTGGGTGGGGAGGTAGGGTGATCCCTGGGGTGGGGGTGGGGTGTTAAACACCCCCCAGACCAGGGATCACCCTAGTACAACCGTACCTACCTGCTGGTGCGGGCTCTGGGTCACCGGTGGCGGCCCGGAGCCCGCACTAGCAGGGACTTTGGGGGAAAATTATTATTTTTTTAAAGCCAGGCTGGGCAGGGTGGGGGTGTGTGTCCCCCCTTCCACCCGCACAGCCTGGACTGGGGAGGGAAAGTGGGGGGGTGTTGTGTTTTTTTTTACATTGCGGCCATTCATTTGAATGGCCGCAATGTAAAAAATCCGGTACGGGGGGAATCCGGTAAATTACCCGGATTACCGGGTTTAATCCGATACTGCCGGTACACCAAATACCGGGCAGTATCGGATACCGGAAGATCTGGAAGTCCCACCCCTAGTAATTACTGCTTCAGCCTCTTGGAGTCTATGAGGGTAGTCGTACAAAAACTTGAACTCCCAGACAAAGTAATCATCATCCTCAAGCAAGGGGCTGTTACTTGTAAGGAGCGGGGTAGCCCAAGCTAATGCGTGGCCTTCCAAAAGTCCTATAATGAAGGCTACTTTTCGCGCATCCGTATCATAGGTTCAGGGCTGGGTTTTGAATGTAAGTTTGCATAATGCGAGGAACCCCTGAAACAGTTGCCTATCCCCCACAAACTTGGTAATGATGGGCCCCTCAGTTCCCAGGGCACCAAAGCCATTCCCTCAGCTCTTGCAGGAGGTGGGGGTGCCCTGGACGGGGGTAACTCACTATCCCGTTGCTCCTTGAGGTCCTTTACTCCCATGGCCAGTGGTTGCACAGCGTGGGCCAATTCCCGTACTTCTGCAAGCACTTGTTCCATTATACAAGGTATGAGGCCGGTGATGATGTGGGGTTTGGGGGCTATCACAAGAAAACCCCACGGGAAGGAGGGGATGGAGGAAAGGGATGGGTAACACATGCGGGCGCAGTCCAGGGGCGGTTCCTGGAATTGACAGGGCGTTGCCTGAAAAATGACCCCTCAGGTTCTTATGCGGTGGTAATGGAGGAATCAATCTCTCCCCACCAAGATCATCACTGGAGTGCAGGCCAAGCCATTTCCCAACCAGGGAACTGCCACACTATCGAGGTTTCCCATGCACACCGGGCCCTGGGCCAGGGAGGGGCGTACTGGGCAACCGTGGGGGACACCATGCACGAAGACCAGGAGGGGGAAACGGGACAGGGCAAACTCTCAGGCAGGGGCTTGAAGGACACCACGTGAAGGCAGGGAGGAAGGATGCAAGTACTAACAATTGCGCGCTGGGCTCACTCTCACTCTCGCACTCACGCACACTCAGTCTCGCTCGAGGCTCAGTCAGTAGGAAGTCACACTATTACAAGGGTCAAAGGGGGCCAGTCTCACAGGGCGAGGCTCTGATCACCGGCGAGGAAGCTTTGGTCACTCCCTCCTTATGAAGGCTGCGCCTGCGTCTGACTCTGCAGGCGCGCTGAGCGGCGCAGCGGCGGCCTCGGGGCGTGGCTGGCTGCCATGTAGTGATGGGAGGCGGGGCCGGCCCAGTGTCCTTCCGGTCATGGTGTTGCGGCGATCCCAGAGGCGTGGCTACGTGCAGCGGCGTCAAGGCCGGCAGTGCTGTGTGTTGCTGCCCTGTTTGTACAGATGACAGGGAGGCTGATGACAGGGGAGCTCCCTGCAGTCCCGGCGAGGCAACCCGGTCTGGGTGGCGCAGGGCTTGGGATGCTGGGGGGGCCAGGCCGGACTCTCCCCTGATCTCCTGTGCTGTCAGGGGTAAGGAACTGTCTCTTCCCTTCTCCTGCATTGCTCCTTCCCCAGCGGTGCCTCATCCCCCATCTCCTGAGGCTCCAGGGCCTGACAACCACCTACCCTCCCACTTCAGCCACCTCAGGTCCTCCGTATACCAGGGGGACCTGTGCTACTGCAGTGGTGGGAGCAGACAGTGGGATGTAACCATGTTGATAGCCATGGTCAAGATGTCATTCCACAAGGCGACCAGGCCATCAACAGAGTAGCCACTAAGGTCAGTAGGTAAATCCCCCAGAGAATTCTGGAAACCAACTGGATTCATTAGCCTTCAGGGGCGGACAAACCAAACCAGTCCACCACCACAATGAGGGCATAGGAGGGCTGAGATCTGGGCTTTCAGAAGGTAATGGTCTGACCATGACAATGGTGTGATAACAACACCCCCGATAATCGGAACCCCTGTATCCAAGCTGGTGCAAAACATCAAATCCAATGTGTGCTCCACCTCATGTGCCGGGACGAATACTATCTAGGATAGGCCCATGGTTCTCATGGCGGCCATGAGCTTCTGCTTTGCCCCTGAATGACCAACCCCAGTGTGTATGCTGAAATTGCCCGCCCAAGACGATAAGTCTGGGCGACTTCAGTACCACCTCTGAGACTTGCTCAGCTAGAGCAGTTAGAGAATCAGCCATGCAGCGAGGTGGTCAGTACACCAAGGGGATTCCCATTCTATCCCGAGCCAAATCTAACACAAGGTGGATACACTCTATATCAGATGACGTAGGCATCAGATACCTTCGAAAAACCAAGGTGTCTTTACAGATCACAGCCACTCTGTCTGCTTCCACCTCTTGGCTCCCAAGCTGAGACTGATGCTGCACAGAGTAACCAGCTGGCACCATCTGGGACAATACCGGCCCAGATGCTTCATCCATTCAAGACTCTTTAATGCATGAGGTTGGCGACCTCATCCTTTATCAAATCGTGAAAGACAGACGTCTTATTTGCCAACCTTGCATTAACCAGCAACAGTGACATATCAGGGGGCCTACTGGCCTTAACTCCCAAATATCCCAAGACAGGGAGGGAGTTGGACAAGGGAAGACAACAGGTGCCTCTCCTGAAAGTCCTGATGGTTTGCCCTCCTCCACGCTATATCTCCCCATGCCAGACACAACCCCATTCCCTCCCCAAACAGGGTTCCCCTTCCCGGCTCCCAATTATTAATCCCCATGCCTCAAGGATAACAATGATCAGAAGGCCCAAAAGGACCAAGTCAGATTTTAATAGCTTGGTCCAATGGAGTCCTTAAGGAAGGTGAGGAGCTGTTGTGTATTGGCTTCCAAGGGGCTGGTTTAACACAGCAGAGCAAATCAAAATGGGCTGGGCCAGGCTAAAACTTCAGCTGGGGATGTGGGGACCCTTCAGTCCCTGCCACACATGCGTAGTAGCATCTGGAGGTCCAGTCCCCATCTCATTGTGCTGCTCCTTTCCAGTTGTCAATGGGTTTCATGTTACTTTTTTTTTACAGATATTTGCATAAAATAACACATCCAAATATATGCAAATTAGTGCATGTCAGTCTTTCTTTCTAGGGACAAGTAGTAACCTTAGTTGAGGCTGATTAAGTGACTTTTCCAGGGGAGCCCCTGATAGTGTGAGTCCTGTGGAACCTGCGTTGTAAGCCAAAGCTGCCCCTGGTCAAATGGGTAGTGGCCCAACAGCCTGCCGCACCTGGATGAATGCGGCTCAGTCAGCTCCCTTCTATAGTGCTTGGCTCAGGCACAGCTGTTGGTTGAAGCACTCACAGTTAAAGCTTCAGAGAATAGCCGTGTCAAAGTTCAGAATGTGAACTTGGATACAAAACTGGCATTTCATTTGCAAATTACAAAGTGGAGTTTAAAAAGAAGCCCCCAAAGACAAAAAAAATTAAACTGGAAATGAAAACAAAGCACTCCACGTAGCAAGGGAGGAGACAGTGTTCAGTGAAAGCCCATGGGATTTCGTTTTTCAGCTACAAAAGGGGCCATATATCCCTACCAGGTGAACCTATTGTTACTAAATTTTGATCCCTATCTGCCTTGAGACCTTCTGCTCATCTGCCAAATTTGGTTGAAATCCCACCTGCAGAATCAAATGTGATTAAATGGACACAAGGACAGGGAGAGTGTACAGATCTCCTTTCCACAGGCAATTAGGCTACAAAGAAATCTAAGAAAGAAGAAGAGGAGCGAATAAAAGAAACTGCTAAGGCTGCATTCATTCACAAAACGCCTACTAGAATGGGCACAGCCTGCAGAGTGCAGCCTCTACTGCCTTGTCATTGGGATGCCAGTACTGCAGGTAGGCTTTACCCCTTATAACAAAACCCATGTGTCTTGCATGGTTTAGTGACAGGAGAAAATCCTTCATGAGATGCTAGCACCCACATAAGAGAGCAGCATAACCGCAATCGGCAATAAAAGATATCGTCTGAACTTATTGTCTCCAGGTCTTTCATTTGGAATCAACATGGCAACCACCCTTTCTCTCTACACTCTGCGCTCACAGTTCTACACACTCTGTATTCTACAAGAGTTCCACATATGTTCCAGTGCTTTGTACTTTTTAGGATGCAGTCACCCATAAGAAGAGGTGACTGCATCCTAAAAGGAAAAAAAAGTAACAAAATTTGAAGAAGAAAAAAAGCATAATTGGAGCAAGTGATTAGCAAGCTGGCTGCCATGCTTATTTGCATACGAAGGGAAGCCAATTCTTACGTAATTTGATGAGTGTTCATGTTAATATTATACTGTCTGATTATACAGGCAAGTTGGAGTTATTTGAGGACCCACCGTCTTCTGCAAAGTTCAGTCATCAAAGTCAGTCACCCTGACTGATGTTTGACTTTCACAGCCTGGTACAAGTTCACAGCTCCCTGTTCTGTACGTGTTGCTTAACCTTACAGACATTTGTGGGTTTGCCAGGCCTTACTCTATGAGAAGGCCTTTTTAAATTTCTCTCTTTTTCTTGTTTTTTAATCTTGTGTATTTTTTCCTTTTTTCCTCATACATTTTTGTTTCTTGCCTTGTATTTGTCTCTGTTCTGCTCTTTTCCATATTGTTGCTTATTTTCCCTCTTTTTCTCACTTTTGTTTGCACATGTGAAGTTAGGTAAGGCTTACACTGGAAGTTCCAATGCTGTGGGTCAAGACCTCAAGTGGCGTTGTGCCATTTGTTATGGTGGCCTCAATCCCACTGATCTATGATAGACTTCGCATGCCTTTGCAGAATTATATTTAAGTCTTACATTTTGCCATACGAACAAATCTTGGGAATCGTTGTCTTGTCTCTTGGTTTGTCAATGGAAAACCATCAGCATGATCTTGAACTCATTGAAGTCCATGGCAAAACTTCCAATGATGTCAGTGGTGGAGGATAGCATCCCCTATTTGTTCTCTCTTAAATACATGCAGCCAAAAGAAAAGATTAGCAGTTATCTCAGCTCCTGGAGTACATTAGGGAAGGACAGGCCAGTAGGTCATTCTCAGGAGAGTCTGCAGGCAGATACCAGCTCTATTCTCTTCTTATCCTTTCTTTCAACTGCTCTGGCGACAGCAGATTCTTGATGTGCTGAACCGGCACTTCCAGTCTCTCGCTTAGATGACCATCAGCACAAGCTCCGTCTCCTAGTGACCAATCTGACAACGCTTTATTCTCCCAGTGCCTGCAGTACCTATTGGGCTAGGGTTGGTGAATGTGCCTGTCTAACGGGAGACTATTTATTTGATTGACTTTTATCTTGTGAGTCAGCTGTGAATCATTTATGTTCTCTTGCCATTTTCCTATGATCTGTTCTCTTCTATATTTGAATGATAAGATGACCCTGGAACTCCACCTCAGATTAATTTTACACAGTTATATTGTGATGAGCTATGAGTTATTTATTTGTACACAGAGAATGCCTGCTTGTACCAACGGACCCATCACACAGACAAAGCCTGGGACACTGCTGAGGCAGGAAGGGTGGGGGGAGTCATTCATGAGGCAGAACAAGCAACAGCCCCATAGAGGGGAGCAGGCCAGATGTTTTATTTAGCTAGTTGCTGGTTACTGATTTGGTGGTTGGTTTGTTTTTTTAAGTTTGTCCTCTTGAGATGCCTGTAGCTTGGCTGCAGGATCTGGGAAAGACCAGCAGGGGGACACGGAGAAGAAGGCATGGAAAGGAGTAAGATGGCAGAGACTCGGGGTGATTTCAGACGTGACGGGCCGCTAGTCGCCCCGGCACGGAATCACAGCAGGAATTCCCCGCAGGGATCACACCGGCACGTCCAACAGATGTGCCGGCTGATGCCAGCGGGGAATCGGGGAGGGGACGGGGCCGCACGGCACAACGTGTGGCTGCACGGCCCCGCCCCCCCCATGCTCCCTCGCTGCCCGCCCTCTGGGGAGACGGGCGGGTGCAGCGGCCAATGTGGCCGCAGCGCCCGCCCGAATTGACCATGGCCCGGAATCCCGCCATGGATTCCAGGCTGTGGTAGCCGTCCAGACGGGCTGGGCCCCTTCATCATGGCGGGGAATCGCATTCACCACGTGATCGGGGCTGACCCCACCAGTCGCGTGGTGAATGTGATTCCCCGCTGTGATTGATGAGGGTGAACATCTGGGGGGGAACTTCTGTTCCCCCTTCAGACATGACGAGACCTTTCTCGCCCGGTGGGAATCCACCGTGGTTGATCGTGATCTCGTCACGTCTGAAAATACCCTCAGGCTGTTTTTAAATGGGCATAGTGGCTGGGGGGCAGATTCATTTGTGCTCGGCGAAGCATGCATGCACTTCCGGTGAGAGGGTGGGGCATCAGACGGGTCAGGACAAGTGTGTGCCTCTACCCACGCACTGTCTGCTCATGCCCCCGTAAAGAGCATCCCAGGCCAGGTTTTATCCAGATACCCTGTGCGTGGGCATGAGTGGGCTTTTTGTGGTCTTTAGACAGGCGCTCAGATGGGTGGTGGATGGGTGGGTGGGTGGTGGCTGTGTCCCATTTAAAAACAACCTCTGTATGGAGCTTAGAAATAAAGATCCCTGTTATTGTTATAGCCTTTCTCCAGTTGTCTTGCATAAAGGGGACATGATACAAAACCAGACATGGGAAATTGCTGTAAGAAACCATAAAAAGACAGTGTCCAGCCTGGCGGGACACAAAGAGGATGGTTTTCCTCTCACGTTACTGTCACTGGTGGAGTCAGAGTTGGTGCTAGTCCATTAGCGGCTCTAAGTAGGCATCCTTATGGCGTTCCCATCCACATCCCTTCAGCCAGGTCTCCATTGGTGCCATAGTCCACCGTGTACATGCTGGAATGGCAGCACAGGCATACAGGCACACTGTCTCTCTCCCCCAAACCTAATGCCCAGTTGATACCCACCTTGGTGCCACCAGTGTCTGTTCAGCTTCCTACATCCTCCCTACCAGGGTCCCTGCCTCCCACCGTGTCCTTTTCCCTTGGCATTTATGATGTTTTCTCTCCACCCCAGGTGTGGATGGGATATGAGGCTTCTACCACAACAGGCTGCTCTCTGACACTGTTTAGCTGCCTTCTTGGGGAGCCTGTAGTTAGTGAGCCCTCTCCACCTTCTCTCTTAGAACTGCAGTCTCCAGCACTGCAGCCAACCCCAGCCCAGTGGAGACTAGCTAAGCCAGGACAAATGGTGAATCCCCAAGCCAGCGACCTCCCCCCATCACCAAGTGACACCACTGAGACAGACACGATTTATCCTTTTCACCCTGCCCATGCTAGCAAGCTACCCTGAAGCTTCTCCCGTGCCCAATTCTCCTTTCCCTAAATGAACAACCCCTTCCCTAGTGACCCCCTTTAAGCCAGATCATCCCCAAGCTAATAACCTCCCCACCAAGCCAGCCGTCTTCTTCACTCTTCCCCAAACCAGTGTCCTTCTTCTTAGCAGCAGTTTTAACACACACGGACTGTGTTCATTGTTTTCCATATTGGCAGCAATGGGGGAAATGCAGCACACACAGGCAAAGATACAAATAAACACAAATACTAAAACACAAATACACATACCAATACCTGGCCCTGTGCACAGCCCTAATTATGATTACTTCTGGCAACTCTGTGATGGTATTCTAGTGACATCCGGTGACTTTTCAAGTCCATCTGGCAACTTTGCTCCCGCCCACTGGAAAGAAGATGCTCTGGGACTGGGCTGGAAGGAAGCCAAGGCTGGGCAGCAGGAAGTACATCAGCTCCAGCCTGAGGAGACAGCTGGATCCCAGGGAATCATGAGACCTGCAAGGTGGGACACTCACACCTACTGATGCTGAGAGGCCTGGGGTGGTGCTGAGCCCGAGCTGCCACTGGGGGTAAACCATATAGTTAGTTAGGAGCAAGTGTGAATCTTACATTTGTGGGCACAGGACCTAATCATGGCATACTGGCTCCTGTCCAAGGAAAGAAATTGCCTTTTATCCCTATGGAGCCCGAAGGAGAAAACGGGGGGTCGTTTACCCCAAGTATCTGCTATGGCCATTGGCACCATCCTGCAGAAAGAGCCTTCTGAGAGCAAGACCAGAACTGACTGGGCTCCAACTACACTCTAGGCTTACATGATATGACTCTTTCAGCTTGGAAATTACTGTTCTTAAACTGCATTCACTGTGTCAGAGACCTGTATTCACTGTGAGCACAGAGCCCTCAAGACAGTCATTTGATTAAAACATGCGTGTTTGTTCCTTGCATGGCATCTCCACTGTCAGGCTAGAAATTAAGTCACTTCTGGATTAATTTGTCCCTCCTAGTTATCCTGGTGCTCCTGTAATGGGGAGGCTAAGGAGGATGAAAGCACCACAAACTATCCTTTCCGGGAGGCTAATCTCTGCTGAGACTGGAAGCAGGATAATAACAAACCCAGGCCATTCCATCCCCACCCATCCAGGCCCTGTGGGAGGGAGGTGAGCGGAGTTGAGCAACAATGTAAATGATGATCCATGCAGACATGCAGACCAAATGCTATCAGAGAAGGTGAGAGAACATAAAGAGAGTGAAAAAGCAGAGGAAAAAAGGGAAGGTCTGAAAGGAAAAATAGAGGAATGAAAACAGGGAGTTGGGGAAGAAGGTCAGGGTGAGGGCATCTGCTCCGCCATTTTGCCACGAGGTATTGAATGTGTGCCACTGAGACACCACACACTTTATTCCCAGAAGCATGTTGGGGCTGCCGCATGTTTACAGCTAGCTTGTTTTTAATATAGCTGCACCAGAATGCTTCAGTGAACACGCAGCTAATTTGCAGAAAGAGCCCAGCACAAGTCAGTCTGTTTACTAGTGGGACCTTGGTTACACAGCTCCGGTTGGGAACATGTTGTGCATGTCTTGTCACAGTCAATTATCAGGCGGTTGGCAGCCCATTTCAGCAAGGATGACTGCTTAATTTATGGTCTTTGCTCATCATCTGTTGGCTGGGCATGGACTCAGCAGCAGTGCAGAGTCAGATATTATGGCATGGAGCATACCTTCCCAAGCCTTGCTCTTCTGTTTTCTAAGATATTGCAATATACTGGGATTGTACAAAAGGAAGTTCCCTTCTCCCTAATCGCTCCAGGGAAGCATGATATGCAAGATGTACAATAGTTCCCAAAGTGTGGCTTACAGACCACTGATGATCAATGAGGCCATGAGAAGTGGTCCACAGAACTAGCCACAGCAACTACAAAGTGGTCTTTCGTTCCTGACGGGCTGGTGTTGTGGCTATTTTAGGAGAGGTGGGGAAGCTGTACCAAGCACCTGCTCATTACGGTCATCATCTACTCTTTTCTCCCCCAGAAATAGCTGTGCTACCAATGGACACCAAAGCCACCGGCCCTTTGCAGTCATGGCCAGTGAACAATGAGCAAATACTGGGTTCTGGCAATCCCAGCTTGTGCATAGCCGCCTAGGAGAAATTTTGAGAGCTGGTCCATTGCTCAGAAAAGTTTGGAGATATACATATTATCTCCCAACAAATCCCTCTACCAGCTATGGATGTTGATGGTTGTTCTGTATTTAATACAGGGTCAACAGCAATGAATAGGGCTGAAATGAATATCTGTGGCAAATATTGTATCTGATGATTTTGCCCAATTTGAACAGTATCTCCTGAAACAGATAATAACCATGATTCAGGTACATCTTCACTGGATATCTGTTTTGGGTTTGAGGGGTTTTGTTTCAGTTATTTGGCTGTTCAGATACGTATATATTTGGTAGTTCACTTACTTGATTTTTGGCTATTTGCACACGCATGGGAGCCAAAAATGAAGTAACTAAATATCTGAATAACTAAACAGCCCAAAACAAAAAACAGATATGCAAATATCTGTTTTAGTCACAAATATTATTTGAATATTCAGATGACTATCCAAAAATGCAAATAATATCAGCTAATACAAAACCCACTATTTATTTTAGCACTAGTGACAAATCCTGCAAGTAACGCTGATTAAAAAGATTGAGGTGGATTATTCCATTTAGAGTTCAAGTGATAGAGCAGCCAATCTGAGAAGGGCTTTGGAGATACTAGCTCACATGCTTATGTAAATATTCAAACAGCACAAGCAGCAGTAGAGAGCTCTGTATCTACCCAGAAACTCCTGATATAATAATGTCAGGGTACGTGGACAGAGGGTTTCAGTAGGGTTGTGGAGAAAGATGGAGGTATAGTAGAAGTTGAGAAGTGTGTTTTCCATAGGAATACAGACTTGGGTGCAGCTTCCCAAAGGAGCAAACATGGTGTTAGGGCAAATATTTTATCTCTTATATGTGTTCTGAATTCTCTCTCTATCCTGGGCATTGACATGTTTTGTTTCTTGGCAAACATTTTTCTGCAGCATGGAATGGTGGCATTGTGATTTTAATAATCAGTGGGTGTTTTCAGATGTGACGGTGGCACTGTTTATTCTGCTTTGGCGCAAAGTAAACTGGGTGCCATTGTCATGCCTAAAAGCGGCCGTCAGATGTTAGCCTGGACTGTTACTTGGTCACTAGTGGTGTTAGCCTGAGCTGTGAGTCGGGACCATCCAACTCACAGCTTGAGCTAAGTGCCACCATCGACTGGGTAAGGGCTACCTGACCAGTGGTAAAGCAGTTTGTCATGGATGATGACGCGCTGTACTTACTCTGGTCCGGAGTGGTGGCACTTCCGGGCAGCCATGACAGCCATCATAGATTGCCATGGCTATCCATCAGCAGAGGGGCCGCTCCACATAGTCTGGGGGTGGGGACATGCGGACGCATGTCTGTGCATCAGTGGCTGGATGAAGTCCCGGTCAGAGTGATGACTCCCGCCATGGCCCAGAACAATCTGCGGTGACGGTGGGAGCCATAACGTGTGAATACACCCAGAGTGAGATATATAGCATTTTAGCCATCACAATTCTTGTGGAATCGTGGGTGATCCTCACCCACAGGGTTCCTGGAGCAGTGGTGAGGCCTGCAGCACCACTGAACCACTTAGCAATCTCCAGACTATTGACCCTGGTCCCTTGCATCCTCTACTATTGCCTCATCTCTCCTCCACAACCTTGTTGGAGTCTGTTGACGAGGCACTTTCCTCCTACAATACTGAACTCTCTTCTGCTTTAGATACCGTTGCTCCAAGTCTCCTCCATCCTGTCAGATGAACAAAACCCCAACCTTGGCTTACCACTGAAGTTAGCTTCCTACATACTTGTGCCCATTCTGCAGAGTGTCTCTGGCTAAAATGCTGCTCCTGTGTTGACTTCCAGCACTTTAAATCCATGCTCACCTCCAGTTCAGCTATTGCCCTTGCTAAACAAGCTTACTATGTCCACCTGACTAACTCCTTTGCCTCCAATCCACACTGTCTCTTTGTTATACTCACCTCCCTACTCAAACTACTTCTTCCTCCCCCCCCACACCTCTTCGCTCTCTGCCCAGCCTATGGCTGATTTTTTTTCTATGACAAGATTCAAAAGATTCACCTAGAGTTCTGTCAAGCCCCATCAACCTCCCCCACTTCACTCCTCTCCTCTTCCACTATCACCTGTCACCCTTCCTCTTTTTCGGAAGTTACTGAGGAGAAAATTACCCACCTTCTCTCCTCCTCCAAACTCACCGCTTGTTCATCTGACCCTATCCCCACCCATCTTCTCCATTCTGTCTCCCCTGCAATTATCCTCTGTATCCATCACATTCTTAGTTTATCAGTTTCCACTGCGACTCTTCCTGCTGCCTTCAAACATGCTGTGGTCACACCACTCCTCAAAAAACCTTCACTGGATCCTACTTGCTAACTACCATCCCATCTCCCTCCTCCCCTTTGCATCCAAACTGCTCGAGCGTGTTTTTCATCTCCACTGCCTGGACTTCGGCCACTTTTACACGGACGGCACCCACCCACGAACACCCATAAACACCCATCGGATGGGTGTGAGAGTGCCTGTGTAAATGTCCATGAGTGGTTGGGTGAGCGTTCACGACCCACCCACCGACACCCATGGAGTAGCCGGGAAGGAGCCAGCATGCTCTGTGGGTGGAGGTGGGTGGAGATGGGTGTGCAACACCCAACCGTTCGTGTAAAAACCCAAACACCCACACCCATGGAAATGGGTCCGCTGAGACCACAGAGAAATAGCTAGAGAGGCCACGCAGGCCCCCCCCCCACGCAAACACGTCCACCTGGGGAAATGCTGGACACCCGCCCGGGAGCCCTTAAAAGGGATCCGAAACAGGACATGGGTGTGCCGGCTCCCAGAATGTCAGGACGGAAAGTCGCCGATAAGACGAAGGGAGCCAGTGCTGCTACACATGTGAGATGGGCCAGCGTAAGCAGAGGGACCCCGGGACGCCCAAGGGGGGGGCGGCCCAACGGGCCGGGGGGGAGGTGGGAAGGACAGCTAAACAGAGCACACCTGTCCCGCCACAGGGCCGAGGGCACACCGCCGCGGCCGCGCCAGCTGCAGCACCCCACACCACCACAGCCACGGGGCAGGGAGTGCCAGCTACAGCAAGGTAAGAACAAGGGCACCCCAGGAACCCAGGGAGGAGTTCCCGCACACCAGGAGCGGACACCAACCCGAGGGAGCCCAGGGCGGGTAGCAGACAGCTAACGGTTTGCACCCCCACCCCCAGGAGAGCTCACAGACTAAGGAGCAATGCACCACTGGGGAGATGGCCGAAGAGGGCCCCTGTGACAGTTAGATAAGCCACCTGGGGCCCCCAAGGGGTGGGGGGGAGGGANGGGAGCCCAGGGCGGGTAGCAGACAGCTAACGGTTTGCACCCCCACCCCCAGGAGAGCTCACAGACTAAGGAGCAATGCACCACTGGGGAGATGGCCGAAGAGGGCCCCTGTGACACCCAAGGGGTGGGGGGGAGGGAACCCCCCACAAGGGTGCACAGGTGGGCAGTGGGGCAGATGCTAACCCCTCTGCAATACCTCACCCCCCCACAGGAGACGACCAGCTCTGCTGTCACCACAACTACGGGGCGGGTCCCAAGTCGTGAATCTGGTAGGCCCCCCACATGCGGGACCCAAAAGGGGGAGCCCTGGACGAGGCAGGAGACCAGGGACTTCATATGAGTGTGGGGGGCCGAAAAGGTCCAGTACGACCTGGTGCGCAGCTACAAGACCAGACAGGTCTATGAAGCCATCTCCCAGGAGATGCAGCGGCAGGGGTACAATAGGGACTGCACCCAGTGCATGCAGCAGGCAAAGGACATGCGGTCCGGATATAAACATATCAAGGACAACAATCTCAAGTCCGGCTGTGCCATGTGCACAATGGAGTTCCACGATGAGCTGGACTGGTTCCTCTTCGTGGATGGGGACATAGTTGCCTCCCGCATACATGGCACCGCCTTTGCCAGGGGGTGTTGTGAGATGGAGGACACTCACAACACCCCCCTGCCTGACCCCCTGGAGCAGGGGGAGGCCACTGCCCCAGGCAAGGCCAGCCAGGATGTGGGAGGGGACCGCCCCGTCACACAGGGGGAGGAGGTGGCCCGGGAAACCACTCACATACAGCACCCTCTGCGTGCGCCCACAAAACCCACAGGGTGACGGGCTGGGTGGACAGGGGGCACATGCGGAATGGATGGAGACCTGGAACACCTCTCAGGAAGTGAAGGAAGACTATCCAGGTAGGAACACAACCAGGGCCCGGGGGGGAGGGAATGGGTCCGAAGGGGGGGGGGGAACGGGCCCAGGCCACAGTGATCAGAGCCACAGCCGGGCAGCAGGGACCAACTGATGGATCCACATTCCCATTACAGCTCAAGGCACCCTGGAGGTACAGGAGGAGGAGGTAGCGGAGGAGGAGCCGGTAGCGGACGAACCGGCAGCACCCCCGGGAGCCGGGCACCAGGACCACGATGGTAGGCCACATTGCACAAGGGACAGGTCCCGGCATGCACCGGGGAGGTGGGGTATCAGGCCACCACATGGACAGCCCCTGAAGGCAACAGCCCCCCCATGCATGACAGGGAAGGGCTGGTGTCCCTCACAGCCGGAAACCGAGCCACACAGGTTACCAGCCCCCAAGGGGACAGCAGAGGGGGTGCCCATGGGGGGAGGGACCACAGGACTTGGCCATAAGGGAGCGCGGTGGCAGCACGGGTGTGGGTGGCAGTGCTGGCAGAGGAGCCATGGGACCCTGTCCGACTGGTAGGGAGCACCATAGGGACAGACAAGGCAGGGGGGCGGGCACCCCCAGTGGCGACAGGGATGCACCGATATGGGCACAGGGTACGGACATGTCACGGAGCGCACCACAATCTGTTCTCATCCCTCCCACACATGGGTGCCCCAGTCCGACGAGGGGAGCTGCCGCCGGCAGCGCACAGAGGAATTGGGAGACGTGGGCCCAGAACCGGTGGAGGAGAGAGGACCTTGGGAGGGACCTGCTGGAGGAAACCAGAAGGTTAGCCGAGGTGCACGCACACGAGCTCTCCCTCATAAGGGAGGTACAAACAGGGGAAGGGGAGAGGGACCGGGACATATTGGTAGCTGTGCTAACCCGGTCCCGCACCGAGCACCTGTGGGACAGGTGCCAGACTGCCACCCTCCACCAGGAGATGCGGCTTGACAGGCCCGAGAGGGCGAGGGGACATGTGCTGGAGGGGACCTCCGCACGGGCCCTCAACCTCATTGGGGAGGCGATGGGGCTCCTGTGGAGGGAACCCCAATGGACGTGCCCCCTCCAGGCTTGGGTGGAGGGATGGCAGCCGACCACTAGCAGGGTGCGCCTCTCCCCCCACAGGTGCTGGTGCCCCCCCCTGCACTTCAGCCAACCCTGGTTTCCCCAGCAGCACCCTTTTCCTGGCCTGGTGGACGGGGTCCCTCTCCCCCACATAGCCCCTCAACAACAGCACATGGGGCTGCCATTCCGGCCTGCACCCCTCCCAGTTCCTCCACAGCTGCCTCCGAGACCCGCGCTCTGGGAACCGTCGCCTCCCCCCATCAACCCGAAACCTCCAGGTGACCAACCGCCCATGCTGACCACCCCACCAGCTCTGGTAAGCTGCACCACATAGGTGGCCGCAAGAGGGGGAGGAGGGGATGCAGCAGGGGGAGCGATGGGAACATCAGAGGCCTGGTACAAGGCCCATGGTGCAGGGGTATTGGTAACACCCACTGACAGAGTGTAACACTGACCTTATCTTCCATCATCACAGGGCCCAGCACCCGAGCCTGGAGTGGAGCAGCCTGTGGACGAAGGAGAACCCGGGCCATCTGGCTGATGCTCCCAGAGGGCAGCAGCTGCAAGGGGATGCAGGGGAGTGAGCCCTGGTGGTGCACCGAAGTGGGCACGGGGAAGGCCCTGCAAAACGTAACCCCCCCTTGTACATAACCCCTAATAAACTATGTGATACTGTACCAGTCTATTGTTCTGTGTATCAATGGGGGCACCATGGGGGGTAGGGGTCGCTCCACATGCAGAAGGGGGCAGGACATGCACAAAACAGGTGCCAGTATTGAACGCCGCTGGTCAGTAAGGAGCCGGGTGGTCAACAGCACAGCACCCATGGCCAGGGACAGGTCAGCACAGCCACAGCAGTGGAGCGCCAGCCATGCCAACAGACAGTTGGTGCGGGCCCAAACCCTGCAGTAGCTCGTTTGCCAGGGTGACACAGAAGTGGGGGACTCAGTGGCGTGGGACATGGCCAACACAGGCCTGGGGAACCCCTACAACCCAAACAACAGAACAGATGCGGATTTCCAAGCAGACATATCTGTATTTATTCGGACAGATTACATGGTTGCTGGAATGGTGGGGGGATATCAACATGGGTAGTCAGTTCCCTGTCATCTGGGCAACAATACACCTACACAGAGCATCCCGGTTCTCCTCTGAGATGCACTGGAACACCCCACCCTGGACGTGTTGGTAGAGGGGTACAGGNGCGCCAGCCATGCCAACAGACAGTTGGTGCGGGCCCAAACCCTGCAGTAGCTCGTTTGCCAGGGTGACACAGAAGTGGGGGACTCAGTGGCGTGGGCAACAATACACCTACACAGAGCATCCCGGTTCTCCTCTGAGATGCACTGGAACACCCCACCCTGGACGTGTTGGTAGAGGGGTACAGGACCCTCTCTTGGCACCGGTGGGGGCTACTCCAAGGCGGCTCCTCCAGTCTCGCAGAGATTGTGGATGATGCAGGCCTCCAGTACAAGGATGGGTGTGTGCTGCAGATTGAACTGGCTCCTGTTCATGAGCAGGTGCCAACGCCCCTTGAGCAGCCCGAATGCCTGCTCCACCATGCTCCAAGCTGACGAGAGGCGTTCATTGAAGAGCTGGCAATCCGGTGTGCACGCCACGGGATAGGCCCTCATGAGTCATGGGCTGAGCGGCTAAGTGGGGTCTCCAATCACCACGGGAGCCATGGAGACCCCCTCAATGACCCGGTACAGGTTGGGGGCTATCTCCCCGTCAAACGTGCATGCATAGAAGGGGGACGCTCGCAGTATACGCGCATCATGGCTCCTCCCTGACTGGCTGGTGTACACGTCTGTAAACAAGGCCCTGTTATCCACTACGGCCTGGAGATTGATGGAGAAGGCCTGCTTCCTGTTCAGGTAGTCCATCTTGGCATGTGGGGGCCAGATAATGGGGATGTGGGTGCTGTCTATCGCCCCTATGCAATGGGGAAAGCCCAGATTTTCAAAGCCGCGGATCACCACCTCTGGATCATGGAACTGGATGACCCGCTCCAACAGCAACTCCATGATCAGGTCACACACGTCGTGGAGCGCCCTGTTAATGGTCGCAGTCCCCACCCCGAACTGCTCCCCAACGCTCCAACAGGAATTGAGGGTGGCCAGTCTCCACACGGCCATGGCCAAGCGTATCCCTGGAGGCAGCGGATATCGCATGTTGGTCTCCCGCCTCTGGAGATGGGGAGTCAGGAGCTCTCCGATCAGGCCAGGAGGGATCGGCTCACGTGGAAGTGGTCCATCCACTCCTTATCCATCCAGGTGGCCAGCATGTTCTCCCACCATTCATTTGTTTGGGATCACATCCAATGTAGCCTGCGTGTTGGGACAGTGACACGGCACCTGTATAGGTTGAGCGGCCACCAGGACAGTATGAGGTGCATGTCCTGGGACACTGCTGTCCTGAAGATGGAATGTCACCTGGCAGCTACCCTCCATGCCCAATGCAGCGATGCAGCTCACCGCAGGTTGGCAGCCCTCCTGCGCCGTTCACCATGGTCGTAGAAGCGGTGACCCAGCAGCAGTAGCTCGGCCCATTGCTGCAACACCAGCCCCAGAATCATTAAGCAGGTGGACAGGACCATTAACAGGACGACCCTCGCCTGCGGGGGCTCATCCACAGGCAGCATGGTACCAACAATCACACGCATAGGGGAAACCCACCACCGGTACCTGTGAAGGATCACCGAGCTGCTACCTGACTAGGTGGTACATGGGGGGGAGGGGGGATGTGAACCAGGGTCGCTCGGCTGTGCCAGTGCCCCCCGTCCCCATCCGGCTCATCAACGGCCTGTGCACCTACCTACCACCCTCGTATGATCGGTGCCCTCAACCTCCAAGGCCTGTGCGCCCTGCACACCCGCACTGTGACTCCCACGTCCCCTGAAGCCCCATGGCTGGCCCGGGGTTCCAGGTACAGCTATGATGGGGGAGCTGCTCACCACACCCGCCTCCCCCCGCCCCTGCCCCTGCTCCCTGTACAGGCCACCACCACCAACGTTCTCTTGATGCTCCCTGCCACTATCACCTCCCATACGACACACCTGATCTACCTCTCACTCTACCTCCCACGCCTGGCCACAGCAACCTGCACCCATATATATTCTGCCAGGCCATGCTGTGCGGACAGCGATTGGTGCAGGACCATGGGTGTGTTCAGCGCACCTGATGGGGATCCCTCCTAGCTGGGCCACTGGCACAACCCCCCCCCCCCACATGGACTGCCTGACAGTCATGGGACCAGGGGCAGTTCGAGGTGCCTCAGTGGGCCAGTCTGATCCCTGTGCCTCTACTGGGTCCCCTCATGCTCCTTGGCCAAGGCGCATCCGCACTGGCCATGCTATTGTCACAGTGCTTGAAGGCCACGGCACTGTGCAGCTGGGCTCCATCATGATAAGCCGGCTGGAGTGTGTGATTAGCTCCCTGGTAGAGGCAGCTGTGGCCTTGCTGATCTGTCATCGCTACCGCTGGTATGCACCCGCCCCATGCATGGGACAGGGGTTCACAGGGCCAAGCAGCCATTCCACTATCAGCTGTGTACGGTCTCAACCCGGCTAGCGCTGCACAGCTGTTCACACCGCGCTCATTCACTGCCGCTCTCCATAGGACCCCAATGCAGGCTATGGAGCTGCCCTTGGACTGGTCATGGCAGGGTGTGGAACCTGCCCCGAGGCCGGTGGTGTTGCAGGGGAGGTGTGGTTGCCCTGTGCCAACATGCTGTTGGGAACACTGTGGCAGAGCCGCCACGTCCAGCTGCTGATGAGCGACCCCGTCGGTTGGGGATGGCTTCAATCTCCTGGCATGGTACATGTGGGTGATGGGCCATCCAGTCGGGGGTCCAGCTTATCGCCAGCGTGTTAGGGAGCTTGGCTTTGCCCTCTTTCAGTAACCTCAGTGGGGGCACCCAGCTGCTGTTGTTATGCCATGGACAGCACTGGAGACCACGGCTATTAGCCAGGAGACTGCACGTCCGGAATATGAACTGGTGCTCCAGGTCGAGGGTCCTCTTGTGACTACCGACTACACCAGCATCCTACTGCATGCCCGTGGCTTATCCTGTCTGCAATCGGAATGCCAGGCCATTCTTGGGGAGCTGGGCCTGCTACCCACTGCTGACCGGGGGACCACTGCTGACCGGAACCCCTACCATGCGTGAACTTGGCACCCTGCAATCAGTGATGAACCTACCGGATGTCATGGCTGCAACTGCCACAGGGAACCCGCTCCTGCACCGTTTCATGGTGGATGTGCATATTATTTATTTATTTATTTCCCAAACATTGGGAAAGCAATGAGACGGCAGGACCTGGGTCAGTTGAAAACGAGAGGTACAGCTGAGTATCATCAGCATATTGATGACATCGCACCCTGAACCCTCTCATGATCTCCCTCAGGGGCTGCATATACACATTAAACAATGATGGAGACAGAATCGAACCTTGCAGAACGCTGCAGGACAAGGCCTGGGGGCTTGATGTTTCAGCCCCCAACACCACCTGCTGGCTTCTCCCTGAGAGGAATGAGCGGAACCACCCAAGGACAGTCCCGTCCAGACCCCTCAGGTTTCGCAACCATCTCAACAGCAGCCCATGGTCCATGATATCAAAAGTGGCTGAGAGATCTAGCAGGATCAGAAATGTCGAACATCCTGTGTCCATCTCCCGGTGGAAATCGTCCGCCAGGGTCACCAATGCCGTCTCAGTACCATAGCCGGGGTGGAACCCAGATTGAAAAGGGTCAAGGAAACCGATGTTGTCCAAATGCGCTTGGAGCTACAGTGCCACTGCCCATTCAATAACCTTCCCTAAAAAGGGAAGATTAGAGACAGGTCGGTAGCTGGTGAGTGTGTCCACATCCAAAGATAGCTTCTTCAGCAGGGGGCGCACCACAGCCTCCTTGAAACTGAGCGACAGCCTCCCCTGCTGAAGGGACGCATTCACTACTCTTGCCAGCACCGTCCCCAATGTCTCCCTGGAGGCTTTCACCAACCAGGATGGGCACAGATCTAATTAACAACTGGTGGCCCTAACAGACACCAGGACATTCACCGCATCAGTTGGCGTCACTTCCTGAAACTCATCCCAGAAAAATCGACTGGACGGCGCCTCCATAACCTCATGCTCCTCATCTACTGCTTCCAATCTGGTGTCAAAGTTACTCTGGATCTGAGTGATCTTGTCTGCGAAGTAGGTGGCAAACTCCTCACAGCGGGCCTGGGACAAGTTCCCATCCAGGCAGAGGGAGGCCGGACTGACCAGCCCCGCACCACCTGGAACAGCTCCGCTGGACATGACTTCACAGATGCTATGAGGGCAGCAAAGAATTCCTTCTTTGCTGTCCTCACAGCCTCAACATAGGACCGCAAATGGGTCCTATGGAGAAGTTGGTCATATTCAGAGCAAGTCCAACGCCAGCATCGCTCTAGCCTCCTACCTACCTGTTTCATACACCGCAGCCCCTCAGTAAACCAAGGGGCCCTGCGGTGACAAGACAGGAGGAGAAGACATCTTGGAGCGACCCTGTTGATGGCCTCCGCCAGCACGGTGTTCCAATGCTGGACAAGCTCATCTGCAGAGTCGCTGTCCAGGTCTAAGGTTAACTCCATCAAAGCCTCCTGGAACCGCTTAGGTTCCATCAGCCTCCGAGAGCGGACCAACCTAACTGGTCCATTCCCCTTCTGGAGGAGGTGCGCTGAGAGACTGGCCTGCAGGAGATAATGATCAGTCCATGACAAGGGCGTAACCCTCACATCCCCCACTAATGGATCACCCGCCTCAAGGCCAGAACAGAAGATCAGGCGGAGAATATGCCCCCCCACATGGGTCGGGCAGTTAACCACTTGGGACAAGTCCATGGTTGCCATGGCGGCCATGAACTCACGCTCCGCTCCTACAAAGCCGGCATCAGCATGGGCGTTGAAGTCCCACAGGACCAAAGTTCTGGAAGAGCTCAGTGCCACCTCCGAGGCCAGCTCTGCTAGAGCGGCAAGGGATGCTGCCAGACAGGAAGGGGCCCGGTATACCAGCAGCACCCCAAGCTTTCCCCCAGCCAAATCAAACACCACATGGAGGGCTTCAATACCTGGAATTTCCTGGACTGGATATCTCCTAACTGGCCATCCCTCTCTAAAAACAATAGCTACACCTCTCCCTTGGCCCGCTGTGTGAGGCTGGTGCTGCACGGCATACCCGGCCGGAACGAGGTCTACAAAAACTGGTCCCGCCTCCTGTAGCATTCCCTGCTGCCTCCATTCCTCTTGGAGTGGCTGCACCGGTGCCCTTGTGCGATGGTTGTGTGAAACGGGTGGGAGCCTGTGCTCACCCATTAGTCAGCCTCTGCTTGTCCGTACATTCCATTACCCCCCCAATAAAGACCTTATCTGTCACGGTACCCCCATGTGTGCTTTAGTGTATGTGTGCCGCCCCGATCACCACTCCCACAGCTGCAATCTTATCCATGTGGGTTGGTTACTGTGATCGGGGTTCTGGGGGATTGTGCTGTGGATCACTGGGGCTGTACCGTGCAGCGTACTGCAGTCCCGTTACCCATTGGTTGTGCCCACCCCTGGACTGCCCTGCCTCCCACTGCCCCTGGCGCTCCCTGTCGGTTCTCATCATTGGCACTGTTGGCAATAGATGGGTGGCAGGGGAGATGGGGTGCTGACCGGGAGTGGGGCCTGTTCCCGGCCCATCGGTTGGCTGCATGTGGACCCCTGTGCTATGTGCGGGTGGGGTGCTGCCTTGGGTGTCCTGGGGTTACAGTGTCGGTTGCGCATGGTGTGTGCTTCTGGACCCCTGCTGACCCTTGCCTTGCACCCCATTCCCTTGATCCTCTCCCTATTCCCTTCTAGCTACTCTGGTTGTGTTCCTGGCCATTCTCTGCCTGGCACATCTGGCTGGCCAGCTCCAGCGTGCTGCCTCGGACCTCAATGCAGGGGCACGGTTCTACGGTGAGTGTGCTGCGTGTGTGCAAGGACCTCTCACCGGTTGTGAGTTCAGTGGTACACGTTGTAGGGGCCCACAGTCACATCCTGATGGCACCTTCACTCTCTCCCTTTGTGGAGGCGATGATTGCAGAGTGGACCCGGGAGCAGGAGGTGGTTATGCAGCTGCTGTTGCAACTCTTGGAGCGAGTGCACCGGCTTGACTACGCAGAGGTGAATCGTTGGGGCCAGCGTCCCTATTGAGGGCGGGGGGTCACCCCACGTGCCCGATGTCTGTGCTGCCTTCCCACCCCCTTGTACCTTGACTCTGCCCCACCCTGTTCCCCCTTGCCAATAAAGTTGCTTTGTCCCCTTCTCCAAGTGTGTGTCCTGGCATTCCGTTTGGCCCAGTCGCTCATGTGGGCACCTCTTGGTGGTTGTGGCATGCTTGCCTGGCAGGGGCTGTGTGTCTCGTGCCCCCCCTCCCAGTGTTTGTGCTGCAGCTCTGTTGTTCCCTTTGGGGGTGACCCTGGTTTCCCTGGCCTAGAGCTTCGGTCGCCTCTCGGCTGTCTGTCTTGGCTTCCTCTGTCCTCCTCTGGCCATGTCTCTTTCCCCCCCTTTCCCTCTGGTCCCTTGGGCCGGGGGTCTGACCCTTGCCTGCTGCCTTATCCCCTCCCTACCTTTGAGATGGTTCCCCCCTTTGCCCACCCACCTCCTTTGTTGGTGTGTGGAGAGCTGCAGTGGGTTTGCTGGCGGTTGGTGCGGTCCGTGGTCTCCCCGTCCCCCTGGCAGGCCAGCTGTGCTGTAGGCATCCGTCTCTGCTGCCATGACCGCCTGTGTGCCGTGCCTGGCTCGTTTTCTGGGGGCCTTGGGATGGTGTGTGCGGGGACTGTGACGGGGGGGTTGGGTGTTTGTGTTGGGGTCCTCTGCTGCTTCGGCCCTCTGACTTCCTCCCCTGTGCCCCTTCCCAGCCTGCTCCCCCACAGGGGTCCACCCACCTCCTTGGTCATGCAGCTCTTCTCTGTGTGGTTGTGTTCACTGTTGTGTGTGTGTGTGTTCTGGTTTGTAGGGGGTCCGTGGTGCCTGGCTGTCTGGTCTCTATCATAGGGTGTCAGGCTCCAGGGCAAGGAGCTGGGAGAAGGCGGAAAGAGAAGGGCAGGTAAGAGGGGAAAGGGTTGGAGGGAGTAGGGGATGTCCCACAGATCAAACACTGAAACCTCTCAGCTATTCTCTGATATCAGGGAGACTGAATGCTCAGCATGAAAACCAGACAAGCTGGCCTAAGAAAGCTTACAGCTCATCATCGAGGTCATGGGACTGGGAGCTGGAGGGGATAACCAGCGGCAGGGTTATAGAGTGCAACAACGGGCAATCACAGGTGAGAGAGGGTTAGGGTAAGAAGGCACAACGTGAGGGACTCAGGACAGGAGGAAGACCAACCAACAAGGAGAAGGGACAGGTGCAAGGAAGGTACGCAGCAGGATACACACCATGGGGGAGGACTAAGAGGACAAGGGAACTGGACGAGAAAGGCCTTGACACACGAAGGGAATAAGGATTACAAGCAACAAGGCAGGGGAGTGCTACTCACACAAGAGACACAAAGGGGTTAACAGAACATGAAGACTCAACACATAACACACAACAGGCATAGTCACAGGGGAAGAAACAGGTCTACGCTATATAAGATCAAGAGAAGCACAAGAACCAAACACTGGGAAGAGCAGTTGCTCCACCAGCTTCCTGAGGCCACCAGAAGATCTTAAATACTCCCTGGTGGCCAATCAGGAAGCCAGGGGACAGGCACCAGAAATGGAAGACAGGTGAGCAAGGGCAGGGCACACACCAGGCGGAGATGCAGGAGGAGACATAGCGAGGAAGAAAGAACAGGCTACCAAGGCACCAGGTGGCGCAAGCCGCTGCAGCAATGCCCCCAAGGCCAGGGGTTCAAGACCTGATATGGGGCTGGCTGGGGGCCATTACTTTGTGTCTCCTGTCATCCCTACTCCCTCCTACCCCACCTGAACAGGGTGTGGCAGTTCAGGGATGGAACTGTGTGCCATGTCTTTGTTTGCCTTTGATCCGCCATGCTGTCCCGTCACTGTGCTGGGCGGGACTTCCCTGCCATTTGGCGTCTTGGCTGTCCGTGTAACTTTCATGGGTGTTTGCTCGGTGTTTCCAGGGTGGGTGTTTGCCCGATGGGTGTGTGCCAGCCCCTCCCCTTCTGTCCCACAACCCCCTGCAGAGCCGTCCGTGTAGACATCACCTGGCTTGGCAGCGCCGGGTGTTCGCCGGGGTGTGCTCCCCCACCCACCGGGCTGACAGCGGCGTCCGTGTAAAATTGGCCTTCCTTGCGATTCAGGTCATTCTTGATCCACTCCAATCTAGCTTCCACCCACTTCTTTCCATGGAGACAGTCGTTGTCAAAGTCGTCAATGACCTCTTCATGGCCAGCGCCAGGAGCCATTACTCTGTCCTCATCCTCCTTGACTTATCTGCTGCTTTTGACACAGTTGACCACCATCTGCTCTTTACACTCTGTCATCCTTTGGATTTCGGGACTCCGTCCTCTCCTGGTTCCTCCTCTTACCTCTCCCACTGCACATATAGTGTATCCTTTGGTGAATCCTCCTCTACTGCTATCCCGCTATAAGCTGATGTGCCCCAGGGATCTTCTCTTTTTTCTCTCCACTTATTCCCTTGGTTCTCTGAACTCCTCCTATAGCTTTCAGTACCATCTTTATGCTGATGATTCTCAGATCTACCTCTCTGTACTAGAACTCTCATCCAGATCTCAGCCTGCCTGTCTGATATTGCTGCCTGGGTGTCTCACCGCTACCTTAAAACTTAACATGGCCAAGACAGAAGTTCTTATCTTTCCTCCTAAACACACTTCTCCCCTCCCATCTCTCTCCATCTCTGTAGAGAACACTGTCAGCCTCCCGGTCCCCTCAGTCTGCAACCTTGGGGTCATCTTTGATTCCTCTCTCTCCTTCTCTGCTCATATCCGAAACACTGCCAATACGTGTCATTTCTTTAGTTTATAATATTGCCAAAATCTGTCCCTTCCTGTCTGAACACACTGCTAAAACTCTAATCCAATCTTTCATCACATCCTGCGTAGACTACTGCAACCTGCTTCTCACAGGTCTTCCACGGAGCCACTTATCTTCACTACAGTCTATTCAAAATTCAGATGCAAGACTCGCCTTCCTTGCACGCTGTTACGCCCATGTGACCCCTCTCCTCAAGTCACTACACTGGCTCCCCATCTGCTTCCGCATACAGTTCATGTTTCTGAGGCCGCTTTTAGACGAGTGGCCTGGGAAACATGTTCTTCAATGTGCTGGTAGGAGACGCTGTGTGGGGTGCGTTTACATGCACCGGAAGTGGCCGCCTGCCATAGGAATCGGTGGTAGCACAGCCTCCTTGAAGACGCGTTCCGGAAACCTTGATATCAGGGTTTCCAGAACGCGTCTTCAAAGAGGCCATGGGAGGCTGCGTGTGCCGCTGATTCCTATGGAAGGCGGCCACTTCTGGTGCATGTAAAGTCACCCCATTTTGTTTTTACGACCAGTGCGTTGAAGAACACACTTCCCAGGCTGCTCGTCTAAAAGTAGCCTTACTCTCCTACAAGAGTCTTCACACTGCAGCTCCTCAACACCTCTCCTCTCCTATCTCCCTCTGCACTCCTATTCTTGACCTCCATTTATTGGGCAAGTGGCTCTTATCTGTGCCCTTCTCCTCCATCACCAGCTCCCAACTTCACGCTTTGCACCTTGCTGCACCGTATGCTTGGAACAAACTTCCTGAGATTCCAACCATTTTACTTGGAATAAATAAACTTACTGAAAACCTGTAGTTCATTATTCATAGGAAGACTCTTATTTGTAGTTGTCTATGTCTTTGTGTCTTGATTCGATTGTGGGCTCCATGGAGCAGGGTCTGTCTTTACGTTATGTGTATCTGTACGTTGCTGCATTCGACTAGTAGCGCTATAGAAATGATATGAAGTAGTAGTAGTAGTGTATGACCTTGGTGCCTTAGGCCCAGCCACTCCCCCAAGGGGATTCTCTACCCTGGCCAGGCCACACTCCTCCTGCTTGTCCTCAGCCCTTGTCATGCTTCTCAGTTTCCTGACTGGCTGCATGGCAGCATATAAGTCTGGCTGGGAGCAGCAGGAGATTGGATGAAACATCTGACCTGACTTCCTGTTGTTGCCATGCTCCTGCATGTCCACCTTGTTCTTCTCTTGCCCTTGCTCCTCTATCCTGGCCTTGTTTTGCTCCTTCCCTTGTTCCAGTTTTGTCTTTTCTTGCTTCCCTTCTAATTCCTTGTTCCCAACCTTACTCCAGCCCCCTCCTACCCCTATTCTAGCCAGATGCCCCTCACCTGCCCACCCTCACAAGGGAAGGAAACCTGGGTATTCCCAAAATGGACTGAGTTTGTTTAAAAGGTTTGTGAATCTAACATGGGCTGGGGTTATGTAATCCAGCCGCGGACAAGGTGACCGTCTCCCCATCTCACCTTTCGTTAACAGCTCTACCCAGATCCTATGTGGCTTAATGATGGGGGAGTAGAAAACTTTGTCTTGGAATGAATCTGTCTCTGCTGGAACTTGATATAAAGACTTCTGAATCCAACAGCAATCGTTCTGTTTGACCAAAGGGAAGATCTGTTATTAGCTGTTTGCACGGATATCTTTATCTGGGAACCTAATGCATCACAGGGCACAACTAGTGCAGACTTTGAAAAACAGATCATGAAGAGACCATGCTTTTAGATTTCCTAAATCACAAGTGGCTCTACTATCTAACTGGGGCTTTTCTTCTGAGTAACTTGTCTGACTAACTTGTCTGAAAGCAGAGCCTACTGTCAAACTGTGACTGTATCAGGGGGTCGTATTAGCTTGGGTAGGTGAAGGGATGCTTAGCTTTCTCATGCAATGTTTCTCCAATGGCCTCCACTCTGAAATGGTTACAGTCACTCCATTATTTGTATACGGCCCATGTAAGTCACTCCTCACACACAACCCAATGAACATAGCTAAACACTGCCCAGAAGAATAAATGACTAACCAGATTTTATCAGTACACAAGCTAGATTCAATGATTTATGAAGAAATCTTGGTCCCGTCTAATGGAATTTTCCCAAAATAAATTCATGTAAACAACTTGCCACAAAGAGGCAGTCAGTGCAGCTTGGAATGTGTAAACAGCTTTAACAGTTGAGAATATAATCTCCTTGACTGCTGGGCAGTCTGCAGAGATTCATGCGGAGTCTCCCTTCAGCAAACCACGTTTGGTTCCAATCTTCCTGACATCATAATGCCACCCATTTCATTAATTTCCGCCCTTCCCCCATTCTCTCCTCCCTCCCACAAATGTTACTATCATTTAAGAGGGGCAGCATCACTGTTGCTTTCAAAGACAGGACACATACGTTTGCTCTTTACATTCCTTCTTTCATAAACCAGTCACAATCCCCAAGACACTGTTCAAGATCGGGACAGGGAAGGGGAATGCAGAGAGAAGAGAAAAAACTCTCAACCCCTTGAGTAAATGTATTGCAGTATATTCAGTTTCTAGAGGTGGATTATTCATCTTTTTGCTTGCCTCTAGAATCAAGTTTAAAATGTACCATGGCCAAACTTTTGAAAGCATTTTATTTCCATGGCCTCCAAGTGCAAGGTGGAGTCTTGGCTTTTGATAAATTTTCCCGTAGGTGCTGTAAAGTGCTCTGTTAGAGGACTGCTTTGGAGAGAGATTTGCAGTGTGTATAAACTAATCTGTGTGAGTGGCTGAAACTGGTTGGGGATCTCTCCTGACCAACTGAAACCGCAGCCCTGTTGACTTTCCAAACCGAACCTGAACCGTTTTCAAAGTCTGCACCATTTTTCTGGAAATGTTTCCTCCTCAGCCATAACTCATCCTGAGAAGCAGGCTGTGCCAGTTATGCGAGGGAAAGGTAGGCAGCCTTGTTGGCCAGGGCCCTGAGTTGCAAAAGAGAGTTAGCTTTTCTTAATAACTATCCATAATTATAGAATCATTAGCCGTTTCCTGGGGATGATAGTTGCAGTACAGTGTGTTCCATGAAAACAGCCAGGGAAGAAAATCAGACGTCTGCATGAAGGGTTTACAGGCTCTAATGATTACTAGGACCTTTCATTTTTTTTAGGTTTAGTATAACATAAACAGCTTTTCACTGCCCATATTCTTGAAGCCTTGTTCAGCTTCCGGGACCTTAGGTGATAAGAACAAAAATGATAATGCTGCTGCTGCTGATTATTTCAACAGCACCCCCAGGCCTCATTGTGTGAAGTGCCATATAGGAGAACACATGTTCAGAAGACACCAACAGAAATGGCTGAAATTTCCCAAATGATAGAAAAGTTGAATGGAAATGAGAATTTTAAATTAATTTCATTTTTTTTTGTATATCTGAAAACATTCTTTTTGACATTTTTTTCTGCTTGATTTTAGACTTTTCTCAACAGAAAACTGAAAGATCTGGTAGAGCAGAAAGTTGGAAATGGATTATTTTCAATACATTTCTGCAGCCTAAATGAGAAACTCTGGTTTTCTACTAGGTATTTTCAGTTGTTCATTTTTGTAAACAACTATTTTGTTTATTAAAATAACAAATAATTAAAAAAAAATCTGTTTCAAAGCCTTCAAAATGAAATTATGAATTCTATTTTTGGTTGTTTTCTCTAAAAACAAGACGGAGCACATCCCCCCCCACCCCCCGAGTTTGGTGAAAAACGGTTTCTGGAAGCTTAGTTTCCAAGGGCTCTACCAGAGACATCTTGAAAGGGTTGCTCTCTGAAACCCCACCCTCTGTCAGGTTGCTTGGGTTGGGCATGTTTGAAAACCTTAGCAGCAGCACTAATAAGCAGTCATCGGTGAGGAGCAGAATGCAGCGGCTCGTCTCCTAATGGGGATGGGCTGACGTGAGCATATTACACCAGTGCTTCACTCTTTGCACTGGCTGCCTATAGTCTTCCGGGCCCAATTCAAGGTGTTGGTGTTGACCTTTAAAGCTCTGAATGGCCTGGGCCCCACCTACCTGCGGGACCACCTCACCATCCGGGACCTGGATCGACCCCTGCGGTCGGCCAGGGGTGCCCTCCTCGAGGTCCCCCAGGTTTCTCGGGTGTTGACCTTGCGGAGGGCGTTCTCTGTGGCCGCACCATGGTTGTGAAACTCCTTCCCGTTGGCAGTCCGCCTGATTACCGACCTCCCCTCTTTTCGTAGACAATGTAAGACCTGGCTTTTCCTGAGGGGGGGGGGGAATACTGTATTTTTATACTGTGCTTTAATAGTGTTTTAAATTGTATGATTGTTGTTTTAAATTGTTTTAATATGTTGTTAGCCCCCCCGAGATGCTTTTAGCAGGAGGGGGTGGCATACACATTTTATTATAAAAATAAAATAAATAAATAAAATAAATCAGGAGAGGAACCAGTCTCCAATTTGGCTGAAGGTCACAGAATAGACATCGCAGGTCCAGATCTCTACCATGTGTATGTCAGTGTTGTTCACGGAAGTCATTGCATGCTAAGGATCTGGCTTTTTTTCAGATTAGCTAAAAAGAGCCTCTGAAATTACTATGGAAACGGGGAAAACAATATGGGCTGGGGACATGCCAGTGATTATTCTTCCCTTGTGTTATTACCACAATGCTCTTTGGCACCTAGGATTTATCCCTTGAGTCTCCACTTCCTGACGCAACCCGTTTTGTTTAGAAGTTGAATATACAATACCTGCTCTTATTCCAAAAGAAAACCATTCAGACACAAGAGCCAGGCAAGGACACCTTGCCCAAGGCACTTCCTTTCATTTAATTTAAATCCAAGACAAACAAAAAGTAGAAAGCAAATTTAAAAAGCTCAAAAAGAATTAGCTTTAAAAGAGCTCAAAAGTCACTTGAAGGAAAAGCCAGACTGCCATGTGGGGTGATTCCTACTCTCATTTAGACAGGTCTAAGCTGATGTTTCTCAAACTTGTTAGACTGGGCCTCCTTTCCCCTTGTAGATAGTACTTGTCACTCCCCGCCAGACACACATTCATATCACGTCTCTCCCTTGTCATTCTGATCCCTCTCTCCCCATCTTACCTGCTTCCTCCCTCACCACTTTTTTTTTGCTGCTGTTTCCATAACTCCCTGAGTTTAGAACTTCTGAATGGATGTTGTAGAGCTACATTGATTTCCACCAGCCCTGAAGATTTGGTTACTTGCATGATTTCTTGGGAAAACTAAGCTTGATTCTGATCTCACCTGGATTGCTGGTGGATCAAATTCCAACTGCAGAGGTGTAAATGGAGCCAGTGTTGGGCTGATTTTTATACAGCTCAGAACAAAAACTGGTCCAGTAGAGTCACACCCCAATGCAAAACTGGTGTAAGTGCGAGCAGTGTTGGGCCCTGCTTTGCTGAAAAACCCCAGGGAAAACCTTTCTGGGATGAATTTGTCTTGCCACTGGAGGTCACTCTTGCTCCAGAATTTGGTGCTATTTGCTATTTGTTTAGGAGACAGCATTAAGCCAGATTCAAGACCACTCACTCGCCATTCCTTTAAAAATGAGAAAATAAATGATAAGCCTATACTGCTACCCACTCTTTCCCGTATTAAACAAAATCAAGTTGTCTTCTGTCTTCCCCTCCTCCCTCCTCCTCCCTCTTTCTGTTCTCCTGGGAACCAGGGTTTCTAAGCTCAGTTTGGAAACAAAGTTCAAATGATTTTTTTTTTTTTTTTTTTGGCAGGGCCAAAAGATATTTGAGCGAGAGCTAAATTAAACCTTTTCAGAACTTGCAGGGATGGGCTAGTAGCAGACAAGAGGCACATTGCGCTGCCATGTGGGAGACCTGAGCTCAGCGGAGGCAAAGGTGATGATTTCAGCTTTTGCAGAGGTGCCAATCAGTCTTCGAGTGGCCAATTCACAGGCTGTGTGAGGGTCAGGCTCCGCAGTTTTCCACGATAGTAAAAATCCCTTCCAAATGTTTTCCCCGCCAATGGAAAAGATTTTTTTTTTCTTCCTCAAATCGACACCAGAGTAGTTGAGCAAGCCACAGCTTGGGGAGACGGATTTGCAGAAGATTAGCAAAGACAGAGTGATCTAAGGAGAGGAGGATTCAATACACGTGCGTTTAGGGCATCCTGTCCAACAGAATCAATGGGGAGGATTGTACAGTGCAGAATCAGGTTCTCTTTCATCTGCTTTCCCTTCTTTTTCTTTCAAGTTCGCTTTGATACTTTCAATCGTTATTTAGTGCCTGGTTCCATGGCCATTGAAATTAAGGGAAAGATTCCTAAGAGGCCAGTCACTTTTCCTCATTCTTTATAATGAAACAAATAACACTGTTTCATTTTGCTTGATGCGAAGAGCTAAAAGGCAGCTCCTCCAGGCTGGGGAAAGGAAGGTTTGAAAAATCTCAGCTGGTAGCACTATGCCAAACCTTTGCAGAAAAACCAGTGTGTGTGTGTGACAGCGTGTGTGTGTGTGTGTGTGCATGCATCTTGTTGCACTTTCATGACAATGGGCATTTTCACACAAGACACTCCACCCACTACTCACTCACCACTCACCCACCCACTATAGATGTTACAGAGCACCCATAGGGCAACCCTGCAACATGTATAGCGAGTGGGTGGTGGATGGAGAGTGTCTTGTGTGAAAATGCCCAGTGAGACAATTTTTTATGGGACGGGAAGCTGAAAAATATTGACTGCTTTTCTCTTAAAACACTTTAGAGCCTGTCTGGAAGGGAAACGGGCCGGTGTCAACCAAGAACTCTTGCAGTTTTGCATAAACGCTTCCTAATTGTTTAAAAGTTGAACTGAAAGTTTCCTGAGTTTGTACAAATCTGAAAAATATAATTCCAATAAGAAGCATTTTTCACCTGCAAGGACAAGATCCTCAGTTGGCGTAAGTCAGGCCAGCTCTGCTTACTGCAATGGAACAATGCTGATTTGCACCCAGCCTGGTTCTGGCCTGTTGTATTTCTTAGTTGGATGTTTAATTGCAGAAAGCGGGAGCATAGCTAGGCGGAATGGGCGCTGGTGCAGAAGATGGAATCCTCCCCCCTCCCCCGGGAAGGGGACAGAACTGTACCACGGACTGTAAGCCCCCAGGGTCATGGGCCCCAGTCTAACTCTATCATCTATCCTTACCATAGCTATGATCTTGGCAGAAAGTCCAGTGTCCCTGTCCACTTTGGGGAGGGAAAAGCTGCATTTTGCAGATGGCAAAATAGGCTGTAGTAAAAATGGAAAATCCAGGAAAACTGGAGAGGCCTCTCCTTCCTCAGTCCTACCAGGTCCTCAGCACAGCAAGACTGCAAATGCATCTTCTCAGAAGATTAATCACCAAAAAACCAAGGTGATGGCCTTTTCCCCTAAGCGGAAGATTAATAAATGGTTCTTGGACGGGCATGAGGGGGAACAGGTGGCTGTATATAAATACCTGGGTGTGATCTTCCAGGCCAGTGGATGTTGGGGAACCCATGTAGCCGCGGTACGCAGACAGGCAATGAAAGTACGGAGAGCAATATGCGGTTACTTTAGGGCTAATCGAGGTCATCTAGTTCTCCCAGCCTTGAGGGTGTATAGGGCTAAGTGTCTTGCCCAACTATTATATGGTGCCCAATTGTGGGCATTAGGGAAATCTGCCACCTTGGAGTCGGTCCAGACAACGTTTCTCCACTCTCTCCTGGCCCTGCCTAAACATGCACCTTGTTGTGCAGTGCGACTAGAGTGTGGAGTTCAACCTATAGAGACTAGAATTTGGCTCCTAGTAACAGGTTATTGGTCGAAGCTCCATTACGGATTAACTACTCCTTTGGCGTCCTTAATTTTACAGAAAGGGTCCCATAACGTATGGGGACAACAGGTTCAAAGGAAGTTAACTAGTTTAGGGCTGCCACTGGACAATTTACTCTCTTTGGGGTATTTGGCAGCCAGGAGACGTATTCATCAGAGAATTAATGATGTCAGCATGCGTGAGAAGGGAACGATGGTGGAACTGATGGAGTTTGCCCAGCTCCCCCCATTGTATCTACAATGGCAGCTCCCCCCTCGGGTCCAAAGGTGTGTTACTATGGCACAAATGAATGTGTTTCCAACAGCGTCTACAGAGGACCGCTTTTGTGCTCGGCCCCTGTCCCTTTGTCTTTGTGGGTGTTCCCC
>QEPC01005108.1:4172830-4211917 GCA_003113815.1 Sphenodon punctatus
GGTTTAAGTTTCATTTCATTACAAAACTGAAATGAAACTTAAAGCAATCTAAAAATCCTACTCAACGCCTGCTGTTCAGAACAGTGACTAGCTCATCAGGTGTTGGGAAGGGGGGGAGGCAGATAATATATATATATATGGATATGGGATGGGGGGATGGATAGATAGATAGATAGATAGATAGTAGAGAGTTGTAGGAGTTAGCTTAGTGATAGAGATAGCGTTAGTGATTTAGTTTTAGTGTTTGTAGGAGTACTTATTAGATAATCCATTTAGTTCATAGCATTTAGAATAGTTAATAGCAGTTAGATTTAGTGTAGCTAGATCTATATAATATTAGATAAAATAATAATAAAAAAACCCCATATAAAAACCAAAAAACCAAATAAAAAACAAAAGAAAACCATATAAAACCCAATAAAAAACCAAAAAAACATATAAAAAACAAAAAAACACCCATAACAACATTTCCCAAACAGCTGAATGGAACAGCCGAACAGCCTAACTGAATGGCCGAACTGAACGGCCGAACCGAACAGCTGAACCCGAACTCGGCAAACTAGCCGAACCGAACGGCCGAACCGAATGGAGCCGAACCGAATGGCCGAACCGAACGGAGCCAAACCGAACGGAGCCGAACAGCCGAACCCGAACCGCGATCTGTTCGCCCATCCCTACACCTGCATTGCCTCCTTTGGTGTTATTCTGATTTGCACCTGTGCAAGGGAGATCAGAATCCCACCTACTGAAATCCATGGAGTTAAAGCAGGGTTTAAAGCATCATAGTTGGAAGCAGAATGTGGCTCATTGGGTCTAAATTGCATTTATTGCCCTCCAGAAGTTGCTTGGCTAAATCCAGATACAGAATAACTGTCCTGACGGTCAGTGACTTTGCAGTCAAGGATATATTTAACACATAGAGGACAATCCTGTCCTCACTGAAGTCAATGGCTGAGCTACCCTTGACTTTAGTGGGTGAGGATCACACTTGTAGTGTTTGAATTGTGACAACCTAACATGTTTCCAAAGCGAAAAATGGCAATGTCCCATTAGGAAGCCCAAGTCTGATCTCAGCTATACTGGTATAAATCACAAGTAATTCCACTGATGTCAATAAGCTGCATCATTCCCTCTCTTTGCTTTGCCTGTGGGAGTAGGTTTGGAGAGCAAGTTTCTCTGATGGTCTATGGGTGTCTCTACATCAGGGGTGTGGAACCTTTTCCCTCCTGGGGGCCACTTTGAAAGCTTGCACACGCTCCGAGGGTCACACAGAAGTTAGTGCAGGGGTGCTTAACGGATGCACTCAAGGAAAGGCGGGCCCAAATCATGGATCTGTGCCATGGATCTGTCCCCTATCCTTGTTTGCATGACCTCATCTCTGCTCCCTTCCCCTGAGCTCAGTTTTTCAGTAACTGGAGGTAAGAACTGGATCCAAGGGCCAGATCCAGGAAGTGGAAAGGGGCCACATAAAAACTTGCCGCGGGCTACATTTGGCCCCTGGGCCTGGGGTTCCCAATCCCTGCTCTACATGTTGTGTTGACCATGGGGGAAATCAGTCCCATGGTGACATCATCCCAGGGCAGAGCAGTTTTAGCAAACATTCATGTTACTCTGTGGCTCTTTTTAAATGAGACACAACTACGCGTGTATGGGTGTGTCTCATTTGTACAGTGGTGGCGGGTGTGTGCTCCCGCATAACACGCATCCTCACCCACCTCCACTCATCGCCCCCGCATGGAGGAACTGGTGTGCTCTGTGCAGGGGCATGTGGGTGGGGAGATGGGTGTGTGCCCATCTGCACATGCCCCTTCACTGGCGGGCTCATGGACCTCCCCCCAGCCATGGCCTGTTTAAAAAAGGCCTGCGTTTAATCTGCCACTCTATGGATACTGCCCACCAGTGGGAGTCCTTTGAGTGGCAGCATATGTGAGGCTGCCCCTGATGACTGTTTGGAAGCTGCAGCTGGTGCAAAATGTGGAGGCCCAGCTCCTTTCAGGGACAGGTCACCGGAAGTACATTACACCAGTGCTCTGGAGTCTGCGCTGGCTGCCTATAACTTTCTGGGCACAGTTCAAGGTGCTGTTTTTGACTTTTCAGTAAAGCATTTGGTGGGCAGGGATAGAGATTAGGTGGGAGGTTGTGGGCCCGGGGTGGGTGGGTGGGTTTTGGAGTGGGTAGGGTTTTTTGGGATTGTATTTTAATGTCTTTTAACTATATTTTATGTGTTTGTAAGCTGCCCTGAACCTCTGGGGAAGGGCGAGATATAAATGTTAATAAAATAAATAAATAAAAAATATAAAATAAACATGGAAGCTAATCCTTGGTGCCTCATGTATGGCTGTTGGGGCTCTGCGTTGGTTGGTTGTCAGGAGGGAGCAGAGAACTCAACCCACTCCATACCTGACAAATGACAAGAGGGGACAAGGAAATCCATCTTCAGGAGGGACAGGGAATCCCCTGGTTGGGAGTCCCTTTTCACCACTGGTCAGTTGTCAGGCGGGGCGCAGGGAACACAACCCATAATGAGTCATTTTCTGAAATTGACTTAGCTCCCTCTTCCCTGGTGAGTTTCACTCCAAGTGGTTTACTCCAGCCCTGCAGGTGATACTGACCAGGCCAATGGGAGCGTTCCTTAGCTTCAGCACTAACACTTGATTGGCTCTAGGTGGCAGCATAGGAAGAAGCTGCTGATCACTGGAGGGCACTGAGCTATAAACAGAGTCCTATGAATTCTGCACTGTTACAATTGTAGCCATTTTCACAGAATCTTGCATTTGGCCAAAAACTGCCTCTTACAGCACAGAATTCTAGTCTGAGAGGGGAGCAATGTGAGCTAGTCAACTGGGTCCTGGCACTGTTAACTGCTGGTATACATTCCTGAGCCATGGAATTCTGTGCCACAGTTGCTGAAAAGGGTCAGCCCATGGCCACTCAGGGGAGAGTACAGTTCCCCCTCTCTACTATTTTGTGAGGTTTTTTAAACAAGTGAGATGTTCAAAATATATGCAACAGCAGGCTGGGAAATTAATTCATCCAAATCTGCATATTTTATAGCATTTAGTTAATTTGCATAATAAATTCTGCCTGTCAAAGCTAGGTTAACTGTTTGCAGAATTTTGGTTGCCTGGTTGCAGAATTTGGAGAAAGAAAGAAAAAAGGCATTGCCGATTGAATGGGACCCTGGCTATAAAAGGCTGAGCCAGAGCTCAGAAAGCACGACGACCGGGGAAGAGGTCCCTGTGCTAAGGGAGAAGAAGCCACCTCAAGAGTGCCCAAGGGAGAGAGGGCCAGAAAGCTGCAGGCCCAATCCAGATGTTGAGTCACATGTGGCTTTTCTGAACCTGGCTGATTAGGGGCTAGGTCAGAAGGGTCCCAAATTGGATGTCCAGGAGAGGACTTGTCAAAATGTCAGGAGGTGAGAACCTAGGAAGGTGGTGCGTATCTTGTATTGTGGAACTGTTGTTTTGGGGTTTATTATAATAAAGAAGCACTTGGTGGTGAAAGCTGCCATGCACTGAATGTTTGGCCCCGGATCTTGCAACAATTCCCAGCCAGAAAGGAGCAGTCATGTTACATGCACACAGAGTCACAAACACATGCACAGCGTTGGACTGCGGTTACTCCACTGTATTTCTAAGGCCTGTGAGCACTGAAGCAGTAGAGGGCTTGGGATCTCTTTCTTCATCACTGATACTTTCTTCTGGCTTATATAATTGTCAATCAGGAGTCACTTCACTGACTACAGTGGAGTTAAACCCAGCTAAACAAGAGCAGAATCAGGTCTAATCAGCTACCCCACAGTTTTAAGATGAGGCTGTCACTCTGTCTAGGAAGGTCAAGGGGTGGTGAGGGAGAAGGTTTGGAGAAATGGCTAAAGCGCCACAGCTCCGCTCCTGTGGTTCATGATGTCATTGGAATGACTTAATGGAATTATGGCCTTATGCTGAGCTTGGGTGTATATTATTCTACATAAATTAAATCTTTTGAAATGGGAGCTTATTGTTTTTAATAACTTAGGTTGTCTAATTCCTTTCTCATGTTAGTGCTTCAATAAACATCTCTCATGTTAAACTTACTCCTGATTCTCCCTTGCCAGCTCTTGGCTCAGAGCTGGTAGAAGGGACTAATCCTTTTTGTTTTAAGTCCCAGAGACATTGTGCTGCTAGTATGATGTCATTGCTGTGTGCATCCCTTCATTAACTACTGGTGAGTCATTATTATGGGGGCTAATAGAGAGAGGATTATCCCTTTATTGAATCAAAGGCACAGCACTTTTGGGGATGTTGTTGTTGTGCCTCCTTGGTTTTTTTAACCCTTTAAATTCCAACACAGGATTTTTCTAGCAGTGGGCCAAATTCTGGAACCCTTATAGAACTGAAAGCCATCTGCTATGGTACCTACGTGTCCTTACTTTAGCACACACCTCCGCATCTCACCCTCTTTAATATACCGACCCTCACAACCCCCGTTAAGATATCAAGTGTTAGGAAAAGCCTAGCTTGCAGCTGCTTGTGCACCCTTCATTCTGGCCCGGTGAACATTCGTCCTGTGCACTGAACAAGGCAGGAATCCTGTGATCATGTAATAAAAGACCCTATCATAATGCATACAGGGAAGAGGGCTGCACCAGTTGATCATAAAAACACAACATAGTAGAGTTAGGTCAAAATTATGATTTCATTCATACATGCCTAATAAGTGGTTATAAGATGATCAAAGTTACAGAACAACTTCCATATAAGGAGAGGCTCAGTAGGTTAGAGCTCTTCAGCTTAGAGAAGATACAACTGGTGGGGGGATATGATAGAGGTTTACAAAATCATGAGTGGTGTGAAATAAGTAAATAGGGAGCTGTTATTTACCCTTCCCTCATAATATTTGGGCAAGGGGTCACCCGATGATATATTAACTGGCAGCAGTTTCAAAACAAACAAAAGGAAGAACTTTTCACTCAATGCACAATTAACCTGTGGAATTCATCGCCAGGGGGATGTTGAGGCAGCCAGTAGTATAACTGGATTAAAAAAAGGGACTGGATACGTTCTTAGAAGGTAGGCCCATAAGTGGCTGTTAGTGAAGTTGGTCAGGAGATGAGACCTCTGACATTTGGAGACTAGGAATGAACAGCAGGAGAATGGATCACTCCATTATGACCGGTTATACCCTTCTCTAAAGCAACCGAAGCTGCGATGGTCAGAGACAGGATGCTGGACTAGATGGACCCCGTTTGGCACTTTGCCAGGTCACAGACAGGAATAGCAAAGAGCAGACCAGAATTTCAAGCGTTTGGCATTCAAAACCAAGGCCAGATGTTCTAAAAGAGCTCAGCTCCCATTTAAGCACTAAAAGAAGGCTCAAGCACAGAAGGGCTAAGCTCAGGGGGAAAGGTACAGAGACCAGGGTCTGCGCTCAAAGATGGGGGATGCATCTGCAGAGCAGATCCATAATTTGGACCCTCCCTTCCCATGTTCTGAGCACAGACACTGACCACTCCCCCACCACAATGCCTATTAGGTCCTTTGTAATTGTACTAATTTAAAAATGGTCTGTGGGAGAGAAAAGGTTCTCTATTTCTTATTTATGTTATAACCTCCCATATCAAACTAACCTTAGTAGATATGTTTTTGGGGGGGATTAAGCCATGTCAAGATATTGAAGGGTCCAAAAGAATGTTCAGAGGAAAGAAACAGAACATCTGCACTGGGGAGACCTTACCTGGGGCACTTTGTCCAGGTTGGGGCACCTCATTATAAGAAAGATAATGCAAACAATATCATTTTATTTACAACATGGGAAAGATAGAAATGAGGGAAGGAGATATGGAAGGTGACAAATAATTTAAAAGATGTATCTGGCAACAGCTCTTATTGACCCAAACCACTTCTGTAGCTGGCCAGTTCTCTGATCAGACCCCACTTACCATACCAGTAACCTTATCCAGACCACTGATCCAGGAAATGAGGAGCAATGCAAATCTTTCTTAATGTCATGGTGCAGGCCCAATCTGGCTCAGTTACTGTCCCTGCCGGCTGGCTGCATTCTGGTCTGGGCCTTACTACAATTCTCCAATCAAGGATGCCAGGCTAGGTCAGAAGCCCTCTTGTCCTCAGACCCCAGGCTGGGGCCCTACCACTTGCTCATTGCAGGCTTTCTGGGGAAAAGTCTAGACTTGTGGGGAGAAATGGAGGAGTCTTCCACTGCCACAATCTCCTCTCTGATCTGCTGGCTGAGGGCTCACCCTCCTAGTCTCAGTCCCTGTCCTTCGCCACTCAGCTCTCCTTCCTCTTCCGGGTCAGAGGTCACATCTCCCCTCTGAATCTTCTCAGGATACTGTGTCTTTAAGACTCAGAATGCAGTTCCAGGTGCAGCTGCTCGTACGTTTTTTGCTAGCTAGACAACAGAAACCCAGCCCGCACTTTGCTGGGTCAAGCGGTTACTTTAGCCTCCGGAAGGGAAGATTATGGGGCGACATGAGAGCAGTCTTCAGACATCTAAAGGGCTGTCACAAAGACATTGGCAAGGACCTGTTCTGCACGGCTACCCAGGGCAGGACTAGAAACAATGGGATTAAGTTCCACAAAGGTAGATTTTGGTTAAATACCAGGAAGAACTTCCTAAATGTAAGAGCTGTGTAGCAATGGAATGAGCTGCCTAGGGAGGCTGGAGGTTTTCAGCGGGGATGCTGTAGCTGAAGACATCCTGCATCAAACCAAGAGAGTTGGACTAGAAGAACTTCAGTGTTGCACCCAACTCCATGATTTTATGACATAAATCATGGCCAGAAAAAAGAAGGATGTGGACATGGAAGATTATAATTAAGGCTGTAAAAATCGACTCCCCTGCTTACCTCTGGCTAATATACTCGTTTTTGAGCTGGTGAGTGGATTTTCCCAGATCATACATGCCCCCCTCCCCTCCACTGTAAATCCGAGCCTGGTCAGTAGCCTTTTATGCCTAGCTAGTGAATTATTTATATACATTTTACAGCCCTGGTCAGACTGTATACTATTTTTATTAATAATGTATTAATCCCTTAAATCCTTTAATAAATTGAAGTTTAACATCAAATATGATCCTCAAACAAAATGCAAACAGGATCAGCCATCTGTGCTATTTCCAGCAGCATGCTTCCCCAAAGTGCTGTCCGTATCTCTCCAGCGATCTCACAGACTCCAACAGCGGTTGGTAAGCAGGGCATTAATCCAGCCTGTCATCGATCGTGGCTTTCACTGTTGTAAAGCGGGAGATGCAGAGTCTGCCATCACCTAAAGGAAATGACGGCCACAGAAAGCAGGAGATTGAATGACAGCTTGCTTGCATGTTTCCTTCTCTTATCTCCGCTATGTCACACACTATCAGTGCTGGATTATAATAAAGAATACAACATTGGGAACATAATTAGCCACAGACATCTTTGAGGAACCACAAGGCTGCTAATGTTACTCAGCAAACCGAGCTACCTGATGCTGCGCTCCAGACAGAGGCTTAACTGATACTCAAACTTAAGTCTTTGGGTAAGAAAAGTCTTAGCTGTAAATCTTCAGCTCCCTGCAGTTTAAACCAAAAAGCTAATATAGCATGGAAACTTTGAAGAATTTTTATCTACTGCATAACGTTGGTAATGCGTGATGATTCTATCTTAGCAGGTCTGATGTCTGCAAGACCTGAGAGCCCAAACATGATTAATGAAATTGTTTCTTATAACTACTGTGTATCACAAAGTCAGAAAAATAATAAGGCAGTGTCATAAGAAAATAGTAGCAGTTCTGTTAGCATCAGATACCTCCAACATGTCTGGGCTGGATAAAATAAAATGAGATTTAACAAAGACAACTACAAATATTACACATAGGGACAAAAAAACATAGGCACAAATAAAAAATGGAGGACAGTTAATTAGGCGGTAGCATTGTAGAGAAGCATGTGGTGAGTTACAAACTGAACAGAAGTCAACAATGTGACACGGTTGCAAAAAAGGCAAATGCCATTTGGTTCTGCATTGGCAGAAGCATTATGTCAAAGATATGGGAAGTACTGGTGCAATTTTACTTGGCCCTGGTGAGAACTCACCTGGGATATTGTGTTCAGTTTTGGGCACTGCACTTCAGGAAGGATGTTGACAAACTGGAGAGGATTCAGAGGCTGGAACACAAGTCATGTAAGGAAGGGCTGAAGGAATTTGGAATTTTTTAGCCTACCGAGAAGAATGTCAGTCCTTGGGTCTTGAACCCTTGACCCTGGACGATTGGAGAAGATGTTTGCTCTTCTCCCCATTTTGGGTAAAAACACAAGTGATAGTGACATGCCACTATCATGACCCAACCCAGGGCAGAAATCTGTGGGGGACATGGTCCAGGTTCTGTCAGGGCACTGACCATATGTGCCTGTGTCTGAGCCACCATCCCATCGCCTGCACAACCGGGGGAGGGCTGCAACAGACGTGTGGGCAGCTGGCCCCACCCTGTGCTGCTCCCGATGCCCTGTCCCCCACCATGATGGACGGTCATGGCGGGTCCCAGGCCAGGTTATAGTGGGCCACAACAGACGTGCTAGCCTGCTTTGGCCTAGTCAGGTGGGCCTTAGCCTGGGCGGTGACATCAGGGGTTTCCTGAGCCACAGCAGGGCTAAGTGGGCTATCATCACATCTGTTTTTACCCTCTGTGTTTGTTCCTTGTTCAAGTTGCATTTGTGTTCCAGGTCTGTTTCTAGCCCCCTTGTCTTGCTCTAGTGGTTTTCCCTAGCTTTGATCCTTGATGTTCCCTTTCTAGTTTCCAGGCTCCCTGTTCCCTCTCTGGTTTCCAGGCCCCTTATTCCCTTCCAGTTTCCAGGCCCTTGGACTCCTCTAGTTTCTAGCCTCCCTGTTCCCCCTTGCTTCCTGACTCCTGGTTCCCTCTGTGCTTTGGGTTCCCTGAGTCCTTAGTCCCTGTTCCTTCCTGGACCTCAATGATGAGCAGTATGCTCGTTGAGGCCAGCAAGGCTGTGATGAGCTTCACTCTCCCTCAAATTGGAGGATGGCTGAGAGGTCTCCCCTCCCTTTGCTGCTACCCTTCTCTCAGTCCCAGGTCTGTTATCCCAGCTCTGTGTGCCCTGACACTCACCCCTGTGACAGCACCCCCCTCTAGGTCCCAGGTCTGTCCTCTCCCAGCTTTCGCTCTCCCCTTCTGCTTCCTGTTCCCCGACCCTCACCCTCTGGCAAAGAAGATTAACATGACAGCAGTTTTCAAACATCTAAAAGGTTGCTACAAAAAAGATGGAGAAGAATTGTTTTTCACTGCCACAGAGAAGAGAACACGAGGCAGTGGGTTTAAAACTGCAGCAAGGTAGAGTTTAGGGAAGTACTAGGGGAAATGTCTTAACTCTAAAAGCAGCTGGGCAATGGAATTGGTTGCCCAAGCAGGGGGTGAAATCTCCTTCATTTGAGGTTTTCAAAAACCTTCTGGACAAGCATATCTGTAAAGCTGTAGATATAGCTTGCTGGAGCAAGGGGTTGGACTCATGTCTGCCAGACACCAAGGGACAGACTCTATAGATAGAATCTGGGCATTAATGGGTTTGAGACTCTATAGATTTAATTGACTCTACAGAGTCCAGATTGACTCTATAGATAGACTTTGGGTATTATTTAATTGGTCTGAGACTCTAGAAATAGAATCTGGGAATCCTGCCAGTTCCAGCCTCTCTCTCCTCCTCCCTCTCTCTTCTCTACATTCGAGGCTCACTCTGTACATCTCTACTCTCCACTCCATCTCCGTGTTGCTGTTATCTACCGCCTTCCTGGTCCACTCCCCTCCTTTCTGTCCGATTTTGACTTCTGGCTCACTTTTTTCATCTCTGACAACATTCCCACTCTCATCCTTGCGGACTTCAACATCCGTACCGATGTCCCCTCCCATCCTACTACCTCCTGCTTCCTTTCTCTTACTTCTTCCTTCAACCTCCATCTTTGGACTCACTGCTCTACACACTGTAATGGCCACTCCGTCGACCTTATCTTCTCTAAAAACTGCTCTGTCTCCGACCTTTCTTTTGACGCCCTCTCCATCTCTGACCACCATTTTGCCACATTCCATATCTCCCACTCCCCTCCCCCCTCTCACCCATCACCCTCTCCTTCATTGACTCAATCCATTAATCCCTTGAACTTTACTTCCTCTCTTCTCTCATCAGTCTCTTCTGTCTCCTCACCTGACTCTGCTTTCTCTGCTTTCAATGCTTCTCTGTCCTCTACCTTAGACTTCCTTGCTCCCCTCTCCTCCCGCCCTACCCATTCCTTCAACCCCCTACCCTGGCTCACACGCTCCATCCACCACCTCCACTCCTGCACTCGTGCTGCTGAGAGCCTCTGGTGGAAATCTCACAGTCATGCTGACTTTCTTCACTTTAAGTTCTCCCTCTCTTTCCTCATCTCTTCCATCTCCCTCACTAAACAGCACTACTTTGTCACCTGCATTGAATCCTGTTCTTGTGACCCCCCCCGTCACCTCTTCTCAACCTTCAATTCCCTTCTCAAGCCCCCTTGTCCTCCATCCGCCTCTTCCCTCGCTGCACAGGATCTCACCTCATTTTTCACTAACAAGATAGATAAACTCCACTTTGGTATTGCTTCCCACTCCTCTCCATTCCATTTGTTTCCCACCTTCTCCTCCCCCTCCCTCCTGTCCTCCTTCCCCCAAGCCCCCCTTGAGGAAAGCACCCCCATGCTCTCCACTTCCCGCCTTTCCACTTGTCCCCTTGACCCTACCCCTTCTTGCTCTCGCACCAATTGTTTCCCATCCCTCCTGCACATAGTCAACTCTCTTTCTCTATTGGCTCCTTTCCCTCTGCCTTAAAACATGTCACTGTTTCTCCTGTCCTCAAGGAGCCTACCCTTGATCCTTCCAATCCCTCTAATTACCATCCCATCCCTCTCCTTCCTTTTGCCTCTAAGCTCCTGGAATGTGCTGTGTACACCCATTGCCTCGACTTCCTCTCTGCCAACTCCTCCCTTGACCCTCTCCAGTCTGGCTTCCACCCCCTCCACTCTACTGAGACTGCTCTTGATAAAATAACTAACGACCTTCTCTTAGCAAAATCCAATTGCCTCTACTCCATCCTTGTCCTCCTTGATCTCTCTGCTGTTTTTGACACTGTCGACCACTCTCTCTTACTTGACTCCCTTGTTTTCTGTGGCTCAGTCCTCAACTGGTTCTCTTCCTACCTCTCTGACTTATCCTTCAATGTGTCTCTTGCTGGTGCCTCCTCTACTTCTCTTTCCTTCTTGGTTGGAGTTCCCCAAGGCCCTCTTCTCTTCTCTCTATACACTTTGCCCCTAGACAAACTCATTGAATCTCATGGCTTCCAGTACCACCTGTATGCTGATGATACCCAACTCTACTCTCTCTCTCCCTCTATCCAGTCTCACCTCACTAACTGCCTCTCTGACATTTCTGCCTGGATGTCTCATCGTAAGCTCAAACTTAACATGGCTAAAACTGAACTACTCATCTTCCCCCCTAATCCTCCCTCTCTCTCTTCCTTCTCTGTCTTCATTGATGGGGTCAACATCCAGCCTGTCCCTCAGGCACGTAGTATAGGGTTTATCTTTGACTCCTCCCTCTCCTTTAAACCTCAGATCGATTCTGTTGCCAAATCCTGTCTCTTCTCTCTGCACAACATTGCTAAGATCCGTCCTTTCCTCACTGTTTCCTTTTCTAAAACCCTTGTCCATGCCCTGGTCATCTCTCGCCTCGACTATTGCAACCTCCTTCTCACTGGCCTTCCTTGCTCTCACCTTGCTCCTCTCATTTCTCTTCATAACTCTGCTGCCAAGGTCATCCACCTTGCCTGCCGCTTTGACCACATACAGCCCTTCCTCTCCTCTCTCCACTGGCTCCCTCTTCCTGAACACATTCTGCACAAACTCCTATTATTTACCTACAAGGCTCTTCATGGCCTTGCTCCCCCCTATCTCTCAGCATTCATTTCCTGCTACACTCCTGTCCGGGAACTTTGCTCCTCCTCTGCCACCACCCTCGTCTGCTCACAGCATCCCTGCTCCTCAAAACGCATCCGCCCCTTTTCCCTGGCAGCCCCCCATGCCTGGAACTCAGCTCTACCTCTCCTTTTCCATCGACCCAGGCCATGCAGTCTCCTTATTTTTCCAGTGCCTTTCAGCTGTGGGGGCTTGGATGAGGTCGAGCCATCTGCTATTGAATCCTGACAAGACGGAGGTGATGTTAGTGGGTGAGGGCTTGGGGGACCTGGGGGTGGTTGAATCTCCTCTTGTTGGGGGGGTTCACCCTCCCATGGTCTCTCAAGTGCGGAGTCTGGGTATGCTCCTCGATTCGCGGCTCAGCCTGAAATCTCAGGTTGTGGCTGTGGCGGGGAGTGCGTTCCGGCAGTTACATCTTGTCCGGCGGCTTCGGCCGTATCTCATACTCCGACCTCGCCACTGTCATCCATGCCTTCATCACCTTGAGGCTGGATTACTGCAACGCGCTCTACGTGGGACTGCCCGAGAAGCTGGTCCGGAGGCTGCAGCTGGTGCAGAATGCTGCGGCCCGTCTCCTTATGGGGGCAAGTCGCAGGGAGCACATGACACCAGTGCTCCGGACGCTGCACTGACTGCCTATAAAACACCGGGCCAGGTTCAAGGTGCTGGTTTTAACCTTTAAAGCCCTTCACAGCCTGGGCCCTGCTTATCTGCAGGACCGCCTCACTCCCCATGTGCCCGTGCGACCCTTGAGATCGTCCATGGGAGCCTTTTTGGAGGTTCCCCGGGCGAGGAGGGTGGCCCTGTGCTTTTTCGGTGGCCGGCCCTGTGCTGTGGAATTCACTCCTGGAGGAGGCTCAGTTGTCTCCCACTCTCCTGATGTTTCGGCATGTATGTAAGACCTGACTGTTCCGTCAGGCTTTTGGCGAGGGGTAGGGGTGGGGGGTTTCCCCACATTGTATTGTATTTTAATTTTTTTAAATTGTTTAAATTGTTTTTTTTTAAAATGTATTGAATGTTGTTCACCGCCCCGGGCTGCCCTGTGGGCAGGAGGGGCGGGATATAAATTTTAAATAAAATAAAATAAAATAAAAACTCCCTCCCTGAACACATTCGCTCGGCTTCCTCCCTCCAAATCTTCAAATCACTCCTCAAAACCAACCTCTTCTGTCAAGCTTTCCCTGGCTCCTTGTTTCCCTTGTCCCCTTGCTGACTTCTCCTGAATCATCATATCTTGTGTAACATTAAATGAGTAACTACACCTTTGTAACTAAGCCGAGCACGTGCACCTGAGACCTCATGAGTTCGTGTATGTATCCTTGTCTCTTCCTCTGTTTCCCCCCGCTTTGTCTCCCCTCCCCCTTGTCTCTCTTAGATTGTAAGCCTGCTAGCGCAGAGACCGTGTCTCTCTCTTACAATTGTAAAGTGCCAGGTACATTGCTTGTGCTATATGAATGTTTAATAATAATAATAATTAATAACTATTATTATTAATATTTTATTATTAAATAAATAAATAAATACACCACCCTTCCCATTATGGCGGAGGGCAACTTACAGTTAATAAAAGCATCTGAAAATCCCCTTAACCCTCCTACAACCCTTCCCTAACCTCATCCACACCTAACCCCATCCAGCCCTATCCCTGCCTGACAAATGCCTGGCCAAATAAAAAGGTCTTACATCCTTTCCAGAAAATGAGCAGGCTTGGGCTTAGACAAACCTCCAAGGGGAGGGAGTTCCATAATCATGGGGCAGCCACCGAGAACACCGCTCTGCGTGCCCTTGCTGTAGAAACTTCACGGGCAGATGGTACCTGTAAAATGGTGCTCCTAGCTGACCTCAGAGGCCGCAATGGGACATCAGGGAAGAGGCTGTCTTTCAGGTACCTGGGACCCAACCCATTTATTTGTTCCTGGAAAGCTATTGGCAGCCAGTGCAGACTCAGGAGCACTGGTGTAATGTACTCCCAGGGACCTGCCCCCAGCAGAAGACAGGCCACTGTGTTTTGCACCAACTACAGCTTCTCTAATAAGCACCTATATTTCTTAAGCTCTCTGCCCTGAGACTCCATCGTAAAATCTATCAAACACTACTTGGTACCAGGGGTGAACAGTTAACACTGGACATTGAAGAAATGAAGGAGAAAAACTGGCAAAGGAGCAGCTAAGATCCCCAGTAGAGTGGAATCTCCCCAATAATGCAGTAGACAACTGGATAAAGTTTAAGCAGAGATTCAGCATAGCAAAAGGTAGCCATTTCCCTTCATATAGGTGGGCCCAAGGTACTGGATGTCTATAATAGTGTGCAGTTATGCCAGAAAGAGTAGACTAGTTATGAGACTACGCTGCAATGATTTGAATAGTACTGTGTTCCGAGAGAGAGAGAGAGAGAGAGAAACTGTTGAGATGCACATTTCATAAGAGAGTTCAAAGAGAGGGAGACACTTTGAACAGTTTATGACTGAGCTTAGTCTGGTGAGTCAAACATGTCATTTTGGAGAGCTCTCAGATTCCATCAGTTGAGGTCAGTGTTAGGTGGGATAGGGAGGAAGGAAGGGGATTCGAGGCACAGGGAACAGGTTCCTGCTCCTACTTTGGTCTTAGCGAAGCTCACGTGGAGAATAAATGCCCTCAGGATCTTGTGGGGGCTTTCTCTCAGGGACTAAGAGCAACCCAGATCATCACCGGGTGGAGAGGGCAGTAGGGATGGGCGAACGCGGTTCGGAAGTTCGGAGTTCGACCCGAACTCGGCCTGTTCGGACGACCGAACGGAACTTCGGAACCGAATGCTCGAACTTCAGAACAGTTCAGATGAGTTTGGATGAGTTTGGGGGTGGGAAAAACGTGACGTTGGGCAGGAAAAACATGACTGGAAGGGGGAGGCAGCTGAGGAGCAGACTTCCTGGCACCAGGGGTGGACACCAGTGGTGGTTTCGGGGCCAAAAATACTGATACCTAAAAATTTTCAGTTTTAGTACCGATGGCACTTTTTTGAACGTTCGGCCGAGTTCAGTCGAACTGAACTCCACTGAACCGTACAGCCGAACCCGAACTCAGGTTTCGAATTGAACGACTGAACGTCCAAACATCTGAACGGCGTTCTGTTCGCCCATCCGTAGAGGGCAGTTCCCTGGGGAAGAGAAGGGATACAGGTTATGGGCTGCTCACACTCTCAGAATGTCTCAGCGAGGGAAGGTCACCAGGAATACAAATCCTCGTGTTTGAGGTCTCAGGTCCAGGGGGAAGGTTCTTGTCATGAAGGGTTTGTGAGGGAAGAAGAGTAGGGGCAGGGCACATACACCACTTCCTTGCATGCTGCGGGGGTGCAGAGATTTGGGGGAGGGGGTGTTTCAACTCACAATTACTTACAAACACTCCGGTATAAGCACCCACACCTACAGATACACACTAGCTGTCACACTCACAGAGGCACAGTCACAATCAATCCTTCAACCACTCACACACATACACATAGTCACATCCACACAATTCTCAAGATGGGCACAATTGTACTAGAGTCTAAGTCAAAGCACAGGGCCAACCTCTCATACGATTACCAGCGGGGAGGAAATCTCCTGCTAGAGCTTTTATACAGATCTTCCCCTTTTCCTCAGGTTCTCCTGGTTGCTCCGTCCCCAGACCCTGCCTCTCTGTGGCTCTCTAGCCGTGCGCTGTGCCGCAGCTGTGTCCCCAGTTGCCCAGCAACCTGGGAACTGTGTGTTCCCGGTGTCTTATGGGTCCCGGCGTCGCCCTTTCGGCCATGTGTCGGGACGCTGTTGCATCTCCAGTTGCCTAGCAACTGGAGCCATGCTCTGGCGAGCCAGACTCCCATGCGTAGCCGGAATCACCTGTTGCCAGGCTGGGATCCTGACAGCCAGACCGTAAAAGCTCAGAAAGAGGCTACTAAAGATCCAAACTTGAACCATGAAAAGTCAGTCAGAATGTGCCAGGCAACAGATATTACCCAGGCCAGACTGAGGGGAAAACAAGGCACTGCATCAGTGGGCAAGGATCACAAATTCTCCAGACTACAAGAAAGTGCAAAAGCAGGACAGAGTGGAGAGTGCCAGAGAAAAGTCTGCACAAAGCAACCAGCATGAGTTTGCAGAAGGCAGCACAAAGACCTGCATATGTTGTGGTAACGAACGTAAGCCACACTGTTGACCTGCCTTTGGAAAACATTGCAAAAACTGCAAGAAGCGTAACTTTTCTTTGCAAGAGTTTATAAGCAGGAACATAAGGCACTCAGGAAGAAACAAAGGGTAAAAATAGACATGCGGCTGGCGCGGCGGCGACCTCAGCTGTGTCGGGAAGCCACGGTGGATACAGTCTGGACAGACACTGAACAGACATGCCTGCAGGCGGGGAGCACATCGAACATGCAGCCGACCAGCCCCGCACCTGCACTATGGCCAGCACCCCGACCCTGCCATGATGGGCAGCCCTGGCATCTGATGATGACCAGCCATGGCAGCCAGCCATGGCGGACCCAACATGAGCTGGCATACTGACCTGGGAACAGACATGATAGCCCGCTGTGGCCCGCTTTGGCTCAGTCAGGGGGGACCTTAATTCCGGACCAAAGTGTGACAAAGTGGGCCGCAGTGGTCTGCTGTCACATCTGTTTTTACCCAAAGCGTGCAGCATCAGTGAAGAAGGATTCTTCATAGGAATTATGCATGAAACAGCAGCATCAAGTGACTGGAGTCAGACCAGACTATTACTTTGGACATTAATGGGACCTTTGTGTTTTACAAGTGGGATGGTGATGTAAAAACAAATGTGGTGCCACTGCCAGAATATCTGGTACAGAAGCTGAAGGAAAAAACAAGATGCATTGAAACAAACAGGTAAAGATCAGAGATTATAGTGGGGAGCTTGATGTAATGGTATCTGAAAATGTTGAAAAAATATTGTTCGTAATTCTCTAAGGGAATAGAGCACCCATGGTACAGCTGAAAACATGTCAGCCCCTAGGCACAGAGAGTGAACTTTAGAGTGGCAGGGAATCAACAAGTTGAGGCTTAATTTCCAGATGTCTCTCATGGCATCGGAAAATTGTCAACAGAATATATAAAATAGAGATAACCGAGCTCAGCTGTCCCAAAGTACCTACCACTAGGACCATCCCTCTTGTCTTACAGCAAAGAGCCAGAGGATTTTGACAGATTGGCTGCACTACATATAATTGAGAAAACAGAAGAACCAACAGAATGGATCAATTCATTATTTACAGTGGAAAAGAAAGATGGAACCCTTCTCATATGTTTAGAACCCAAAAGTACATAAGAAGGAATCATTTTCCCACACCTCTGAAAGACAAGGAAGGTATCTTTGGGAAAATGGTTGAGGCAAAGATATTTCTCCACACTGGGTTCAGTGCTCTGATAAGGGTTTGTACAATGGGGTTAAGGCTAAATATACAAAAGTTCAAATTTTGTATCAGAGGAATAACTTATTTGGGCAAAAGGTTGACTGAACAAGGGGTACAGGACTACAGGTAGACCCCCAGCAGGATCGAGGTGATTACCAGAATTCCAGCCTCAACAGATAAAGAAGGGCCATAAAAATTCCTGGGATTGATAAACTTTATTAAGAAGTTTATACTACAAACTTACTGTTAAAACCAGCAACATGAGAACTCTCCCATGCAAAATTGTCCAATGGAATGGGATCCTAATCAGAATAAGGAGTTTGAGTAAAGAAGCTAATAAAGAAGGCTCCAGGTTGTAGACAATGTGATTGCAGCAGACTAAACAGATGCTTCTAAGAAAGGCTTATGCAAAAGTATGGTGAACACTGGAGTCTTTTGGCCTATGCTTCCAAGACACTAACCAAAACAGAGCGTTAATATCACACACAGAGAAGGAAGCCCTAGCTCTGGTTCATGGCTGCAAACAGTTCCATGTTTATATTTATGGGAGATCAGTGAGCTGAAGCAAATCAAAAGCTGCTGGTAGCTATTGGAAAAAATGGGTTAGCAGAAACTTCCCCTAGAATATAGAATTATTCTTTCAGTTACAGTTATATGATTTACCAACAGAATATAAACCAGGAAAAGATCTAGTGTTGGCTGAGACACTTTCTAGGGCCTTTGATGGATCTTGGAGAGGGACAAAATCCAGAATCTGACACTGTGCATGTTTACTTGCTAAAGAAAACATGCTTGGTCTCAGACAAAATGCGGGCAGCAATTGCTGAAGCTGCAGCTTGGAATAAGGCATTGCAAAGAGCCAGAAAAGCCACGGGCACAGGGTGACCTGGACAGGACCTGCCCAATCTGTATTATCCATTTCAGCACTGCGGCATTTGATTTAAAGGCAAGTGACTAATTGTTCCCAAAGTGTTGCAGTACCACAGGATACATGAAAGACACTTGGGGATGGAAGAGTGCAGAAGAAGGGCTAGAGAGGTTATGTACTGACCTCAAATGAATGCAGACATTGAAGAAACTATTAATGCTTGAGGAACCTATCTGAAAAACAGACCTAGACAAGTAAAGGTACCCATGATATTCAAGAGACTTTAGCTTCATGGTATAAAGTAGGCATTGATTAGTTCACACATGTTTGGAAAAACTGTTAATTTTGGATTACTTTGCATACTATCCAGAGATAGCACTACCAAAGGAGTCTACTGCAAAGGGTGTAATTGCTCGCACACACAAAATCCATCTTTGCTAGATGTAGCATGTCACAGGTGGTGATGTCAGATTACAGACCTCAGTCTAAGGGTTATGAATTCAGATAATTTGCAAACACTAATGAATTTAAGGTAAGCACATAGCATTTTAGACCCTTTTCACAGACACTCTAACACTGATAAAATGGGCATTACATTTTATTATACATGTTGCAGGGCACCTATGAGCACACCTTGCAGCCCTGCAACATGTATAATAAAATGTAACATCAATTTTATCAGTGTTCGAATGTCTGTGTGAAAAGGACCTGTTTTCTGCACTGGCAAACCCTAGTGCCTAGAGAACAGGTGTTATATATCTATGCAGATATACATATATTGCCCTTTTTACATGGACGGGGGTGGGTGGGGGATGGGTGTTTTGGCACGGTGTGTGTGTGTGTGTGTGTCCCTTTACATGGACACGCACCCACCTCCACACACACAGGGCCTCCTCCGGTTTTCTGGAGGACTCCATGGGTGGAGGTGGGTGGGTGATGGGTGGAGGTGGGTGGTTGTTGCACGAGAGCACACACGCACCCCCACCCATCCCGCTCGGTGTTCACATGGACAGACACCGAGCGGACACCCGTCCCGCAACTCACCACTGGCCATTTACATGGATGCCCCCCCCCCGCACACCCGCCCAAACACCGAGCGGGGGTGAGGGGGGCGTCCATGTAAAAATGGCCTATAAATAATTTTTTCAGTGTGACGATGTCAAAAATGAAGCTATCATCTTTATAACACAAAGATTTCTAATGAACATCATTATATCATATACAACGGTAGGAAACCAATAAAAAATAATAATTTGTGCAAACAATCTCTGCAAAATGGAGTATACACTCTCAATATGCCAGTAATAGATATATCTTAAAAATTTCTCTTTACATTGTTCTTTTCATTTACAGGTTTCTTAATTATATACCCCAGATGCTCTACACCTGAAACACGTAGGTTTGCATTGAGTATACTGGGTTGTATTTTCAACAGTATAAGCTTTTAATTTTTTGTATTGTATACAGTTTTATGTTATATTCATGTGGTTATTAGAGTTTTTATGTTGTATTTATAACCAGTAAATATACTTTATATATTCATATTTTTGGTTTCACTTGATCAGTAGCTTGATTTTTTATTACAGCACGTCTGTTAGGCCCCACCTATCCCCATCATGGGCAAGGGCTGCCTTCACCACAGAAACACGGGAGAAAAGGGCAGAGCAGTCAACGGAGTAGCCGTGCTTCAGTGCCCCTCTCCAAGAGACGGGCCTGGAACCCTTAAAGGAAAAGGCAGACCGCTTTGGGTATATCTGGACCTTTCATGAAATCTAGCCCAATGCCTGCCCCACCAGGCAAATCTGGAGCAGCAGCAGGAGGGACAACCTGGACTGGTAAATCAGTGCATCCTAGGGGGAGACATGGCAACCATCCCACGGTAGGCACAGGTTATATGTGGTGCATCTATCACCCTGCTCACAGGCATCCACCCATGCCAGGAGAAGCCTCCCTCCTCTCTGCCAGAGGAGGGTCCCATGGAACAATGAAGAAACCCAGGCCTTCATAAGCCTCTGGGGGGACAACAAGGTGCAATGAGACCTGCACCTATTGCACCAGAATGACTTGGTGTTCCAGTGGATCTACACCCAGATGGCGGACCTGGACTACCAACAGGACACAAGCCAATGCTGCCAGAGGGGCAGAGGAGCTTCAAGGAGGTTAGGGCCATTTAGCTAAGAGATGAGGTGATTAAGGGGGGGGGGGGGATATGATAGATGGTCATGAAATCATGATCGGGGGGGGACTAAAAAGCAAACACATGCTTGCCTTTACTCACAATTAGAAAACAAGGGGCTATGCCCTGAAGGTAAACAGCAACAAAATCAAAACAAACTAAAGAACATGCCATTTCACTCAGCAGACAATACAGTTGTGGAATTCATTGCCAGAGGAGGCAGAGAAAGTCAGCGCTATAACTAGCTTCAAACAGAAAATAGAGAAAGCTTCCAAGGACAGAGCCAGGAATGCTCAATAGTTGGAGCTCAAACACCTGGCTACCGGCAGTAGGCAGTGGTTGGCAGTAGGGATGGGTGAACGCGGTTCGGAAGTTCGGAGTTCGGCCCGAACTCAGCCTGTTCGGACGGCCGAACTCGAACACGAACACGAACATACCGAACAAACAGAACACCGAACGGCAAAATGGCCAAACAGTTCGGTCAGTTCGGATCACGTTTGGGTGAGTTTGGGTGGCAAAAAAAGGTTCACTGGAAGGTCAAACATGACAGAGAGGTGTAGTCAGTCACTGAGGAGCAGACTTCCAGGCACCAGGGGTGGAGAGGCTTTCAAGAAACGAAACTAATTATCTGCCTCCCCCCTTCCCAACACCTTCTGAGCTAGTCACTGTTCCTGAACAGCAGGCATTGAATAGGATTTTTAGATTGCTTTAAGTTTCATTTCAGTTTTGTACTGAAATGAAACTTAAACCATAAACTGAAACCTTGTGTTTTGCATTTCACTGTACAGACTCATTGAGTATGTATGTATTTCACTACAGACTCCTCTTCTGTTTGTGATCCCCCCCCATCCCATATATATGGGATGTATATATATCCATATATATCCATATATCCATATATATCCATATTTATAGCCATATATATATATATGGATATGGGATGGGGGATAGATAGATAGATAGATTAGATTAGATTAGATTAGATTATATTAGATTAGATGTAGGAGTTAGTTTAGTGATAGAGATAGCATTAGTGATTTAGTTTTAGTGTTTGTAGGAGTAGGTCTGTATACTTATTAGATAATCCATTTAGTTCATAGCATTTAGAATAGTTAATAGCAGTTAGATTTAGTGTAGATAGATAGATATAATATTAGATAAAAAAACAACAAAAAAACCCCATATAAAAACGAAAAAACCAAATAAAAAACAAAAGAAAACCATATAAAACCCAATAAAAAACCAAAAAACCATATAAAAAACAAAAATCCACCCATAACAACATTTCCTGAATGGCCGAACGGCCGAATCGAACAGCCGAACGACCTAAATGAACGGCCTGTTCGGACTACCGAACCGAACCGCCGAACTTGAACTCAGCGAACTAGCCGAACTGCCGAACTGAACGGACGAACCGAATGCAGCCGAACCGAACGGACGAACCGAACGGACGAACCGAATGCAGCCGAACCGAACAGCATGAACCCGAACCGCGATCTGTTCGCCCATCCCTAGTTGGCAGTAGATGGGTCACCCCCCCAATTACCTGTACATGTAAATTCCTTGAGCTCCTGTAACTGGCCACTGTCAGAGACAGGATGCTGGGCCTCATGGACCATGGGTCTGACCCATTATGACACTTCTCATGGCCTTAAGTTTGTTCATCAAAGGGTAATTTCAGACGTTACACCACCACGGTCAATCATGGCGAATCCCCCCGTGGAGATCGTGGCAGCGTAACATCTGTTGGGCCGAAAAGAGATTCCCTCCAGATGTTCACCCCCGGCGGGAATCTCTTTGACCATGCTTCCAGCCCTCCGACCACCCGGAGCTCCGGAAGCGTGGTCAAAGAGATTCTCGCTGGGGCTGAACAGCCGGCGGGAATCACTTTTCGGCCCAACAGACATGACGTTACCATGGTCAATCATGGGGGGATTCACCATGATCGACCGTGGTAACATCATGTCTGTTACCGTCCCATGGCCTGGAATCGGCATACGGTACCGCAGCCGATTCCGGGCCATGGCCAATTCCCCAGGGGGTGGGCGAGCGCAGCGGCCGGATTGGCTGCTGCGCCCGTCTGTCTCCTGGAGGGTGGGCAGCTGGGGGAACGGGGCTGTGCGGCCATACATTGCGCCGCCCCGCGCCGCCCCGTCCCCCGATCCTCCGTTGGAATCAGCCGGCATGTCTGGGGATTAAAAGGTAATTCCTGCCAAGGCCAAAGGGCGGCCCGGCACGTCTGAAATCACCCAAAGACAACAATTTCAGGAACGAGCATGGATGCCAAACTGAACCTTACATGGACCTTCTTGAATGCTTCCTCTGTATAGACAGATCTATCATGGCCCTGTGGATCATTGCCACCAGACTAGCCCAGGACCAGTCTTATACCTCTCCACAGGTCACTCTTCAGACCCTGAAGCACCCAGTCATTCTGGCAGAAGACTGGCCCATCAATGGTAGCTACAGCACAACAACAGGACCCTGGAATGGGGGTGGAGGAGGGAGATGGGTAGACGTTACTGGGGCTTGGGGCTTCTGGGGGGCCCGGGCTGCAAGGCCAGTACCATGAGATGGAAAGTGAGACTGAATGTTAGATGCTGTTGTGGATGCTTGTGCAAACATGTTTCCCTGTATCTATGGGATTTTCTGATCATGTCAGATAGTGGGTATTTTCACATGGACATGGGGGTGCATAACCCTGGAGCAAGTCTGGGGGTGCACCCCTGCCTCTGCCTGCTTGCAGCCATGCTTGGGTACATTTTAAACGGAACTGGCGGCTGCTGGGGCCCATGGTCCACCCGCATGGCATCCCTCTCCCACACCATAGCATTGTGGGCAGATCACCCACAGCGCTATGACATTGCCAGGGCAACGCCTGGCCAAGAGTGGGGCTGAAGCAGCTGTCCACCAAGCAGATGGATGGCAGCCCTGCCTTTGGCCACTGCTCCGGGGTTGGGCTGTCTGATCTGCTGGCAGGGCTCCGGAATGTTCAGGAGCACTGCTGGCAGGGCAGCCCCGGAGCAGGGACAACCTGCCCTGTCTCTGCTGTGCCTCCACATCAGGTGGGCTGCCTTTAAATGAACCAACTGGGGGTGAGGCAGGGTAGAGGCAGGGCAGGTGTCTGTGTGAAGACACCCAATGTAAGATTTTCTGAAGACAATCAGAAGCCGTGTAGAGCAGAAGTAACAGTTGGAACATTGAGCTGCTAGCCCAGGCCCTCAGAGAGAGAGAGAGAGTGACTGAGAGAGTGCATGTACAAGAAGCTCTAGGACCTGTGGTTTGAGGGTCAGAGAGATGTGACCCTATGTGACCCGTTCCCTGAAGAACCACAAGTCCCAGAGTTCCTTTGTTCATGGCTTGAGAACAGGCATGAGGAGTCAACAGGGCATGGCAGTAGTGCAGCAAGAGAGAGGGACAAGCACCATAACAACTGCAAGTGACTGTAGCAGAAGCTGAAAAAGATGTTGCAGCAAGCTAGCACTCATCAGAAACTGCAGGCACTCAGCTAACTTTTTAGGAATACTTATGTCAGCTTGCTGCTTTGCCTGTGGATTGTAAACGTACATGACAAATGGACTTCAGTGATGTCATTCCTGATTTTGCCATGGGAAAGACCAGGGAAATGGGGCTTTAAAGCGATATGGTCTGTTCCTGTGATCTCAGAACTGTAATAGGATTTTTCCTTTCATGACTCATGTGATTGTGTGTCTGGGATGGGATCATGATGGGAGGCCCTGTGTTACACATTTGTACTAGGCCAAGAGAAATGGTGATTTGGCCCTGCACAACAACACGCCTCATTAACGGTGCCACCATTTACCCCTTTCTCATGCATGAGTATGTTATTGTTTACAGCTGTACACTCCTTCCACCCTCTTCAATCTGCGCCTCCACAGTCCCTATACAATCATGTACAGAGATATTCATCCATTTGCATTGTGCATGTGGGCAATATGCTGGCATAAAGCATCCCGTTTCCTCAGGGTTATATGGGTCTCAGTGTGGTTGTTCTCCTGCCTGTACAGAGACACTGACTCTTGGGGGGGGCAATGGGGAAGGGTACTCCAAGGGTACTCCAAGGGTACCCCATCCATCTCACAGATGTTAAGCAGGACACAGGAGGCTGTGACCATAAAGGGGCCATCTCCACTTTGAAGTTGATGCTCCCTGTGATGGATTGCCAGTGTTGCTTGAGGACACCAAATGCCTGTTCCACCATGGTCCTGGAGGCACTTAGCTGCCACCACTCCCTTGTCCTTTGTTGGACCCAGGCAAACTGGGCTATGGGCATTGCCTGGCAAAGGGTGAGGATCGCTGCAGCAATGTCCCAAGACAGATAACCCATGGCCCACTGCAGCTCCCTGTGCAGATCCTCCATTTCTGCAAGGTGGCCCAGTGCCTCCTGATCTGGGCTAGTGCCCAGCGTCATGCCATGCAGGCACCTTACATTGCCTGCACCCCAGCAGTCTGGCCTGAAGCCCATAGAGGTGCCGGATGCAGTGGATGATGGACTTGTGCCATGTGAAGCAGACTGTTTGCATCACCTGGTTCTGCTGGTTGCATACTTTAGCGGCGTTGAGTAGGAGTTGATGGACAGTAAGAAGGTCCTCCCACTCTATGGCTCCCAGTCAGCTGGCTGTGGTGCCTTCAGACACAGTGCCAGAACCTTTGACGTTTTGACGTGCCGCGGGAAAGCAGCAATCCGCCATCACCTTGCTGAGTGCAAGCCAAGCTAATGGCTGGGACAGTTCATGCAGAGGTGACAGTGTGATTCTCACCCTAGCTGGGGGTGTTCTACCCTGTGCTGGCCTGGGGCTTCGTGCTCATGTGCATCTTATGGGCAACTGCCCCTCCAGGGTGTTCATGTGTGGAGAGAGCCAAATGGGATTCTCCCAGCTCAGCTGATTCTGTTTAATGTTCTCAAACAGTGGTGTGTGTGTGTGAGTGGGGTGTGTTCCTGTGAGTCCAGGACCTGTGCTTTCACCTCTGCAGCTTCTGACCAATGTTGGTTCGAGGTGTGTCTCCTGGGGGGTGGGGGTGGAAAGGAGGGGTTGCGGGACAGGCCCCCATGTAATGGAGTGACCAGGTGTGCGGATCTCCTGGGACACTCAGGGTCTCTCTGTGTCTTGCTCTCTGGCAGCTGTACTCCCCCATGTTTGCCACAGACTATGGTATTTTATTATCTAGTGAATGTAGCACATGGTGCTTCCAGGTGTTGGGGCCTGCTGCCCCCCCAAGCCCCCCCCCCCGGGGTAATGGGACTGTGGGAAGCAAACGAGAGCACAGCTTTGCAGGAGATTTCTGAGGTTCCTGAGTTTCAGCTGTGCCTTGCTGGGGGGGCGGGGAGGGGGGTCCCTCTCAACCGCTTTCCTTCACCACTGCCCTGCTAAGAGTTAGAGACCATGTGCGGGGCCGGCACGAGTGCCTTGATCGAATGATGGAGCAGAATCTCCTTGCTGGTCTGCTGAGGGCTCCCTATGTGCAGGAGGAGCCCACTGCAGCCAAGCTCCGTGCCATGAACAAAGTGTGAACACAGCCTGAGGTGCAGTTGGCTCTGGCCCGCAATGATCCTTTTGACCTGCACTATATGATGCCTCAGCATATGCTGGTGAGGGGTTACCAGAGGGACATGTATTAATGGGCAGAGGGAGATGGGTTCCTGCCCCCTGCAGGAGGTAACACCCCCCCCGGCCCCCCTGGAATTTTGTGCTTTGGATTTCCTGTAATTGTGAGTGATCTCTAATGAGGGGGAGCTTGCCCTCCCCCCCACTAACCACAACCCCCCCTTGGAACTTTGCCCTATGGACCACCAGTGTGAGTGATCTGTGACCTGTGTTGTGTACAGCGTATGGACAGGACTGGAGTGGCAGCCTGCCAGGAGACTGATTATTGGGCCACGTGTGGCTGTTTTCATGTGTCTCTCTCTTCTGGTTTCCCCTTTTCCTCCTGTGCTCAGAATGGAGCGTACATGTTGCTCTCTGCAACTGGCATTATGTGGGTGGTGACTTGTTCCCCCTGTGGCTACCTGGTACCTCTGTGTGCCAGCATGGTTGCTAGGATCTCCTCCCCATCCCTTCTGGAGCACTGTGGAGGGCAGGAGGAAGCGACTGCTGCAGTTTCTTTTGTCCATAGTCCGCCATGTCTGACCGTCATGGCGAAGAGTGTGGTGCTGGTAGTGGGGCGGGTCTGGCCACTCGCACATGTGTTTGGTTCCTCCGCCCTACCTGGACCATGCGGATGGTGGGACGGCTCTCCGGCTGCCAGGGCTTGCAGGCATGTTTGTTTTGTGCCCTTCCCCGACCTGGGGAGTGGCTGCTGCATATTTTCTTCACGGGGTGAGCCAGGGAAGCACCTTGTTGCCATCACATCTGTTTTTTACCCAGAATCTGAGTAAACAAGCTTCCAATAAACACCTGTTTCCCTCAAGCTTTACCTCAAGTCTCTGTCAGAAAACCCAGCAACCACAACAGGTGCTACAACTCCTTTGAAAAACTTCACTCCTCCAGCCATCCCACAATCCTTTGCTGAGGATCGCCTCTTGCATCTGAGAGGATGAATCCTGGAATAGCCTAGTCACCCCCATCCTCGGCTGCAGAGATGGTGCACACTTAAGTCATCCCAAAGCATCATGTCTGAACATTGTCAGGAAGATGTAAGCTACTACATAGTCTAGACTATGCCAGAAGAAGGCAAACTTTGATTCTAGAGCCACATGTGGTTCTTTGACCCCATTGTGATAAGTCCCCTTCGCCGCTGTAATGGCGGCGACGGGGTATTTGTCTAGCCCCCCCCCTTCCAGGGGAATTGAGGCACGGAGGGGGCTGCGGTAAATGAGACCACTGGGAGGGGTCTCAATAGGAAGAGCCCTGTTGCTGGGCAAGAAGGCAAAAGGGCGTGCGAGAGAAGCACGTACCCCTGATGTGAACCCGCCCCTTTTAGGCGGGGCGGTTCACGTGCTCCCGCGGAGCAGGATTCATTCGGCGGCCAGACTCGAGGAAGTCAGCAGCAGCAAGTAGAGGTTGCTGCTGACTGACGAGACACGTGGTGCACTTTTGCCGGGGAAGGCAAAAAGAATGGGGCGCAGCAAGAAAAAAACGGCGAGGAGCGGAGAAGGAGCGAGTAAAAATGTGGGACGGCTGTCCCGCGCGCAACTGGCTGAGCGGCTAGCTGCATGCGAAGCCTTGATGAGGGCCCAGGGCATTCCCCTGCCAGGGGAGATCGGGCCCGAGCGGGAGAACTGCCCTAGCGGTGAAGAAGGGGGGATGGTCCCAGAGGGTAATGACATGGCCATGGGGAGCTGGAACCCCCCTCCCCCGGGGAGCACTCCCCCACAACAAGAACTGGGAAGGGGGCGTAGGGCCATTAATCCCCCCATCCGTTTTAGGGACAGTGCTGCCAGCGGCACCAGGGGGGTGAGGGATGAGGACACCCAGGCCATGGATCCTGAAGAAGGGACATCCCCACCCTCTAGGGATGGGGACAGCAGATTGCAAAGGAGGGAAGGCAGGGGGATCCCTGAGGTATCTGCCCACCCGGGGTCGGGCAGCTATATGGGGGAGGGGGTGGCCCCCTCCAGGACAATGAGGCTACAAGGGGATTCCCAGTATGGAACTGGCATTGGGGACCAAGTACAGACCTCTCAGCAAAATGCAGCCTCGATTCCCGGGGCCGATACAGTGATTGATCCAATTGGGATACCGGGCTGGGGATATTACCAGACCAGTATAGATGAAGAAGCAGGGCCCAGCTGAGGCTATTCACCGCTACCCATGGGTCCAGAGGGTCGGGGGATGGCACGCGGGCAAGGTAATCCCGCCTCAGTATCTATCCCTCCAGGAGATGGGGAGCCAGCGGCCACGAGGCGACAATGTGAAGGGGCAGCAGGCCGAGAACAACCGGGTGAACGTGAACTCCTACGTAGGATAGAGGCGCTCGAAAGGGAGGCGCAACAAAGGCGGAAACAACACACTTGGGAGCTGGAATCATCTGGACGCAGGGGGACACACCCAAGTGCAGGTACAAACACAGGGGTCACACTTTTCACAGGAGATAGGGACAGTGAAAGTAGTACTCAAGGGGTAACTCCTGAACCTCGGGGAGGGGGTCCCACCGGGCACAGGGAAACAGGCCCATCCCACAACGAAGGGCTTGTAGAAGAACAGGCCCCTGTAAGTGGTGCCACGCAACAGCAGAGAGATACAAACCCAAAGTTGAAGCTGGTAGAGGGTGAATGGATGTGGGTTATGCCTGCCGTCCCCCCGCAGATGGGGTCAAGGAATCAGGACCCCCACGGCAAACCAGCAGAGGATGCGGGGGACGTGAGTCCCCTTACCATGGAAGTAGGGTCAGGGACAGGTGGGCTACATACTCAACCGGATGTGAACTCATCCGGTGAAAGGGTGGTCCGCCCGCCTGGGGGAGCAATTCCGGAAGTGGCAGCCCCGTTCGGGTCACATCTGACACAGGCCACAAAAGAAAAGATTTGGAAGGGGGAATACATCGATTTATTCGCCCTGCTGTTTAGTGATCCAATTGTGGATCACTCTGAGCAGAACGACGGGAGAGATAAAGAGAAGTTTCGTCGGCCCAAGGCCGACCGAAACTGGGATAATTGGACCTCAGCGTACGCTGTCTATATGGGGGTAATTATGCAAAAGGACCCGGGCCGTGGTTTAGAACTCCACAAGTACACGGATATTGTGCGCAGGGCACATGGGACCGGACCCCCAGGAGCATGGCTTCGTTATGATGAAGCTTTTCGCCATAGGGCGGCAAATGTTCCTGGGATGTAATGGGATAAGCATGCCGCTGACCTGTGGCTCGAAAGTATGATAGATGCCACATGTGCACCGCGGGCAGACAGTGGTTACCCATTAGTAAAGGGTGGGGTTGCCCCTGCAAACGAGCCATTTCGCGGTGAGGCGCGAAAATGGGGACAGGTTAATCCAGGGCCTTGTTGGGAATATAACAAAGGCGGGCATTGCACATGAGTCTCTTGCCGATTTCGGCACTCGTGCTCCAACTGCTCTGGAACACATCCAGCAAACGCCTGCCTCCGTCCCCGTCAGAGGGGGAATCGAGGCAGATATGGACAAGGGGGAGGAACCCAGCAATCAAAACAAAATAACACAGGTGGTCCCCGGTCTCAGAAGGGGACCGACGCCAATTAAAACAGAGCGTCTTGAACAGGCATTGACCATGCACCCCGATACGACCGAAGTGGATTATGTAATAAAAGGTTTTAGATTTGGTTTCGTCATCCCTGCCAGCCCAGTACAGCAAACCAAAGTAGCTAGAAATTTGAAATCTGTTGAAGGTAAGGAAGAGTTAGTCCAAATAAAAATTAGGAAGGAAGTTGATGAAGGTAGGGTAGCAGGCCCTTATAATGCCCCCCCCCAATGGCTAATTTAGTGGTCTCCCCCCTGGGAATTGTCCCCCCAAAAAATGCAAGGGGAATTTAGCTTGATCCACCATTTATCTTATCCACGGGGTGGATCACTTAACGACGCAATACCGAGGGAGCTGACATCTATTAGATACGCGTCTTTTGATGAGGCAGTTGAAAAGGTTAGGGCCTTGGGAAAAGGGGCAATTCTCGCGAAATGCGACATAAAATCGGCATTTCGCCTGTTGCCTGTACATCCTAGCAGTTTTCACCTCTTAGGTTTCTGTTTTGAAGGAGCATATTATTATGATAGGGCCATGCCCATGGGGTGCTCTATCTCCTGTTCTGCATTTGAGCGATTTAGCTCACTTGTAGAATGGATTTTCCGGCAGCGTGTGAAAACGGTTGAGATTACCAAATATTTGGATGATTTTTTAATAATTGGCCCACCGAAAGGACCTGAATGCGCTCAAGCACTAAGGTCCTTCCAAGAGATGGCAAAAGAATTGGGGATCCCTTTGGCCCCTGAAAAAACTGAGGGACCTAGTACAATTATTACATATTTGGGCATCGAACTTGACACAAATTTAAAGTTGTCACGACTTCCGGTTCAAAAATTGGAAGATATAATTAGTAAAGTGAAGGAGACTATAACATCAAAGAAAATAACAGTAAAAGCTCTTCAATCAGTAATAGGTAGTCTCAACTTTGCTTGCTGGGTGATAGCACTGGGAAGAGCTTTCCTCTCCAGACTTTACAGTAAACTCAGAGGTGAGCTCCAACCACACTATAGGGTGAGGGTAACCAAGGAGATGAGAGAAGACTTAAATACTTGGCTCCATTTTTTTCAGGAATATATCGGTATCAGTTTTTGGAGGGAGCAGTTGATATTGAGAGCTGATTTACAAGTGCACTCCGATGCAGCAGGGGGTGTGGGATTCGGGGTATATTTCCAAACACATTGGTGCGCCGCACCATGGCCGCAAGAATGGCATGAGATGGGAATTACCAGGGATCTGACCTTTTTGGAGTTTTTTCCAATTGTAGTGGCTGTAAAAATGTGGACACGACGCTTCACAAATCGAACGGTGAGGTTCTGGTGTGACAACATGGCAGTCGTACATGTGGTCAACACCCTGTCATCCCGTTCGCCATGGGTAATGAACCTGGTTTGGGAATTCGTGAGGATGTGTTTGATTAATAACATACTCTTCTCGGCCCGCCATGTACCTGGGATTGACAACGGCATAGCCGACGCCCTTTCTCGGTTTCAGATGAGGCGATTCTGGGAATTGGCGCCAGGGGCCCAGGAGTGTGCAGACCCCCTCCCACCAGGTACATGGAACATTGGGAAGTAAAGATGCAAAACATCATTCAGGGATCCCTTGCTCCCAGAACACAGTCTGCATATAGGAGTGCCTACGGGGAATTCCAGCAATTCAGAGTACGGCAGGGAATGGGAACCGATTTCCCCATAACAGAGCATGAGGTAATACAATTCGTGATCACACTACATGAGAAAGGTCTAGCAGTTGGTACAATAAAAGGTAAGGTAGCTGCATTAGTCTTTATGAACCGGGCTAACGGATTTCCTTCCCCGGACAATGGATTCTTCCTCAAGCGTATGTTTGAGAGCTGGGCAAGGTCATCCGTAGCGACCCCATTAATCAGATCCCCTATAACCACACCGGTGTTGATACGGCTGATGGGCTTTCTCCCCTCAGTCTGTACAGATACATTCAAAACACAGCTGTTTACCACGGTTTATTTAGTGACATATTTCGGGGAGTTCCGGATCAGTGAGGTTGTACCCGCATCACGCAGGGACCCTTCCGGTCGTGCTCTGGCTTGACAGGACCTCAATTGGAATGACCGGGGCATCCAACTGCACCTCAGACAATCAAAAACCGATCAAAGAAAGATGGGAAAAAAGATACAATTATACAAGTGTGCCAACAAAGGTATATGCCCTGTAGAGCAGATGAGAAAGTACTGCGCCGTTCGCCCGCCGGTGATGAGGGATTTGTTTGTACATCAGAGTGGAGTGGCACTGACATGCTTCCAATTCAGCACGGTGCTGAAAATGGTACTGCGCAAGGCAGGCTTTCAGCCTTGGGACTTCGGCTCCCATTCATTTAGAATAGGGGCGGCTACTATGGCAGCTACCGCTGGGTTACCTGTTCATGCAATTAAGTCAATAGGCAGATGGAAATCAAAGGCATACAAAAAATACATACGTCCATATCAGAGTCAGTAATAAAATTTTCTCTCTTTCCTAGGACCCGCAGGTAACAGAAAAGCAAGAAGGGTGGTCTGGATTATTGGGCACAGCATTGTGCACTGGGCCGAGAGAGCGGCCTTTTCAAGTCAATGGGGGTCTCATCTGGGTATTCACGACAGATATTTGATTAGATGGATGGGGAAGAGGGGGATGATGTGGACACAGTTATTAAAAACCTTGGGGGCAATGAGGGATAATCCCAGGCCCCACGTCATAGTAATACATCTTGGGGAAAACGACCTCCCTTTACGAAAAGGGATTAATTTATTAATAAAGGTCAAGGAGGATTTACTCACAATTAAGCGATGGTTTCAAGGGGTTCTCATTGTATGGCCAAGTTTATTGCCAAGGATTCAATGGAAGGGAGCAGTAAAACCTGGGAAAGTCGATCGAGCTAGGCGAAATGTGAGTAGGGAAATAGGCAAATAGGTACACGATATTGGGGGTACAGTCATTAAACATAATAGGATAGTCCGACAAAGGGAAGAATTGTTCAGAAAGGATGGTGTGCATTTATCGGAGTTAGGAAATGACATTTACCTTCGGGCGTTAGCCCAACATTTGGAAGCATTGGAATAAGAGGCAGTGGGAAGCGGGGGAATGACAGTTCTGTCTCCCCCCTTAGTGGCAGGGGTCCAGTATGCAATTGTAGGTTAAATAGGAATTAGGTAGTATAGAAAGAGACATCTCCTTAAGAGATGGGGAAGTGAGACCCAGCGCGAGGCGGGGCGCAGCCCGTGCTGGGGTCATGACCCCGGGAGGGGTGTGTTTGATGCCTGGAAAGGACATGCGCTGTCTGCCGGGCGAAACCACTTACCTCCTGGCTCGCGCCCAGAGTTGGGCTTGTTCCCCCATTTCGGCCAGAGCCTGGTGTTGTCGAAGGGGGTAGTTTATTGAGAACGGCACTGACGCTGGAGGGCACATCCACGCCAGTGACCAAGTGAATAAGGTTATTGTTATTAGCTGAGCATACTGGACCCAGAATTGCATGGCAATTTCCCACTGGCCTCTTGAAAGTTTTAATTCAATAAAGAATGCGGCCAGCAATTAACCAACACATGTCTCCGTGTCTCATTGGGGTGCGCCGACAAATGGATGCAGCTCTCGGGATTAGGAAGCTTTGCCTACCCCTGGACTATGTAGTGATTTACACCTCATGATGATGTCACATCTGGGCATAGCCCTAAGTGCCACTTCAGTTACCAATTTAGGCACTTATTAAATACTTAAAGCTGCTTTTAGGAGCTGCCTACAACCGTAGGTGCCTCATTTCAAAGGCTGTAGGCACCTAGGAGAGATTTAAATGTGTGCCTGGGCAGTAGGCTTCCTTGAAATCTAGGCAGATAGCATCTGAGTGGGGAGTTACATAGTGGCTTTATAAATAGGGCCCTGCATCCCTGGTTTCTATTTAGATGGACAGCAATGTAGGGCAGAGAATGTCTCTTAACTGTGGCTGCAATCTTCAAGCCACTTACAATGGAGTCATCCCACTGAAATTAATGGAACTTTATGTAGTAAGTGGCTTGAGGATCATGGTTTATATATGTGTTTTTACACTCTGCTACTATTTCAGCCAAGACCTCCTGAAGATGTGGGGATGATATCCCTTTAATAGCCAGCTTGCTTACCAGCTCTTCCTAGTCTTGCAGACTTACAAGTTGTTATATTCATCATGGAAGGGACAGTGTTGTCCACTAGAAACCAAGAGAGACAGAATCTAGACACAGAGTTTGGATAAAACCTATGTCTCCCTCAAACTGTCTGCCTTAAGATTCCTTCTTAAGACTCCACCAAACACCACCAGTGATACTATAGGGTAAAAACAGACGTAGGGGTGGTGTGGAGGCTTACCAGCATGGGGCGGGGCAGGAAACTGTGTTAGCCACCCTTTGCATTGGCAGGTGGCACTTAACCAATGTACCTGCAACCCAGGCGGCTGACGAACTGCCCCGCCCCCTGCTCCCAGCACCTTGCCCCCCGCCATGATGGTCAGTCATGGTAGCCAATGACAGGCAGCCATAGTGTTTGGTCATGGTGGCTCCTGCCCTGCAGCAGGGATGGCAGAGCAAACAGATGCGCTGGCTCTCTGTGGCCTGCATTGGCCCACCTGGATGACCCTTGGCCTGGAATGTGCGGCTGGGATCTTCTGGGAGACACATTCCAGGCCAGCCACCTATCTGGTCCGGGGCACTAGTGGGCCAACATCTGTTGGCTGGGGAACAGCTGAGCATCTGAGTCCCTGGCCCAGGCGGGCCATAGTGGGGCTACGTCCTGTCTGTTTTTACCCACTGTTAATGCAGCTTTTATTTCCATTGACAGATAACTACTACTGAACTGAAGTAACTTGACAGTTATCAAACACTGTGGTTGCATTAACAAATTTTAGGTGCTATTTTCATCTCTTTCTTGTGTGAGAGCAAATACACACACACACACATTCATACCTATTATATATTATTATAAGGGAGACAAAGTGGTTTGAATGATATCTTTTATTGGACCAACTGTTGTTGTCCTTTTCCTTCAGGTTGTGATATCATTTGAACGACTTTGTCTCTCTGTCACTTGGGACCAATACGGTGACCACACTCAGATATGATAATACATATATATATAAAACTCTCCACTAGGTGGAGAAGCAGAGCAGTTATGATTTGTTAAATGTATAAAGCATACCCCAAATCAAAAACACAGTCAAAAGAGTAACATACAATTCTAAATGGAACTCGAAAACTTGAGAAGTAATTTAAGGGAACCACATTAAATACTCAAATGTTTAATGGGACCCATGTGTCCCAGGCAGAGAAAGAGAGTGAGAGAAACTCAGCAGAGGAAATCAAGGAGACAATATGTCTGTGCGACTTGTTCTAATTAGGGGTGCAGAGCTGGGTGAGGATCATTCATTATAATTTAGTTAAATCTTTAGCACGGCAAAGGCACCTCTGCAGAGCGGTATAAAACAAAAGATCCCCAGTCGTAAACTGAGGTAAGGCCCATAGAACAGAGGTTAATTTCAGTCATTTGTGAATGCTAAAAGGCAGTCCATCACACGAATGTAAGGGCTCCTTTATTACTGCAGCTAGCAGATGTCTGCAAATTTCAGGGGTGAGGGGGGCTGGTGGCGCATTGTCTCCAACTTGTCTGTCGCTTAACTCAGTAGATCTGTCTGTTCCTGTTAGCAGGGGTGGGAAAGGAGTTCAAAGAAAGAATCGGAACAATCCGTACATCAGAGCTCTGGAATAGCTGAACGGCACCCAAAGATCACCACGCACTTCTGTGTCTCTGCTTTGAAACAAGAGAGCGGCTGATGATTTGCAGCAGTTTGGGGTAATTTACGCACTCACCGCACATGGAGGACTCATTGAGTTGCTATTTTAAAGCATATAAAGCATCGGAAAGCTGGCCAAGGGGTCAGGTTCAGGTTTGCGAGGTTGGAGAGCCTGCCTTGTTGTATAGGGCAGACAGAGGACTGGATCCTGTTGTGCTGCACCAATACTAATTGAGAGACGCTCGGGGCCTGATTTTCATTGCAGGGATCCTTGTGTAAATCTATTCATTCATGACATAAGGTCAGATTCTCAGCTAGTTTACTCATCATACCACCACTCAACCTTTTCTTTCCCGTGGGCCTTTATGAAAATGAATACAAGCTCTGCAGGCCGGAGAGGAGTTTGAAGCAGGGGGGCTTAAAGGGTATGGGCAGGATGTGGGAAGGAAGGGAAGGGTCCAAATCATGGATCTATGTCATGGACCCATCCTCTATACTTGAGGGCATGTCCTCCTCTCCTCTCCTCTCCCTTCCTCTGCTCTCACTCTTTCAGTGCTTGAGGGTTGAGACTGGCCAGATCCAGGAATGGGAAAAGGGTCAGATAATAACCAGCAAGAGGCCACATTTGTCTTATGGGCTGCAGGTTCTGCACCTCTGCCTTAAACCATGCCAGCTCAGAAAGGGTTCATTTGCATTCACATCAATGCAACTGAGGTCAGGATTTGGCCCAGAGAATTTTTCTATTGTTCAAAATGTTTTCAAGCCCCTATATCCATCTGAGTGGAAACACGACAAATTCATTCCTAGTGTAACTCCTATGAGGTTGTGGGATTTGGCTGAGTGTGTTAAAAGTGAGTACCTTGTATCACCCCAGTTAGAGAGATTCAAGCAGCAATAAATATGTGCGTTTGCTGCTTGGATGTTGTCTTATTACTCCATGACTTTCCAGTACATTTTGTTTTTGGAGCTTATTTAAATGAGTCGCTTATGGTTTAATCAAGTCCTAAACAGGAAGCCTAAGGAGTTTGTAAAACACCGAGTGCTCTCACTGCATCTGACCTGAAAACCTCCAGAGTGGCAATTTTCTCTTCTGTTATACCTACTGCTACTCAGTGCCCAGTGCTGGACTTCTAAATTGGAACTCCCAGCTCTGACACTGACCTGCTGTGTGGACCTGGGCAAATCACTTAGCAGCTCGATGGTGCACCTTGCCTGCATGGTCCGGACAATTAGTTTGCAAAGTGCTTTGAGTACCTCAGATGAAACTACAGGACATTCTTGCAGTGGACAAATAGGATACATGTGCCTTGCTGCTCTTCCTGATTGATTAAAGAAAGAGAGAATAATAAAATATCAACATCCAATAAGTAATAATTAATATTTTAGCTACTCTTTTTGATTCTGCTCCCTCCCTCCCTCTATTCTGATGCCATGGCATATTCAGCATCATGGGTGTATAAAAACGGGGGGATGGAAAGGAAGAGTCTCACTGTCCCCGTGAATTCAGGGACAGCCTCCTGTTTCAGTTTGCTCCCCTGCAACATTCGAATATCCTGGAAGTTGGGCAAGTGGAAGGAGCTTCAGAAGAGGGGGAGAGGCCCTGTCCTTTCCTGTGCTTGGGAAGGGTTGGGGGACAGAGTGGGCTTCTCTCAGCAGAATTCTGGTTAAAATTGACCTGAGAGTAGTTATTGTGCTGATACAGTCCTATGTTTAGTGGAGGTTGTGACTGCTGCCAATGCAGAATTTTGGATGCAGATCTTCCTCTAGAAGCAGGATTACTTTCCCCCTACAGACACTAGCAAGTCAGTTTCTGTTGCATAAATCAACCATTACAATAATTTCCCCCATGTAGAAAAAGGAACGTGTATGACTCAAGTGAGGCTTCTAATTTTAAAGTAACATTAGCCAGTTCCCCAGGAATTATTACACAACATATAAGATGCATATTACATTCCTTAATCAGATGGGGAAGGGGGAGGGGGGAGAAAAGGTCATATTAAGCCCAGTTCAGAATCACATACTGAATGCCCAGCTATCGGTTCCCTGTGTTTGAAAGGTGGAGATATTCCTGCTGAGGAGCTAAACTGTTAATTGATATGATTTATCATTTTGAGTGCAGCAATCCCTAAGAGCCTGTGACACAAAAGGCAAGGCAGGCTGCAGTGATAGCAACAGCACAAAACGCCAGGAGCCCGAAGAACCCAAGAATTTTGGGCATTTGCGTTTATAAAAGATGTGGTAGCTCACTGGGTCAGTGACAGTATGAGGATGAAGGGAAGGAAATGCCCAAAGGCTCCCAGAAGCCATGCATTAAATCTGGTCCAATGGACAGGGCGTAGGACTGGAAGCCGGGAGACCTGGGCTTTATTCCCAGCTTTGTCACTGGCCTCTGCCTCCCATCCATAGTATGTGCTTTAGGACTGTATGGTCCTAAAGGTCAGGTGCAGCCGGTGGCTCCATTGAGCAGGCAGAGACTTCAAGGGCTACCTCCCTCCACAGGTCCTGCCTAGCCTTACTCAGAGCAAAGCTGGTCCCCACCACATGCTCCTCCTGTCTACCCCATCTGCCAGCAGGGCTGCAAACTAGAATACTTTTAAATTACTGATGATCACAACATCTTTTCCCAGAGCTTGAGAACCAAGATGTCTGTGAGTGGAATTGAACTTCACATCCGTACTCTGAACCTGTCACACCTCTTCTCCAAGAGATGGTGTGATAGCCATCTCGATGGAAAGTTAACACAACTTCATGTGTTTTAGGAGAGACCTTATTATAATGCTTGTGGTGGCGCAATAATGTATTTATTTAACTTATTTTACAACCCTTTACCCCTCACCAACCTGAGAAAAGCAGCTTGGAGCGGCTAACAATATACAATTAATTTTAAAAAATAAAATAAATTATTTATCAATTTATACCCCGCCCATCCTGTAAAAACAGCTCGGGGTAGCTAACAATTTTAAAAGAGTAAAAAAAATACAATAATATAAATATAAAAAGATCATAATAATATAAACAATTTAAAACAGGGTTAGGACAAATAAATAAATAAAGGTAAATAGAGGTAGGGTGGAGCTAAAAAAAACCTCCCCCCCTCCCCAAAGGCCTGGGCGAACAGCCAGGTTTTACAAGCCCACCGGAATGTTAAAAGGCTTGGGGTCAGGCGAGCTTCCTCCAGGAGGAAGTTCCAAAGACGCGGCCCGGCCACCAAGAATGCCGTCTCCATTGTGGCCCCCCGCTTAACATGGGGGACCTGCAAGAAGGCACCCCCAGCAGACCGAAGGAGCCGTTCTGGGGCGCGGAGGACGAGGCGGTTCCTGAGGTATGAGGGGCCCAGACTGTGAAGGGCCTTATAGATCAATACCAATACCTTGAACCTGGCTCGGCACTCTATTGGCAACCAGTGCACAGGTGTTATGTGCTCCCGACGACCCGTCCCCATCAGGAGCCGGGCCGCCGCATTCTGCACCAGCTGCAGCCACCGAACCAGGAACAAGGGAAGCCCCACGTAGAGCACATTGTAGTAGTCCAGCCTCGAGGTGACAAAGGCATGGATGAGGGAGGCCAGGTCCGGCCCGGAGACATACAGACGCAGCCTCCACACCAGATATAACTAGTGGAAGGCAGCCTTTGCCATCCCCTCCACCTGCCGATCCAGGCAGAGATCTGAGTCCAGCACCACCCCCAGACTCCGAACCTGCTGAGCTATCGGAGGGCAAACCCCCCCCAATCAGGGGGCCCGACACCTCCCTCGCTCTC
>QEPC01005108.1:4219929-4239298 GCA_003113815.1 Sphenodon punctatus
TTATGGGTGGGGGCAGCGTGAATAGATTATATGGGGGTGGGGGCAGAAATGAACTGGTTATGGGGTGGGGACAGCATGAACTGATTATGGGGGCACAACTGAACTGGTTATATGTCTCTTTTCATGGCATAATGCGCTTAATAAGCTAGCTGCATTTTGGGTGTCGTGTGTGTGTGATAGCAAGACCTCTGGACTGGTCACACCGCATGCGTGCACAAGGCACAGGCAGCACCGGCAGCAAGAAGCAACAGGCCCTGGAGGCCAGACTGGCTAAGCTCACGCCCTGGCCCCTCCTCCAGTAAGGCAGTGGGCGCAGTCAGTCTCTCTGTGCCTGTGTCACTGCCCGCTTGGCTGCCCCTGCAGTGGAACCACTCCTGGAGAGCGGTGGTAGACACTCGGCTGGGGAGGGGGGGAAGCATTAGAAGGCCATGCTTCTCCATGCTTGCTCGGAGAGGTGGAGAATGGGAATCCTTCCTGCCCAGAGGGAGTAAGTTTTATGTAAATGTATACATTTGCATAATTAAGTGGTGCCTAATTATGCAAATTAGGCCCTACACCAAGACTTTGCACATGGCCTCACAAACCCTGGGGCCGGTCCTGCCGCCTGCCAGATGTTTGCTGTGGGTGGGAACAAACATACCGCTGACTGTGGCAGGATTAACTCTGGGTTGTGCACTGAGCTCTCTGCCAGCGCACATCCCGGAATTAGCCCTGCCATGGTCTGGGGAAGCCAACCTCGGAGCGTGGTAGAGTGGGCTGTCATGTCTGACGGCCCGACCTAGCTTTTCCAGGTGAATGTGGTAGCCTTATAGACCACTGCACCCACACATCAGGGAGGGAGCCGGCCGTGCTGAGCAGCGTGGGGAGCGGGGCCATGCAGACGACATCCGCACGTCCCCATACCCTCTCCTCACCCCAGCCCCAGCCACCATCATGTTGTTTGGTGGCAGGGCCAGATCCTGCCTGGGGTGAGGGCTCTCACCCTGGGCAGGATCAACGCGTGGTGATACTCAGCACCACCACATTTAAAAATACCCCAAACTTGAAGCTTTTCATGAAATACTTAAAGTAAAATTTAAGAATTTCCAAAATAGTTCCAGCAGTTTTAAAAGCTGCTTAAAGAACAGCAGATCAATAAAGTGGTGTCAAATGTGGCTGGAATTTAAATAGGTGACCGGTGGGTTGGAAAACAACCAAGATTTCTGAATTTTCATTTAAAAATTCCATTGAAATTTTGAAAATACTCTGCCAACTCTTGTAATAGCAGGTCTCCAGGTAGTGACTGGAGTATATCTGCAGACCTCCTTGACATCAGATCCAGGAGTGACAGCACCCCTGCAACTTCCAGCTCTTAAAAACATAGCAATTACATAGAGTGACAATATACTTCACATCTTTCCAGCCACTGGGTAAAAACAGATGTGACAGCAGCCTGCTGGCGCCTGCTTTGGACTAGACCTCACCTACACATCTATGTGTGAAAATAATTGTGTGCACTGCATTTGCTGTCTGATTGCTGAAGGGCTCTCAGCAGTAAAATTTTCATCAGCTGTATTGCCTGTCACCCATAAAGTCAAGATAGCAGCTGAGAGAGAATGAGAAAATTAAGATAAGGGACAAGAGACAGTGAAGTTTCTACCAAGGAAATGTAAATAGACCCTAAAGGCTTGCTCTAATATGAAATACATTCCCATGTGCACAGCTGCCCATATTCAAAGATTTATACTTCGTGGCTACCAAGGAATGTATTCTAAGGTATAAAGAAGAGCTCCCTAGACTTGAGGGACTAAATCCCTATTTAGACACCCCAATAAAGGTGGCCTGAGTTCTAAAGGCGCATATATGAGTATTATAGCATTTCTGGAAATCAGTTCCAAAATCAATCAGGGTCAATTTTCAAAAGAGCTCAGCTGCCATTTAGGTTCCCAAATAAGAGCCAGCTTTTCAAAATGAGTGCTAACAGAAGTGATGGCACCACCGTCATCCTGCCCAGGGGTGCAGAGGGCTATCCCCAGCCGGGTTAGCTCTGACTAACATACATCCCCACTGCCCCCCTGCCCCCCCAGCCATGACGGGAAGCCATGGCTGCCAATAACAAGCACCCATGGCTGGCCAGCATGGCAACCCCCATGACGAGTCAGGACAGAGCTGGTGGCTGATGTGTCCCATGGGTTGCCTGCACAGTGCCCTTCTTCCCTGTACCATAGAGTTGCAGGCAGATCACCGGACACTCTAGGCTGCCGCCCACAACTCTATAGCGTTGCCTGGGGCAATCCCTAGCAGAACAGCTGCAGCAGCTGTCCGCCAAGCAGACAGAAGCCCTGCATCCTGCTGGTGCCCCAGATTTGGGCTGGCCACTCCGCTGGCTGTGCGCCTGGATGTTCCAGAGCGCTGGCGGTGGGGCTGCCCTGCCTTCACAGTCTGCTCTGCCTGTGCTCTGCCTGCGCATCTGGTGGGTTGCCTTTAAATGGACAGCCTTCCTGGGGGTGAGGTGGAGTAGAGATGTGTGTGCTGTCTGTCTGAAGACAGTCAATGAAACCAAGCTAATTCACACCAGCTAAAGATCTGTGCAGTAGGCTCAGCTTCGCATTTGGAGTGATGCAAAGATGCTAGCAAAGATGCTAATTGCTGACTGTTTAAAAAAAAAAAAAAAAGTCCACTAGAGGGCATGGTAAACTCTAGGATCCCCACTAGCCATCAGTTAGTGGAACCTCTAGTAGCAAGTGCTGATGTGCGCAGTGGCGGGTAGGGGGAGAGTATGTGTAAAAAATACTCTTATTGGGGGCAGAACATGGCAAGGGAATTCTCTGTGGTTTTTTTATCCTCGCAGGGCCCACACTGGTCAATGAATGATTTAGGGCTCCAGGAGGGATCTGCTCTGCACTGAATCCGAGATTCTGGCAAGCATCAAGCGTCTCCTCTGTCGTTTGCTCATCAGCCTGTTAAGACTGTGTGAAAATTGCGCCACTGAGCTGCTAAGCTGTCAGAAAGTTTCAAACTGCTCCAAGGAGGGCAGCCAATGGAGCTGCTGAAAAACCTCATTCTCTAGGAGGGATTTCTTTTTTTAAAAAACTGTGTATGTGTTTGCGAGCCAAGGCTGGAGCGCCAGAGAGACTGAGAGAGAGAGTGAGGAAAAAATAGCCTCCTTGAACATACTTGAACTTATTATTTCTCTAGTCATCAGAAAAACTGAGGACAGAAGAGGGTGTAGGAATTACTGGCCAAAATTTTAACAGAGCTTCTCTCTCTCTATACACACGCGCGCGCGCGCACACACACACACACAGAGTACACACCTTGCTTTGCTGATTGCCTGCCTAATATGGCAAAGACTGGCATAAGGGCCAAGATATTGATCCCCTGGCTCATACTTGGACCTTGATTAAGTTCGGAAGGGGCTGTTATGTTGTTCTTTGCACATTTAATTTAGTTCTATCCCAAAACAGCTCTGGCCCTGGTGTCTCCAGGGGCATAACCAATAGGGAGCCAAGGGCCTTGTGCCCTCCATTCAAGGCCAGTGCCCCCCACCTCATTCATTTCTCTCTTCTCTCTGTCTGCTATTCCTGTCTGCTTAGTTGTGCCTCCCAACAAAGGAAAGTACCTCATCTGAGGGTGATTTCAGATGTTACGGGCGCCCAGTTCACCACAGTGGATTCCCGGTGGGGGCGAACCGAACAACCACCCCCTGGGGTGAATAAAAGCCCCAAACAGACGAGACGAGACCGGAACCACGACAGGGAATCGGGCCGGCCGATCACGGGCCAGGGCAGCACAACAGACGTGACGCCAATTCCCGGCCATGGTCAAATCACCCAGAACCCACTGGGCAGGGGCAGGGGCAGGACACAGATATGGCCGCCTGAGGGCAAACGAAGCCAAAAGGCACAAAAGGGAACGCCCACACAAGGGAAACGGGCAGGGAGGGGGGAGAGGGAGAAGAGCCGGACAGGTACCACACACAACAGGCACACACACACACAAGGGAAAGGAAGGGAAGGGGGGACATGGGCGACCGGACAACACACAAGGCACACGGACGGGGTGTGTGTGTGAAGAACAGGGAAGGGGGGGGGGAAAGGGCACAGGGGCAGGGCAGGACACTGGCAATAGCAATCACAACCCCCACAGCAGAACTGTCCGCATGGGCACCCCCGCAGCAACGCAGACAGTCCTGGAATGGGGGGCCCCAGGAGCTCGGGACCAAGGCACAACGGGAGCCCACACAGCACAGCGAGTGGGCTGGCAACAGTCCAGGAGGCACACGCAGACCCCACACCCTGGCGAGGGGCCGATGGAGGACAGACAGGAGAGCTGGTGCAGCGCAGCAGGTCCAAGGACGCGAACTCCCCCATCAAGAGGAATCCGGGAGGGGCAGTCCAGGGGCCCCAGAACCCCGAGGTCACACAGGCACCCAAGGGGGGGGGTCAGGGGCCGCAGGTGGAAGCGCTGGCGGGTGAGGACAGTCCGCTGGACGCAGGTGGGTCGGTGAGGCCATGCAGAGAGCCGGACCCAGGCACCGGGGAAGGCAACCATGGAGGGGAACACTGGGTGTGGAGGCAGACTGGGGGGGGGGCAGAGGGGGCCTGGAGCCACAGGCAGGGGCAGCAGCACCCCAGGAATCAGGCAGCACAGCAACACGGCAGAGACATCAGGGGGGATCAGCCAGCAGAAACCGGGCCCCAGGCAGGAGTGGGAGCCCACACGGGGCAGGCAACCGGAGGGCTGGGAGGCACACCGGGACTCACAGCCAGCTGCTGGGGGCCACCACGGGCCCAGGGGCCGGGTGCCCTGCCCGGTGAACCAGGTGGGGCCAATGGATAATGCCCCGGCAGTACCCCAATAGGTACATGTGGTGGGCAATCAGGTAGTAGGCTTCAAATGGATCCTGCATGGACAGCCCCAAGTGCACATCTGAACGGGCCCACACGCCCGCCAGCGCCACCAGCTCCGCCGCGGTAGGCTCAGACACGCAGCAGTCAGAAGCAGGGGGATATGAAAGCTGTCCCAGCTCTAACAGCTGGTGATACACCGCCCCACAGGAGCGCTGGTACCTACGGGCCTCGTGAACACAGCCGAAGTAGGACACGGCCAAGGCAGGGCCCCCCTCCGCAAGGCAGAGTGTGTAGGCAGCCAGACTGCACACAGACAGCACAGACACAGTCTCAGCCATGGACCAGGCCACATAAGAGCACCTCATCTCTGGGATGCGCCCATTGGGGAAGGGAACCAGCCCGAGCGTCTCCGCATGCAGCCGGCAATCACAAGAGCTCGCCTCATATCCGAAGTAACGAAGACCAGAGCTCAGACTCGCATAAGCACCCGACTGGCTGTCGGGGCAGCCCAGGAGCAGCTGCATGGCCGGGGTATGCCACAGGTCACACAGGGACATGGTCTCATGGAAGGTCCAGCTATCGGGGGCCCCATGGGGGCTGGGAAGCAGGAGACCGGTGGATGCACAACCAGCCATGGTCCAGCTAGACAGAGAGAATAACACCATGGACGTGGGGGCACACATACCCTCCAGGGCTGGGGGGGGGGGAGGGGGGCTCAGAGGGGTCCCAAGGACAGGACAGGTGGCCCCAGGCTGCAACATTGTATAGCAACAGAGCGAGGTGTGGGGTGTGGACCCGGCACAGCTGCAGGAAACAAGCGCCCAAACAGGATGGCTAATCAGGCCGGCAAGGACACAGTGTTGCAAACAGGGAGGGGTGGGGTGGGTGATGGCTGAAGGCATGCAGCTGCGCAAGGAATGCACAGCTGCACATGCCTGTGCGTGCACTAGGCCCCATGCGAGGACAGTAGGTGCACCCAACCGCACACCCACAGACACCAGCATCGCAATTAGAGGCCTGACCAGCTGGGGGCGGGGCCCCAGCCCACCCAGGCCATCACTAGGCCAGCATAACCATCCCCCAACCCCCGGGGACCCCACCACCATGGAGCGGGACAGGGCAGCCGCCTACTGGATGCACCTCATGCTCACAGCCGAGTGGTACGGCGACTACACCGAGCAGCTGCGCTTCCTTACTGCAGAGCAGCACCTGGGCACCCGCCTGCGGGTTTCCCTGGCCTGGAGAGCTGCACGGGCCCACAGGGCCCACCATGGGTGCAGGAGAGCCCTGGCCTGGCTCAGGGTGAAGAGGCTCTCCAGGGCAGACCAGCAGGTTGTGAGCCAGGGCTAAACCCGGCCTGTGGCACTCTGCAGGGTGACCGGGCACCTCCAATGGGGGAGGGAGACCATGCGCTGGGCAGCCCTGCTCGCTATGTCCATTGACAGGTGGCTATGGGTCGCTGAGTGGACACAGGGTTGGCGGGCCAGGGTGCTGGCCCAGTGGGACGAGACAGCCTGGAGGGCCCACTTTAGGATGGACAAGCTCACCCTGTTCTGGCTCACTGAGCTCCTTACGCCCTGGCTTGAGCGACAGCGCACCCCCATGAGGACCCCCATCCCCATGGTCCAGCAGGTGGCTATAGGGGTCTGGGCCCTAGCAACACCCGACTCCTGCCGGTCTGTCTCCCAGCACTTTGGGGTTGGCCTGAGCACCGTTGCCGGTATCCTCCGGGATGTCTGCGAGGCTGTAGAGGGCATGCTCCTGGACAGAACAATCCAGCTGGTGGACCAGGGGGCCGTGATGGCAGGATTCACGGCTGGAGGCTTCCCCAACTGCATGGGTGCCATGGACGGCACCCACATTGAGATCCTCCGCCCCTCCACAGGGGAGGCTGCAGAGTATGTAAACAGGCATGGGTATCACTCCCTGCAGCTGCAGGCGGTTGTGGATCACCGGGGCCGGTTCATAGACATTTTCATGGGCAACTCCGGCCGCAGTCACGATGCCCGGATCATGACCATCTCCCCCTTCTATGCCTGGATGTTCCGGGGGGACTTTGCTGACATGGTGATGACCTGGATCGAGGGGGTACTGATGCCCCCCTGTATCCTGGGCGACCCTGCCTATCCCCTTACCCGGTGGCTAATGAAGGTGTACCCAGTCACACGCAACCCTGCGGAGGTGCTATACAATACCTGCCTGTACTCCAGCAGGACCGTGGTGGAGCTAGCCTTTGGGGCCCTCAGGCAGTGCTGGAGGAGCCTCACTGACCGGCTAGACTACACTGTGGAGACTTTGGCCCTGGTGATCGGTGCCTGCTGCGTGCTGCACAACGTGTGCGAGACTGAGGGGGCAGCCCTGGAATACCCCCAGCCCACCCGGCCCCCCTGGCCCAATGCCCCTGTACATGAACGCTGAGAACCCAAGGGAGTACCGTTATGCCAAGCGCATCTGGGACGCCCTGGCGAGACATATCAGCTGGGAGGCCGAGGTGTGAGGGCTGAAACCACCTGACCCAGGCCCGGGGGGTCCCTGGCCTGGCCCCTACATGGGAGGTGGTTCGATACCCCACAAACCCACCCGTTTCCCAATAATGGGCACTGAAGGCAATATAGTGCAACCACAATTTATTTCACCCGCGAGTACATGTGCACCTGACCCCTCTCCCTCCACCCCATCCATGCCCCATCTCCTATAGTGCCCCCAACTCACACTGCCCTCCCCCTTCCACCCCTTCCCTTCCCTTCCTCCCATCCCCCACGTTTCCTGGGATGCCCCCTTGAGCGCTCTGTGAGCTCCCCTCCCCCCCGCTGTCCGTGTCCCCAGCAGTGTCCTGGGCTGCCTCCTGGGCCAGTGGAGGAGCCAGCGGTTGGGGGGAGGGCAGGCCCTGGACCCGGAGGGCCCCCCTGAGCAGCTGGACCTTCTGGAGTGCAGGGAGGACCGGGAGGCAGATGTGCGGCTCCTGCAGGCCTGGGGGTGTCTGGGGTGGTTGGGGATGGGGTGGGAGCGCCGAGGGGCCCAGCATGGGGCCCTGGGCAGGCAGGGTGCCTAGAGGGGTGGCTGCCATCACATAGGCACACATGGTGCCCACGTGCAGGAGCAAGGAGGTCCCAATATCATGTGACCTGTCCATTTTGGTGGAGTACTCCCGCACCATCCCTGTGATGGCCTGCTCCAGCCACCCGAGTGCTTCCACCTACCTGCTGTGCTCCCGGCACTCCCGCCTCCACTCCAGGTGCACCTCGGCCTGGAGCCACATGTCCCGCCCCTGCGCCCGCTCCAGGGACCGCTTGATGGCCGCCTCCATCCGGTCCACAGCTGCTATCATCCTCTCCCCTTGTTCCACTGAGGTCCGGATGATATCCTCAGCCTGGTCCTCCCTCCGCCAGTGGACCCATGCCCGGTGCTCCCTCATGTGCTCTGCTGGGGGCACGGACCCTGGAGACAGTGGCTGTTGGGGTTGCCCTGTAGGGTACAGGAAGGTGAGTCGCCTGCCCTCAGCCCTGGGATGGGACCGGGGCTCTGTGGCCCCCTGGGCATGTCACCTGGCCCCTTTCCACCCCCCTCCCTGGCCCCTCCCACCACCTCTGAGTGTCTCAGGACCCCTTCCCGGTGCCCAGTGGGCCCTCCCACCTGGACCGTGTGTCTCACTTGGTTCCTCTGCCTGCTGCCCGGGATCCTCGGTGCCTGCCTGCTCACCCACCTGGGTCTGGTGCTGAGGTGTTCCGTGCCCTGTGGGTGAAGAGGGGGGGTTGTTGGTGTAGGGGTGTGTGGGTGGTAGGGCGGGGCCCGGGCCCCCTTCCTGCCTTGCTTGTGGGGGGCTGGGGCTGGCCCCAGGCCATTCATCCCCCCCGTGGCCCCTGCCCCCATGGGCCCGGTCCCTCTCCCCTCCAGGTCGCCCGCTTACCCTCAATGTCGGTCTCCAATCCTTCTGAGGCCGGCCCCTCAGTGTGGGAATGCTCCCCCATGGACCACTAGCTGAGGGTGATGAGGGTGCCAGCCTTGGACACCGCCTGTCTGGCCTGGGGGTGGGTGCTCTCTGGGCTGCTGTCTGGGGGGGGACTGCAGGTTCCGGAGGTCCCGGGGCATTCCTCCTGGGGATCTGGGGCCCTGGAGCTTGTGTCTACCAGGGGGGCAGTGAGGGGAGGGGGTACCTCGGCCCGTTCCCTGCCCTGGACCACTGCACTCCCCACGAGCTGTGGGGCGAGTATCGAGCCCTTCATGTGCAGGATTCAGTCCAGGGCATCACCGAAGGGGGCGGTCTGGGCTCTGTGTCCGGACCGCCTACTGTTGTCCCTTATGGCCTTGTACCCCCTCTTCAGCTCCTTGGCCTTGGAGCGGCACTGTGCCATGGTGTGATGGTGCCCCGCCACCTCCATTTCCCGCACTATGTCCTGGTAGACGTGCTCGTTCCGCTGGTTGAGTGCGAGTTCCAGCTGGTACTCCAGGGTCCCCCAGATTCGTATGAAGTCCCAGGTCTCCTGCAGCCCCCACTGGCCCCCGCTGTGGTAGGGCTTCCTCCCTCATCTCTCCTGTGGGTCCTCCTCCACCGCCTCCTCCTCCACCTCCTCCTCCTTCACCTGGGCTGGGCCGGTGTCCTCTGGGGGCTTGTCCACCCGGGCCCATTTCCGTGTCTGCGGGACACAGGGGAGGGGGGGTTATGGTTGGGTGTGGTCCTGGCCCCTCTCACGGGCCGTCCCCCTTTCCCCCCTCCCTGCCGGGAGCCCGGGCTGGCCCCCTGTCCCCCCTTGGTGCCCCTGTGCCCCCTGTTCCCCTCCCCTTGTTTCCCCTTACCCGTTTCTGGGGTGCCTCCTCCCCCAGTCCAACTGCTGTCCCCAGGGCATCCTGTCCCGGCTGCTGCGGGTGTTGTCCCTCTGCTTCCTCCATCCTCAGCATGACCCCCGCCTCCCCTTCCTCTGCCTGCATTCCCTCCACCACTGCCACTGCCTCCTTCACCCTCGCTCTCTCGCCCACCGTTCTCTTCCACCTCCCTCCTCGCTCCATCCCACCACACTTCCCTGCTGCAGATTTCCCTTTAAATCTCCCTCCGGTGGCTGTGTTGTTGCTGGCTGCCTGGCAGCGACGCTGCGTGCTTTGTCCCTGGGGATCATTTTCTTTGGTTCCGGCCAGTGATTGCCGTCTAGATGTTACTTTTTGTTGTTTCCCAGTGGGAATCTCTTTGACCACGCTTTCGGAGATTGTCCCACGGGGAGCCCTGGAAGTGTGGTTGAAATTGACCCCATGTGGGTATTGACCATGGTGAACATCTGGTGGCCGCTGAACAGATGTTCAGGGCGCTTTGGCCCCACTGCAGGATTGAGCGTGGTTCACTGTGGTTGAGCGTGATCTCGTAACATCTGAAAATACCCTGAGACTAGAGAGACCATGGTCACCCCACTGCGTCTCTCCCCAGCTGGAGTGGGAACTAGTGCTGTTGCAGCAAAGGGAGATGGGGCCACTGCTGATGGCCTCAGGAGAAATGGGCTAGGTTCATTGTGGGGGAGGGGCTCAGAATCTCGATCTTTTGCCCACCACCCCTAAAGCCCTGCTTTACTCCAGTTCAGCTTATAACAACAATGAACTTTTATTGCTGTCGTTCTATAGGGGTGAGGGAAAGAAAGAAAGAAAGAAAGAAAGAAAGAAAGAAAGAAAGAAAAATTTCTGAAAGTGTTCATGCAGTTTTCAAGTGCTCATCACTCATAAGAACATAAGTAGTGCCATACTGAGTCAGACCAATGGTCCATCAAGCCCAGCATCCTGTCCTCCGACAGTGGCCAATCTCGATCGCATGGGAGAAGAACCAATTCATTCCCCGTTGTTCACTCCCAGCTCCCAACAGTAAGAAGTTCATTCCTTAAGCTACTTGGTTAATAGCCATTAATGAACTTATTCTCTAAGAACTTATCCAGTGCTTTTTAAACCCAGCTATACTACTGGCCTTGGTGGACGGGGTGGAAGTGTGGGGATTGAAGGGGCTGCTTGTTTGCTGTTCTGGGCCCTGCCTGTCACTCATCGGAGTTCCCTCCCTCCCACTCAGGTACATAGCCAGGGCCTGGGGCCCTTTTGCAGTCTGTGGACCGGGTGGAAGCTGTGGGGATTGAAGGGGCTGCTTGTTTGCTGTACTGGGCCCTGCCTGTCACTCATTGGAGTTCCCTCCCTCCCACTCAGGTACATAGCCAGGGCCTGGGGCCCTTGGGCGACACCAAAGGGTGTCGCCCGTTGGTGGGACCACTTGTGGACGTTGGCGCCCCCCCTTACGTTTGGACAGCTTGGCAGTACACCTGTGAAGATCTTGAGTAGGGTTAATGGATTGGCAGGGACGTCTGGAGCCACTACGGAGACTTTTGTAGTAACTGGCGGCGGAGCACGTCAAGGAGAGTGGAGGTGGTGATAGAGGGTTCTTGCCCTTGCCTAAGGGCTGCGGACAGCTTAGGGGGCCTGGGGATTCCCCCCCACATTGACAACAGGGAGTGATGGGCAAGTAGCTGGCCGGGCATGGTTGGAGCACATGCACGCGCCTTGGGCCATCTCTGACTATGTGCCCCTAAAAGGACTTGTGGCTCCTCCAGGGCTGTGTGCAGTCTTGGGCGCTAGCAGTGCGTGAGAATTGAGCAGGACCTTTGTTACTGATCAATCCATTCCCTACAGTATTGGTTAGGGGCTGGTTATGGCAGGAGCGGCTGCTGCAGTAAAGAGGCCCCGTGAGCAAACACACTCCCTAGCAATAGGTAAACAGCAATCCTTGGATAGTTACTATTTTCTAAGGTCCAAGACTCATGTACCTATGGAAGGAGAAGGGTCCTTGCCACCTGACTTACCTCTGCCTCTGAGGCAAAATGACCACGCTGACCCTGCGGTGGACCCAATCCCAGACCCTTTGTTTTGAACCTTAGTGTTTGACCCATGAGGCAGATTTATCCCCTTCGGCTAGTGAGTGTTCAGTTGAACTCCTCCCTCCACAAACCTTTGGAGAAACAGTATCATTTGATAGATGGGATGTCGCACAATCTGCTTGAGAAGCTAGACTCCATTGCCGTCATTTTAAGAGATCAGCAGAAATTATTGATTAGTATAGTGGATTCTATCTCTAAGTGTAAAAGTCTAAGTCAGGGGCTTGTGTCTAACACCTTTCCTGATGCGCCCTCACACCCAGACCATGGGGGTGCTTCCACTGACCAGCTTAAAGGAGAGAAAGATGAGGGCGAGGTAGAGCCTGCTACTTTGTACACTTGTAGGGGGAATAATAGTTTGGGCTCTAGAAAACTAGCTCCAGTGGAGCTGTCTCCTTTAGAATTCGGCCCTTACCAAATGGTATATTCCCTGCTTGGAACTCAAGGCAGGCGACAGCCCATCACTTGGGGTGTATACTTGGTTGGATTCCTCCAGTGTTATTTATTCATTTCAAATGCTCCCCTCTCAACACTCCCTCCAAAGGCTCATTGTTTATTTTCGAATGCCACACTTTGCGGCTAGAATTCTGTCCCAGGAATATTTATTTTCAACTTGGGGTATTCATGTGGGTGAAGTCCTAAAGGATTTGAATACCCCTTGGTACCCAATAAACTCAAAGTTAGTCAGGTTTCTCATCTCCAGGGAAGTCCCTTGACCTGTGGAGGTAGCACTCCCTTGGGAGACTTCCAGGTGAAGTCATTGCCACAGCCAGTACCTATCTACGAAAGGCTGTTGAAGCTTGCAGGGGGTTTAGATAGGGGAGTGGATTCCCTGTTGGAAACTTTGACCCCACCTCCCTTTGAGTCCAAGAAACCCCTCTCTAATAGCGAACTTCCTGGTTTAAGCCAAGAGCCCCAGGAGACAGTTAGCACTGGAAGAGGGAAATTGCTGGGAGGTTACCCATGTTATATGCAATCCTTATTGCCTAATCTCCAGTCCCCCTTCCAGTCCCAGTTAGGTGGTGTAGAGCAGTCTGCAAATGTCTTGAGTTCCAGCCAGGCATCCCTCCCATCTTGTAATGGCACCTTATGACCTGTTGCCGGCCCTGGCTTCGCAAACTATAAAATAGGCTCATGGAACATCGCAGGATGGGGCCTTAGATCTAGGGACCCAGTGTTTATACAATATATTCAGCAATTTCATATTGTCTGCCTTCAAGAAACCCGGGGAAGTTCCTTTTCTTTAGATCTTCCTGCTGGATTGACTCACTTTATGTCTTTGGCCTTACCAGCAACCTCCACAGCTCCTCGAGGGCACCCATGTGGCGGGTTGGCTTGTTTAATACATAAGGATCTTCAGGGGAAAATAGTTGAAACCTTGAGGTACCCCCCTTTTCTTTTGGGGTTAGTTCTGGCTGGGGATGGTTGGGTATGTTTAACCTTTAATATATAAATCCCTCCCCAGAATACTAAGTTGTATGACCCCCATGTATGGAGCTATCTCGAATCCATCATCGCGAATACAAGTCAAACTTACCATGATGCGCCTTTGATAATTCTTGGAGATTTCAATGCAAGGTTCGGATCCTGTGATAAGGATTTAATGAACCATGGTTCCCCTTCCTTGCCTTTGGTCTTTCCTCCATTATACTCCAGGAAATCAAAGGACAGCACGATTAACAACACAGGCTTAAAATTTGCCCGTTTTCTAGCCAGCTGCCAGTTATCTATTTTGAATGGGTCCTGCTTTAAGGATGTGCCTGGGGAATTTACCTTCTTGGGCTATAAGAGCTCAAGTGTTATTGATTTTGCGGTGGTTTCGTCTCATAGCCTATCCCTCCTCAAAGACTTTGAGGTAGGGCGGGCTCAGTGTAGTGACCACCTACCCTTGGAGCTGACCATCGCTCTTCCTAACCCAGTTACACCATTAATAGGTGCGTTACTGGTGCAACTCATGCCCCAAGATTTTGTACGAATCGATGGGATAAAGTAGTATGCCCGGCATTGGAAAGTTGGATGAGGGACTACGAAACACTGGCCCTGAAGGAAATTATTATGGTTAATAAATCGGGGCAGCAGGTTTGTGACGCTTATGAGTCACTTATTCAAGGAGTCTCCTCCGTCCTTTGTATTGAGCCAACCTGCAGACCAAAAAATCACTTTTTTTCAAATCAACCATGGTATGATAAGGACTACTCAAGGGCTAAAGGACTGGTGAGGTCACTCTATAGAGCCTATCACCAGGGCCAAGAACATCATCTACCCCCAAATTACTTCCAGGCCAAACGAGACTATCGGGCCACGATTCTTAGGAAAAGGAAGGAATACTTTAAACATAGATGGGATGTAGTCTTGGAGGCGACTGAATTGGGGAATTCTCGGCAGTTTTGGAGGCTGCTTAACTCTGGGACAAAGGCTATCAGTAGGAACCCTCCTCCTATCTCACCCCAGGTTTGGGCGACATACTTCAGTGAGTTATACTCACCTCCCAAGCCAACCAACATGGCAGAGGTCTCTGCTAGTAATATGCTTCTGCTGCCTGAGTGGCCCCAGGTGAGCAATGAGGAAGTTTATGATTTAGTGGAGTCTTGTAAAAATAACAGGACCCCTGGCAGGGACTTGATACCAGTAGACTTTCTTAAATCATATAAGGAATGGTGGATTCCCATGCTCTCAGCTTTATTTTCCTCCATTGATCAATCTGGAGTGGTGCCAGCTGCTTGGAGGTATGCAGTGGTTGTCCCAATCTATAAAAAGGGTCCACCAGTAAAGCCGGATAATTATAGGCCCATTAGCCTTCTGTGTACTATCAGCAAAATCTATGCTAAGCATCTCCTAGGCAAATTAAAATCCTGGATGGAAGCCTCCCAAATTATTCACTTAGAACAGGCAGGGTTCCAGGCGGCAAGGTCAGTCATAGATCATTGCATAGTTTTGGCTCACTTGACAGAGAAGCATGTAAGTCTTAATAAACGCTTCTTTGTGGCCTTTTTGGACCTACGGATGGCGTTCGACTCTATTAACAGATCCCTCCTTTGGTCTAAATTGAGTCGTTTCTCTATTGACCATAGATTGCTATCCTTGATTCAAAGTCTCTATGCCGACTCAAGGCTGGTGGTAAAGGTGGGCCCATGTGGCCATGTTTCAGGAGAGGTGGAAGTGGGAAGAGGCATCAGGCGGGGTGTGTGTTGGCTCCAGCCCTCTTTAACATCTTTTTAATGACGTCATTCCATGTAAGGCGCAGCTCCATTTCTTCCCCCCTCGCCTTGGAACTCGCCATATTGGATGCCTCCTGTTTGCAGACGATTTGGTATTGATGTTGCAAATTTGAATTGGGCTGAGGAGACAGCTGGAAGCCATGGCCGAGTATTGTAGGGAGAATGACCTCACCATCAATCATTCTAAATCTAAGGTAATGGTTTGCTCCCAATCGCATAGGAGAAGTAAGTCTACTTGGTCCATCGGTGGGATTCAAATTGAGCAGGTAAACGAATTTAGATACTTGGGTATCCTATTCCACCGTACAGGAAGTTGGAAAACCCATGTTGGCCAGGCAAGTATCAAGGCCAAAAGTTCTGCCTGCGCAATAAGTAAATTCTTCTCCCAATCTGGCAAAGTGGCTTACTCTATGGCCCTAAAAACCTTCAATGCCAAATCCTCTGCTCAGTTTCTACTTCGGGAAGAACTATGGGCCCCATTTGCATTGGCAAAGATTGATGGTACCCAGAATAAATTTCTAAGATCCTTGCTTAGGGCCCCAGGGGGTACCCCAGGAGCAGCCATCCGCTTGGAGCTTGGACAGCGGAAGTGGTCCTTTAGGACATGGGAGAGGGCCCATAAGATGTGGCTAAGAATTGCGAATCCATCAGCTAGTGGCTTGCTTCCTTTCCTTGGTAAGGACTCGTTTAAGAATTCCTGGATGCAGAAGGTGGATTGCCATTTGGCATATATGGGCCTTTCAAGGACCTATATTTTGTCAAAGGCTTGCACCCCTGATGGCCCAAGCAGAGGTCAGGATCTGCTGGCAGGATATTGATCTGCAGCAAGAATGGGAGAAAGTGGGATCAACTTCCCACTTCAGTTACTATCTTAATGTGGCCCCAAGGAAAGACACCATGGCTTGTTACCTTGCTGCTGATTACACAGCAAGAGGGAAGTGGCTAATGATGGCAGCCAGATTTAATGCTCTCCCAACACAACTATTGGAAGGACGGCTGGGAAAAATCCCTTTAGAATTAAGACTATGCTCCTTTGATCGACTAGAAGTTGAATCCACGGATCATTTGCTTTTCAGGTGTCACTTATATGATGGCTTGAGGCCCGAATACTTGTAGGAATTTCTTGATTTGCATTCCGGCTGGTCCGATGAAGTTTTGAAAACTAAATTGCTCCAGGATAGGTTGCATGAACATACTCAAGCAGTTGTTAAGTTTTTGATCCTCGCTCTTGCGAGGCACTCCCAGTTTTTAAATTTTACCTTGTCAATTTAGTGGTTGTGGTTGCTTACTAATCCTTGGTTATTTGTTGTCCAAGGACTTTTTATGTAATGTATCATAGTTCCTTTACTGTAAATGTTGCATGATGGCTATGACTATGTGTCTGCCTAAATAAAATGTTTATCTATCTATCTATCTACTACTGGCCTTGGCAACGTCCTCTGGCAACAAATTCCATAAGTTAATTATGCATTGAGTGAAGAAGTATTTCCTTTATTTGTTTTAAATCTGCTGACAGCTAGTTAGTTTCATGGAGTGTCCCCTAGTTCTAGTACTATTTGAGAGGGTAAATAACCATTCCCTGTCTACTCGTCTACCTCTATCATGTCTCCTCTTAGTCTTCTCTTCTCTAAGCTGAAGAGGCCCAGCTTGTCAAGCCTCTCTTTGTACGGAAGCCATTCCATACCCTTTATCATTCTCGCTGCCCTTCTCTGTACCTTTTCTAGTTCAGCTATGTCTTTTTTGAGATGGGGCGACCAGAACTGCACACAATATTCCAGGTGTGGTCGCACCATTGATTTGTATAGAGGCATTAAGACAGCCTCAGTTTTATTCTCTATCCCCTTCCGAATAATTCCTAACATTCTGTTTCCTTTTTTGACTGCTGCTGCACATTGGGCTGTGGATTTCAGTGTATTGTCCACAACCACCCCCAGATCCTTTTCCTGAGTAGTAACTCCTAGCTTAGTACCCAGCATTGTGTACTCATAGTTTGGGTTATTTTTCCCTATGTGCATCACTTTGCACGTGTCCACATTAAATCTCATTTGCCATTTAGATGCCCAGGCACCCAGTTTCGTAAGATCCTGTTGCAGTTCTTCACAGTCTGCTCGTGTTTTAACTACCTTGAATAACTTGGTGTCATCTGCAGATTTGATCCCCTCACTCTTAACGCCCCTTTCCAGATCATTAATTAATACATTAAACAGCACCGGTCCCAACTCAAGACCCTCCTAGCTAGCCAAGATGGTTCTGAGGCCCTGTACAAATTAGTTTCTTATACAGCACAGGATAGCTGCAGGCAATGGGAAAGGTGAACAAAGGAGGAGAGGGTGAGTCAAAAACATTGATGCGATCTCAGCTCCTTGGGCAGTGTGAAAGGCTCCACATCTTAAGCCAGGGAGATGTCCATGGCCACTATTAGGGAGCCGCTCTTTCAGGCTTTGTAAGGCTGATATTTATATCCTTACAAGGCCTTTTTGCAGGTTTTAACCCAGACATCTGGGTGTTCATAAGTGGGTGCATCTAGTGTGAAAAAGGCCATAGTTTGCAGATGGCTTTTATAACATGTAGCCCCCTGGGAAGCTGTAGAAGACCTGTCTCCAAAATCTGTGACTGTAAAGCTCTGCGTATGTCTAGTGGTGCTATAGAAGTACTAGTGCAAACCCATCTTCCCTCTGTGGTTTGCTCTGGGTTTTGGTGACCAAACATTTTGCTAGCCTCCATGTTGGGCAGCTGGAACAGTGGTGAGCATTCCATGTAGAGAGACCCTGTGTGTGTGGAGAGTGGCAGCCTGGAGCAAGGAGACACTGGGAAGTGGCCCGGCCTGAGCAATAGACTATTGTAGGTTGCTGCTTAGACACAGTTGATCCTGTGCCTGGGGGGGTCTAGCCTCCCCTGCTCTATATTATTTGCCATCAGTCTTTAATATGAGTTTAAGAGTATGCATTGGTGTTTGAATGATCAGCATATGCATTTCTGTGATTGCTATGGTGCTGATTGTTACTGGCTAGTGCAATCTTTTTTTTTGGGTCAGTATTGTGTTTAGATTTTAACAAAGTTTAAACAACTGTCCACAAGAGACAAACTATATTTATCAGGCAACACCAGGATCTGTTGATCACACCAAACCCTTGTTCTGAGAAACTAGACAATAACCTGTCAGCAATCTTGCCTTACCCCACCTTCAGGAACCTGCTTCTTGCCTTGTGTCCTCCTGTGCCTGCTGCTTGCCCTTCTGTCCTAGCTCCATGTCCTAGACCTTACATTGGAGAGACCACCCAGCTACGGACCCTTGCACTGACCACAAGCCATTGCTGGACCCTAAGTATTGATGCTCTGTGGACTCTCTCACAGGACTCAGTCACTGTTGGCCACCAGACTATGTACCTCACCTGCTGTTGGGCCATGATGTGACTGCTGATGAGAGTCACCTTGGACTCCGATTCTAAGCCAATTTCTTGCTTTTGCCCTGGCCCAGCTGTGCCCCAACGTTGGGAGCCTGATATTTATGCTTGGGAACTGTGGCATCTGACTATCTGATTGACTCTGTGATACCTGATCAATTGAGCTTGGAAGGGTGGAATTTATTTCTATGAGTTTAGGGATCTGCACCTAGGAAAAACTTGCTAGGTGACTGCTAAGTCACCTCCTCCCCAATAAAGCCACATAGTTGTCCTCCTCCTTGCCTTTGGGGAAAGGAAAATTGTACTCATCTGAACTGCTCTTATTGTTCATACAGCATCAGCCATGGCATAACTTCTTCAAAGTGACTGTAATGGGAGGAAATTGCAAAGTGCAACCAAGACCACAAACTCATGTCATATCATTAATTAAGGAATTAACTTGCGTGATTTTCTAACGGTCTGAATCACACCAGTCAAGTTCTTTCCATGAGTCACCAGTTAAATGCAAAGGCCAGGAGGACAGATTGTCCTTTATCAAAGAGAGACTGTAAGGGCCTCTTCCAGCTTCCATTAAAGACCGTGCAATGACTCTGGTTGACAGTTGAATCATGCCTTACCTCCTCTTCTGTTCCACTTCCTCTTCCATTGCTGCCTCATCCACCTCCTCCTCTTCCTTTGCCTCTGCCTCATTCTTCCCTACAGCCTCTTTTGCCTCCACCACTTCCACCTCAACAATGTATGGCAGATACACACGGTCTCTCAACAACCCCTGTTTGCCTTCAGAGGGGAAGCCCTGTTCACTAGAGGTGGGACCCTGGACCCATTACCGGCTACCGGATTTACCGGTTACCGGTTCTCAAAGAACCGGATTCCTGGTTTAAATCCGGTATACCGGTACCGGTTTTATTTCATTGAGTTCAATGGGGCACTGTGTCCCCATTGAAATCAATGAAATAAATAGTATACAATTAATTCCTCCCCCCTCCCCCTCCCAGGCTGCGTGGGTGGAAGGGGGGACACCCCCC
>QEPC01005108.1:4248816-4268723 GCA_003113815.1 Sphenodon punctatus
GGCAGCGCGGGGAACTAAGGAAGGCGCGTGGGCTTTCACTGAGCGGGGAGGAGCGCGCGCACGCACGCTGCTCTCTACCCAGTCCCCCGACCAAGCTATCTCACCAGGGCTGTCAGCCCGACCGCCCTGGCGAGATCTTCCATTGCGCCCATTGAGCACAATGGAAGGCTGTAGCCCTTCCCTTCACAGCACGTCCCATACGTGCTGTGGACGGAGGAGTTCAGCTGCCCCAATCGCGTTTTCCATAGGAAAACGCTTTGGGTGGCTGAGCTGCTGAACCTTTTTGTCCCTTCGGGGACCCCTCCCTCTCCCAGTGGAGTGGGTGGGTCCCCAGGGAAAAAGAGTTCAGTGACAGCTACAGCAGCCTCTGCAGCAGCTCAGAGGCTGCTGTAGCTGTCATAAACGGCAGCGCATTTTTTTTTTTTTATTATTTAAACTAAAGCCTCAGCGGTGCCCCTGCAGGGCTTTGGGGGGCAACACCCATAACGCCTTGCAGGAGGAGCCGCGCCTGGTGTAGCCACCATCAGTTACCATGTTCACCACAGTCTTTTACTCCTTCCTCTGGACTTTCCTCTGAGGCAAGCCCTTTTCTGGACTGATTGATTTTGTGATTAACCCTTGGATGCAGAGGAAGAATGGCTCAGTGGTTACAATGGGTGTTTTCAGACAAGCGTCTCCCCACCCATTACCCATGCATCACCCACGCATTACCCACTGGTTACCCAGTGGTAATGGGTGAGGAGGCGCTTGTCTGAAAACACCCAAAGAGACACTCATTCAGGGGTGTGCCTTCAAAGCCAAGAAACCAAAAGCCACATCAAAAGAACCCCAGTTATACAGTTATATTGACCTCTTCATTAAAACAGCTGAGCTCCTCACTTCTATCCTGAGGCAGTAGAGACACACTAGAAAGTCTAGTCTACAGATGGGCAATTAGGCAAGAGGCTAAATATTTTGCACAAGGTCACGTAAGGAGTTGGTAGCAAAACAAGACATTGGGTATTTTCAGACAAGCGCCTCCCCACCCATTACCACTGGGTAACCTGTGGGTAATGGGTGGGTGATGCATGGGTAATGGGTGGGGAGGCTTTTGTCTGAAAACACCAAATGCTACCGACAATGCTAGCTTGTTTTGCTACCGACTGCAACCACATTTTCAAATTGTCTCCCCAATCATGACAGTTAAAGATCATTGTCCCCCCTGGATTCGCTTCTCTCCCTTGGTTTCTGGAACTCAGTTCTTGACTGGTTCTCTTTGTATCTCTCAAACCACTCCTTCAGTGTCTCTCTTGCTGGTAGCTCCTCTGCATCGTTCCCGCCTCTGTGGGAGTTCCCCAAGGCTCTGTCTTGGGCCCTCTTCTCTTCTCCTTTTACACTCTTGCTCTGGGCAAACTCACTGAATCTCACAGCTTCCAGTTTCACCTGTCTGCTGATGACACTCAACTCTGTCTCTCCGCCTCCATGCTCTCCCCTTCCATCCAGTCTCATATTGTAGACTCTCTGTCTGACATCTCTGCTTGGATGTCTCACTGTCAACTCAAGCTTAATGTGGCCAAGACTGAACTCAATTTTTCCACCAAAACATCCCCCTCCCTCTTCCCTCATGTAGCCTGGGACTCATCTTTGACTCCTCCCTCATCTTTACACCTCTGCTCCAGGCTGTTGCCAAATCCTGTCACTTCCCTCTGCATAATATTGCAAAATCTGGCCTTGCCTTACTGCTTCCATGTTCATGTTCTAGTCAACTCTTGTCTTGACTACTGCAACTTCCTCCTTATTAGTCTCCCCATGTCTGATCACTCCCCCCCTCACTTCCATTCAATGCTCTGCTGCCAAAGTCATCCACCTTGCCAGTTGCTTTGACCATGTTCAGTGGCAGGCCTGAACGTATTCAGCACAAGCTCCTGGTCTTCACCTTCAAGGCTCTTCATGGCCTTGCTTCCCCCATCTCTCTGCACTTGCTTCCTGCCATATTCTGCCAAGAGCTTCACTCCTCCTCTGCCCCCACCCTCATCTGCTTGTGACTCTCTTGCTGCTCAAAATGTTTCCGCCCCTTTTCACTTGCTGCCCCCCATGCCTGGAACTCCCATCCTGGATACATTCATTCTGCTCCCTCTGCCTTCAAATCCCTCCCAAAAACATACCTCTTCAATTAGGCTTACCCTGGCTCATCATGATGAGGAAATTGCCTCCTTTCCCCTCACTCACTCAGAAACCTTGTCTTCCCTGTAACAATGGCCGCTTGTACACGAGACAGTGGGGTGGGAACTGCTGCCAGCCAAAATTACAGCAGGGGAATGACAAAGTCCTGCTTGTGTGCACGGGGTTTAGTACCTGCCAAGATTTCAGTGACAGGAGACAGGGCTGATTGGTCTTGTCTCCCATCACCGAAACCCCCACATGGATGAGCAGGACTTCATTTGATCCCCCTGCTGTGATTTTGGCTCATGGCAGTTCCCGTCTCGTGTGCAAGCGGCCTCAGTTAGGCACGTGCACTTTTAACTTCATGAATGGATCCATCCTTCATGAATGGATGAGCCCTCCATGAATATATTGCTGGACCTATAAGATAGTATTATTATTAATAATAATACTTAGACAAGATGATTGCAATTGCTTAAAATCATGAGACTTGCGATACAATCACAAGATGGCAATGCTCAGTTTCAGATGAAGTGGATTCTCAGGGCTCATTCACATTCAGTCTTTGCTCCCTATTTAGCAAGGCAGGAAGGTGTGGAGTCATCAGCCACTCTTCCTTGTCTGACACTTCACACCCTCCAGGGTGAGCCATGAACGCAACAGCAGCTTGCCCTTGGTCGTGAACACATGAGCATGGGGAGAAAAGCACAGCAAACGGATCTTGCTCCATGTTCGTGAGCTCACCTCACTCCCTAGCAGAATGGGGGCAGGTAGGGTGGGGGGTGGGGGCTTCCCCCAGCCCCCACCTTTGCAAATGCCAGGCAAGACCTTAGTGTGGATGCGCTCTAATTGGAGAGCCAGTGTTCTTGCTGGTCTCAGATCCTTTTCTCCAGGAGCCTTGTTGTTCTTGCAGGAACCAATAACAATTCTAGATGGCTCCTGAAGGCCTGATTTACACTTGTACCTCTCATGTGGAGTCCCGCAGGGTAGAGGTAGATACAGAGGTCCGGTTGGCCCCGGATCTTCCCTCCTTTCGGAGAAGTTGTAAGACCTGGCTGTTCCGTCAGCGTTTGGCAGGGGAGGTGGGTAGTGGGGGATATTGGGGAGGTGAGATGTGTTGTTTTTCCCCTCCTTTTATGACATTCTATTTTAATTGTTTTTAATGAATGCAAGCCGCCCCGAGCTCCCTGTGGCAGGAGGGGCGGGATAACAAATTGTTTAAATAAATAAATAAATAAAAAGAATTTGCCAGGCCGTAACAGTGCCCCCTGCTGATACCTACCACATGGAGTCCCACTGACATGAATGGGGTGACAAGAGATGTAAGGTGCTGTTAAGGTATCAGAACCCACTCATGGATCTCAGGTGGAGTTTTGATAGTGCTGCACCCAAGAAGGGTGGCAGAATCTCACCTCGAAGGCCACTTAGACTAAACACCCATGCGAAGAAGCAAGATATTGCCTTGTTTTTCCATTCCACACTTATGCTGGTTCTAGCAGGCTGGGATCCAGGTGTGAATATGTAAATGGGGGGAGTGCTCCGCTGCTAACTCCCTCCCCAGGTTCGGCAGGTAGAGAAGGGGCAGCACCTTGACTTCATCCCACTGTACTCACTGACCTTCATGACAAAACCAACATGATTATTTATTATTGTTAGGATAGGAGGGGCCCAAGCCATATAGGACTGGTTAAAATCAACACCTTGAATCGGGCTCGGAACGCTATAGGCAACCAGTGCAGAGCTCAGAGCACTAGTGTTATGTGCTCCCTCCGGCCCATCCCTGTCAGAAGACGGGCCGCTGCATTCTGCACCAGTTGCAGCTTCCGAACCATCACCAGGGGCAGCCCCACGTAGAGCGCGTTGCAGTAATCCAGCTTTGAGGTGATGAACACATGGATGAGGGTGGCCAGGTCGGAGTCCGAAACGTATTGCCGGAGCCTTCGCACAAGATGTAGCCAGCAAAAGGCTCCCTTTGCCACTGCCTCTACCTGGCAATCCAGCCGAAGGCTGGGATCCAACAGGACTCCCAAGCTCCGGACCCAGGGAGCCAGCAGAGGGCGGACCCCCTCAATGAGGGGAGCCATCACCCCTGCCGCCCAACACACCAACATCACCTCCGTCTTATTGGGATTCAGCCACAGTCTGCTCCACCGCATCCAGTCAGTCACTGCCTCCAGGCAGGAAAGCACTGAGACTTCAGGGCCTGGGTCAGTCGAAAAAGACAGGTATAGCTGGGTGTCATCAGCATATTGGTGGCAACGCACACCAAACAGTCTCACAACCTCCCCCAGGGGTTGCATATAGGTGTTAAACAATAATGGAGACATAATAGAACCTTGAGGTACGCCGCAAGAGAGGTCCCGGGGGCTAGCTGTTTCAGCCCCCAACACCACCCGCTGCCTCCTTCCTGAGAGGAATGAGTCTTGGGGGGGGGGAGAGTTGGGGCTTAAACCCCTGGCTACTGGTAGTTGGGAGTGGTTATCAGGAGATGGGTCACACTTCCATGACCTGTACTTGTACTTCTCTCAAGCTACTATAGCAGGCCACTGACAGAGACAGGATGCTGGGCTCGATGGACCATAGGTCTGACCCTGACCCAGTATGACACTTCTGATGTTCTTATGCTATAATAGGGACAGGTGATGCAGGGGCATCCCATACTCCTTGGTGCAGCTGTAACCCCTGCCAATAGGTGGGGGTGGGTGCATTCCATCTTTTGCACCAGGCAAGGGCATAGCTATACTAGGGATAGGTGGAGCAGGTGTCCAGGAGCCCGTGGTCCCTGGTGCACCAGTGTCCCCTGTCACTGGCAGGGAGGGCAATGAGTTCCATTCCATCTTCTTCACTAGATCCCATTTCAACCTAGCTACACCTCTGTTAGGCAGCATCGTGGGCTCTGGTCCTGCAGCAACTCACCTGTTGCAAGAGCCAGCTTGTGACAGGACCTTACTAATTCCCACTGCAAGGGGAATGCCAATGTGGCCTTAAGTGTGAATGAAAATCAGGCCTTGCATTTAGATGTGCACAGTGGGAATTCCATTTGTCTTCCCCGTAAACAGGGGCTCCCAAACTCTTTGCCTCTGTGACCCCATTTTGAGACAAATATAATCCTGCAGTCCCAAGTATAACCTCAGTCAGGATTAAGATTCCATCTTGCTCCCCCCTACCTCTCTGCACTTATCACCCTCCATACTCCAGCCCATGCACTTCGCTCCTCCTCTGTCCCTTCTCTCACCCTTCCAACCCTTCCCTGCTCCCCTAAGCGCCTTCGTCCCTTCTCACTTGCTGCCCCCCATGCCTGGAACTCCCTCCCTGTCCACATCCGCCTTACCCCCTCCCTTCATACCTTCAAATCTCTCCTTAAAACTCACCTCTTTCGCTCTGCTCTGTCTGACTCTTTATCCTGCTGAGCCACTATTCCTATACCTACGATCTGTTTACCCTTATCCTTGCAACATGGACCTGCCTGCTGTCATTCTCATCGTAACCAAGCCAAGTACGTGCACTTGAGACCTCGCATCTTCATGAATGTTAGACCCCTTGTCTCTCCCTCTGTTCCCCTTCCTAAGTCTCTCCCCCAGCTCCTGTCTCTCAGATTGTAAGCCCTAGGGGCAGGGACCGTGTCTATTTTATTACTTTGTAAAGTGCCAGGTACACTGCTGGCACTATATAAATGTTTGTTAATAATAATAATAATAATAATAATAATAATAATAATCTGCAGATGGTGCAACAAATATACTGAGTTTATTCTTTGAACTGTAGTGATATGCGTTTAGCCATTCATGAGTTCCCCTATATGGGGAAGGGGATGGGTTCCCCCCACCTACTTTGAGCTTAGTCTGGGGAGAAGGGAAGCACCATCTATTTGACACTGAAAAACAATGTTACATAAGGACTTCTGTAACTTTCTATGTTTCATAAGTAACCTGGAAACTCAAGTAATTCACAATCTGAATATCACGCTAAAGAAATATTTCCGTAATCCTCTCTGTGTACAAAGCGGTATTGCCTCATCCTGGTCTGGCACTTAATCATCTACTAGTTGCTATTTTCAGAAAGGCTATTCCAAATCCGAGCAACAATCTTGCATTTATTTAGCACCTTTCCTTCTGGAAGTGCTCCTTGGAATTAAAGCATGGGGCTGGAGTTATACAATTTTGCTCCCTAGGCAGAAGGAAGGGATTGTCAAGTAGGGAAGGAGGTGCACTGTAGAGCGGAGGTTTGAAATTCCTCCTATTGGAAGTTCCAGCTATTTCCCCTAACCATTGGGAGATGGCTGGGAAGGCAGGTCAGCACTGGGTCTGGTGTGAACCAGAGGGTTCTGGGAAGTACCATTCCACTGTTGCTCAGGTTTGGGGAATATTTCTATGCCAATCCTGCCAATCTTTCAGTACCTCCATGCGAGTGAGACCTGCACAGCCTCCACCCACACCCACCCCTCTCTCTCTCTCTCTCTCTCTCTCTCTCTCTCTCTCTCTCTCTCTCTCACACACACACACACACACACACACACACACACACACACGATGCGAGGGGGAGGGGAGCTGGCTCCTGCATCCTGTCGTGTGGAGCAGAGTCACGGTTCCCAGCAGCAGCAGCCTGACTACATATAAGGGAGAGAGAGACCCAGGAGTAGCGGTGGCTCAGTCAGGCACCAGCGGTGATGGTCAGCCACAAGCAAGAACCCCAGCAGTGCCTGTAGTTGCTCTGGTAGCACTCATGCACAGGAGCCCCAGTAGTAGCTGCAGTGCACAAATGCCCCATGTTCTGGTGGCAGTGCTGGGACACTCCAGTGCTCTGGCAGCCACTGCTTTCGAAAGTGAAGCATTGGGCCCCTTAGATGGGACAGAGATTTTCCTGAAAACACAGGGCAGTTTCCCCTTATGGTGGAGCTCTTGCAAGGTATGTAGTATGATGAGGATCCCAAAATTAACAACCCCAGGCCCCCAGCAGACTTAATCTGGCCCTGTCGACGAAGGGCTTGTTCTCATGAGCAAGGGCATTTCACTCTGCCTGTTCCCACAAGCAGGGGGGTTAATTACCTGTTCCCGTTCCTTGACCTCCATGCTCGGAAACTTGCATGGTGGTGCCAGCTAGGGATGTGCGAACAGAACGGGGTTCGGATGTTTGGATGTTCGGTCGTTCGGTTCAAAACCCGAGTTCGGGTTCGGTTGTTCGGTTCGGCAGAGTTCGGTTCAGCCGAACTTGGCTGAACATTAGAAAATAGCGCTATCAATACCGATACCGAATTTGAAGTTTTTTTCCGGTATCGGTATCATTTGGCCCTGAAATAACCCCTGGTCTCCACCCCTGGTGCCAGGAAGTCTGTTCCTCAGCTGCTTCCCCCTTCTAGTCATGTTTTGCCCACCCAAAGTTAAGTTTTTCCCACCCCTGAACTCATCCGAACTCACCCAAACATGACCGAACTGTTCGGCCATTTTTGAGTTTGGTTTGGACATCTGAACAGACCGAGTTCGGGCCGAACTCCGAACATCCGAACTGCGTTTGCACATCCCTAGTGCCAGCAGGGTGAGCTCAAATAACAATCAGCCAGTGAGGCAGAGATAGTGAGAGGGGGACACAAAGGCAGGAAGTGCTCACTTTTTCTGTGCTTACTGAGTACCCAAGCAGGGGGTTAATTACCTTCTTCCTGTACTGAAGATCAAGCACCGAGACTAAGCAGCTTTCAGATCTTTCTCTGCCCCCCCCCCCCCCGGGCCATTTCTGGCTGTGGGAGGGAATGCGCAGGCAGGATATTTGTGGGGTGCCGCTGGTCTGAAGCCGCCCCCCCCACGGTTTTGCCAGCAAACATCCGCAGATATACAGAGCAGGAAATCCAGCTCTGTATCTCTGAGGGTGTTTGCTGGCAAAACTACATCAGGGGTGGGAGGGCTTTCAGGCTGGTGGCACCCTGAATGTATCCTAGCTGCGCATTCCCTCCCACAGCCAGAATGTGCATGCATGTGTGTGTGTGTGTGTGTGTGTCTGATAGGAGTCTTCCTCCTCACTTTAACCTCACTTGTCTGAAAAGGTGAGTACCTTCCCTTTAGTTTTAACCAGAGGCAACTGGTGACTGACTGTTGAACCGGGAAGGGTGTGTGTGTGTGCGGTGGCACAATTTGCATGGACATACCCATTCAAATTTGCATAGCCCTGCCCCTAATTTGCATAGTGCTCTCCACCCTAATTTACATAATCCCACCCCTGCTTCTGTCGTGGAATGTCACAGGGATGAGGGCCCTTATCCAGGATCACGACTGGGTTGACTTTCTTAAGGGGTTTGATATTTGCATCCAGGAAACGTGGATATGGGGGTCTGATGAGTTAACTATGGATGGCTTTGACCTCTATTTGCATGGGGGATCCAAGTTGGGGACACGAGGTAGGATCTCGGGTGGTTTGGCAATATTAACTCAGCCTTCCACAAGAGGAAGTCTGACCCCGTTGAGTTCAACAAGGCCTGAATATCAACTAGGAGTGATTTGCATTCCTTGCGTGAATGTAAAACCAAGCACCCCAAACCACATGGCATCCCCCCCCCCCACATAAACATGCAAAGTGAGCAGAGGCACACAAACCCCAAACCACATGGCAAAGCTGGCACCCCCCGCATTCCCCAAAACATAGAAAGATCCCCAACCCACATTGCAAGCAAAGCTGGCATGCCCCCTCCTTTTCCAAAACATAAAAATGCAGAGTGTGCAGGGGCTGTGCAGGTTAAGATCCCCCAAACTGCATGGCAAGCAAAGCTAACCCCCGGCCCCTCCTTCCTCTCTTCCTAGTCCCACACCTGGACTCAGTCCCAGTAAACCCACGGGCCAGGGACCTACCTTAGTCTGAGCTCTCCCGTCCCTCCACTCAGGCGTCACTGCTTCAGTCAGCAGGGCCTGAGTAAGTTGCTTGCCTGAGCCTCTCCGCCGACCGCCAATCTCCTCCTCTGATAGTTCTCCTCCCTGAGCTGCTGGCTGCTCCCGCCTCTGGTCCACTGCTGCTCTACCTCCACTCAGCAAGTGCTCTCCGCTGCTGCCGCTCCTCTCATGTGCTGCCCAGTCACCTGCTAGCTCCCACGCACAAATAACCATGCGGCGCCGACCGGAAGTGCCTGCCTCCCCCAGCCCATCCCCTTCCAGTTTCTGGCAGTGCTGAGAGGGTTGGAGGGCTGGAGCCCTGGGGGCAGAGAGTGAATAGGGCCAGTGCTGCACCGCCATGGCCATCTGATGACCGGACCTGGTGGGTCATGTGGGTGACTATGGGGCCCCAAAATGGGGGGGGGGGGCACATGCCCCCCCGTACCTCCTGGATGCATCGCGTATGGTTTTAACATCATACCCCTTGCCCCACTCACAGGAAAAACAGGAGACAGTAAAGTAGGAGAAGAAATTCCACTAGGGCCAAACCCAAGGTCCACGGACCGGAGCATGCAGCACATGTGGTGCACGCACACGCAGCATGTGTGCATGCACAAGTTGGGTGCACCCCTGGCATGGGGCCTGCAACACATGCGCAATTATGCGCACACGTGGTAGCACCTATAGGATTTAGGATTACGCGGCCAACAAGAGAAAAATGGGAGACATCTAAAGAAAGCAATGTGACTGCACAAAGAGCCTGTTGATCAGCTGAGAATTAAAAAGGACATGTCTAAGAAATGGAAAGAGGGACAAGTCACCGAGGATGTGTACAGACGAGTAGCCTAAATCTGTAGGGACAGTGTCAGTAAGACTCATAGCGAGGGTGCTAAGAACAACAAAAAGGTTTTTTCTAGGTATGTTAAAAGCAAAAGAAAGAATAAGGAAATGGTAGGTCCGCTGCTCTGTAAAGATGGTGAAATGTTAACAGAAGCAAAGAACAACTCAAATCCTATTTTGCCTCCGTCTTCTCCCACAAGGGAAACTGTGTCCAACCTGGCAAAGGTAGCATGAATGATGTGGGGAAAGACAGCAACTCAAGACAGATAAAGAAATGGTCAGAGAATACCTAGCTACTTCGGGGCCAGATGAATTCATCCGAGGGTACTGAAGGGACTTGTCATACTGATGTACTCTCAGCACCTCTGTATATCATATCTGAGAACTCTTGGAGAACGGGTGAGGTGTCAGAAGACTGGAGATAGGCAAATGTTGTCCCTATCTTCAAAAAGGAAAAAAGGAGGGTCTGAAAAACTCTAGACCAGTCAGCCTGATATCGATACCTGCAAAGATACTAGAACAGATTATAAAGCAGTCAGTCTGTGAGCTTCTAGAAAACAATACAGTGATTACTAGAAGCCAGCATGGATTTGTCAAGAATAAGTAATGCCAGACTAATCTTATCTCCTTTTTGGGTTGAGTTACTAGTTTAATGGATCATAGGAATGCTATTAACATAATATATCTTGATTTCAGCAAAGCATTTGACAAAGTCCCCCATGATATCCTTGCTGACAAGCTGATAAAATGTGGGCTAAATGATACTACCATTAGGTAGATTTACAGCTGGTTGAAGAACTGTACTCAAAGAGTGCTCATCATGGCTCCTCTTCATCCATCTGCAGGGAGGTATGGAGTGGGGTGCGCAGGGCTCTCTCCTGGGCCTGCTACTCTTTGACATCTTTATTAAATGACTTGGATAAAGGAACAGAGGGAATGCTTATCAGTTTTGCAGATGACACAAAACTGGGAAGGGCAGCTAACACCTGAGAAGACAAAAATAAAATTCAAAATGATCTTGAAAGGTTGGAAAACTGGGCCAAAACTAACAAAATGAAATTCAACAGAGATAAATGTAAAGTTGTGCATTTAGGTAAGAGAAATCAAATGCACAAGTATAGGATGGATGATATCTGGTTTGGCAGCAGCACATGTGAAAAGGATCTAGGGATTGTAGCTGATCACAAACTGAACATGAGTCAGCAGGGTGAGGCAACTGCCAAAAAAAAAAAAAAAAAAAAGGGCTAATGCAATTTTAGGCTCCCTTAACAGAAGCATAGTTTCTAAGGGCATTTTCAAACAAGACACTCCCCACTCACCTCCCACCCACTATACATGTTACAGGGCACCCATAGGGCAACAATACAGTCCTGCAACATGTATAGTGTGTGGGGGCTGGGGTTATTGAACAGGTGGTTGCCCGACAGCTCCAGGCTCATCTTGATGTCAGATTCCTAGTCCCGCTTCAGTCGGGCTTTCGTCCTGGGTATGACACAGACATTGCGCTTGTGGCCTTGGTCAATGATCATCACCTAGAGATTGACAAAGGGAATTCTACCCTGTTGATTTTGTTAGATCTTTCGACCGCCTTTTTAACAGTGGATCATGAGGTGTTGTAGAGTTGGGACCTGGCAGGGGTGCGGGGTGCAGGTCCGCTCTTGAGTAGTTCCGCTCCTTCCTGTTGGGAAGGTCCCAGAGGGTGGTGATGGGCAATTGCTCGTCATCCTCTCAAGACCTCCCCTGTGGGGTCCTGCAAGGTTCTAGTCTGTCTCTCCTCTTATTCAACATGTATATGAGGCCGCTGGGCAAGCTCATTCAGAGGTTTGGGGTGACATGCCATCAGTATGCTGATGACATCCAGCTCTACCTCTCCTTTTCATCTGACCCAGGTCCTGCAGTCTCTGTGCTTACCTGATGCCTGGCTGCTGTCGGGAACCGGATGAGGATGAGCCAATTGAAGGTGAATCCAGAGAAGACTGAGGTGGTGATGGCTGGCCGGTCTTGTGACCTGGAGGGGATTGGGACTCCTGTTAATGGAATCTGGCCCCCTCTGGTCAATCAGGTTCTCAGCCTTGGAGTGCTTTGGGACCCCTTGCTGGGTCTGGATTGTCAGGTTGTTGTGGTGGCTAGGAGCGCTTTTCACCAACTCCATCTGGTGAGGAGGCTGTGGCCTTTTCTCTCTGATTTGGATCTAGTCACCGTCATCCATGCTTCATCACCTCAAGGGTAGATTACGGCAATTCACTGTACATCATGTGGCTGCCCTTGATGATTGTTTGGAAGCTGCAGCTGCTGCAGAATGTGGCATCTCACTTCCTTTCAGGGGTGCGGTGACGGGAGCACATCACACTAGTGCTCCAGAGTCTGCACTGGCTCCCTATAGATTTCTGGGCACAATTCAAGGTGCTGGTTTTGACCTTTAAAGCCCTAAATAGGCTGGGCCCCACATATCTGAAGGAATGCTTGTTCGTCCATGCCCCATTGCGGCCCCTACAATTGGCTGTCTTTAATCTGGTTCGTATGACAAAGGATCACAGGGGGCGTTCTTGGTTGCTGTCCTGTTGATGTGGAATTTCCTTCCCCCAGAGGTTCGTTTGAGGCCAAGCCTGAGCGTGTTCTGAAGGGAAGGCAGTACAAGACTTTTTTCTTTATAGAAGTATTTGGTGGGTGGGAATTGGATGGGAGGTTGGTGTTGGTGTTGGTGGGTCTAGGATGTGGGTAGGGTTTTTTGCAATTTATTTTAATGTTATTTAATTGTACTGTGTTTTTACTATTGTAAGCCGCCATGAGCCTTTTGGAAAGGGTGAGATATAAGTTTAACTAACTAACCAACCAACCAAATAAATAAATAAATAAATAAATGCAGTGGTTCCCAAACTGAGAGGCAACTCCCTTGTTGGATGAGGTTGTGATCATGAGGCTGTATGATATACTTTGCATGTCTTTGTGACTGTCTGGGGTCATAGGACTGTGGTGTAGCACAGGCAAAACATTTGCAAACCACTGCATTAAGGACTGTGCTTATAGAATATGTCAAATAATCAGACCAAGCATATTGTCTCTGTAGAAATAAAGATTAATTATAAATATCAGGCAATATTTGGGATATGCCCTCAACAGAAAGAGATTGGGAAATTGATTAAATATTTGGGAAATTAAAAACCAAGGCGGATGGCCACTTAAGTCTGATTTTCAGGTCAGATAGAAAGGGCTCCTGACTGGGCTCATGGCATGGTTGATTTTTCTATATTCTTATCCTTAGAGCTTTGTTCCAGGGGCCCAGAAGCATTGTAGAGATTATCTATTGTAAGCCATGTGAATGTCTAAGAACATCTGGAAGATTCTTTGGATCCTTCAATAGGGTCTGCTATTATCTGGGAAGGAGGGTCGAAGGCCCATTATGTTGGGTTTATGTAGTCATATCTTTCATTATTATCTTTTGAGCTGGGAGTTCATTTTCCTTGGCTATAAACTTTGAGAGTTCATGCCAAACCCACCTAGTCAAACTTTAAAGTCAAAAAGGGCTTCTTTGATAATACTGATATCTGTAGTTGCCTCTGTCATAGCAGAGATCAGCTGAGGCAAGAGAAGATTGTTTTGGTGATGTAGACGATTAGGAGCAGAGGTAAATTTGTTCTATGATTCAGTAGAAAAACATCCCCAGGAGATATATTTCCTTGTGGCATGGCCCTTGCATATGATGAGTAATCTGGTTTGGTATTAACAAATTCAGTTGTTAATGTTATACAAGTTTTGTCCTCACAACAGCTTGAAATCTCATTAGTTACACCAAAGATTGGGTTTGGTTTAAAAAACTTGGTAAGTTTGTTTTGAACAGAAGCAGAATTGCCTGCTTTAGGTTGGGCAGCTAAATGATGAACTACACTGCCTTGGGCTAAAATATGAACATTTTCTAATGTAGCCATATTGTCAAAATTAACAATATTTTCTAAAACAGATCTATTGGTCCATTTCTTGTGCATATTAGAGTCAATTCTCCTAGATCAGAGTTCCATTCCATATAATAAATTCCCAGGTGATAATTGCTTGGGAAAGAGAGCCTTATCACCAAAAAGAAACACGGACTATTTGAGGACTCAGTATATCAATAATCACAAGCCAGGGCTCAGCCTGTAGGAAACTTAGGGTGGCCATACCTCCCCTTTAAAAGAGAACATGTGAAAAATACATGTTGCAGGGCTGCATTGGTTCCAGTGCAACCCTGCACCATGTATTTTTCATAAGCATCCTCTTTTAAAGGGGAGGTATGGCCATGCTAAGGAAACTGCCAATAGCAATGCAGGCCAGGAACAGCTGCAGTAGTGCAGCTGTTGAGGGTAGTTCTATTCACACTTTCAAAGAGTTCCAGACTCAAGCCGCTCACTGGCCCAAATAGTCAGTGCCCTTTTGTCACCAGGCTGAAGGCCATTGCCTCCAGGGCCCTAGAGTCCTTTTATACCTGATCAGAGGACACAGCTGGAGACACTCAGGGATAATAGTCCAGCAGCTAACAGCTGCCCTTCTCCAAAGTGATACATAGCGTAGCATAGAATACGCATAGCATAGCGTAGCATAGCAGGACACTAGCTCGGCTAGTGAAGACCTGGCCAGGCCCAGGGCCAGGTGTCAGGGATTTCAGGTGCTGTCCCTTTCTTCACCAGCACCTGCCCTCTCAGCACTTGCTCTCTAGCTGGTGCTACCCCCTCTTAAAGGGCCAGGCAGACCCACACAGCCTGTCCCTGCTATAAACACACAATATAAATAATGCAATCAGACTTATAAAACATCAAAAACGCACCTCACATACCATCCCACCCTGCACTCCTGAATCTCACCTTGCAGTCTCCTCCACTCTCCCCACGTATTCTCTCCTCCAAAACTGTGCCTTTCTCTCTCCCAGAGGGGCACTGGTTGTCCCTAAATCCCTTTCTCCCTGCAGCCCGCACAATACAATTAAATCAACACCAAAACCAAACCTAAACTTATAAAACTCCCACTCTGTCATTACAACTAAAACCTCATCCCTTCCACCCCCACTTCCAACCCTCAGCCCACTTCCAACCCTCCAACCCTTCACCCCACTGCCAGCCCCTCCACACACTTAGCCCCCCCACCTTTCACTGCCAGACCTCCACCCCCCCAGACCTAGCCCCTCATCCCCCCGCTCTCTCTCATATTAATTTTAATAATGAGGCTATCAGAATAAATGGCCCATTGAAATGAATGGTGAATTGGTTTCCCATTGAAGTCAATGGGGAAATTAATCTGTAAATATAAATCCATAAATAAAGAAATCTGTAAAATTTGATATACAAATCTGTAATTAATCCAAATCCATAAATCGATCTGAATTCCCATCCCTATCAGATAATACAGCAGCAGGGCATGTGTTGTCATAGACAAATGAATAGGTCCTTAGAAAGAGATCCCCCCCATGTGTCAGATGCTAAAATAAATATATAGAGACACATATATTTAGCCCTAAATGGTCTGGGCTCCACATAACTGACAGATCACCTACTCCCTTATGTCCCATTGCAGTCTCTGAGGCCAGCCAGGAATGCCCTCTTGCCTGGAGCATCTGCCTACCGAGAGCACCTAGAGAAGCTTCTCAGTGGCTGCTCCACAATGAAGGATCTCCTTCCCCTGGAAGTCGGTCGAAGCCCAAGCTTGCTTATCTTCCTGAGGCTATGTAAGAGGTTTCTGTTTAGCCAGGCATTTGGCAGGTGGGATAGGGCTTGAAGAGGTTTGGGCTAAAGGATTTTAACTAGTTGTATTAAATATGATAAATTGATATCATATTTTTATCTCGACTCCATGACTGTAGTGGCTGAGGGACTCAGCCATGCCAAACTCAGGGTGCAGCCACACAAGCTGCAGGGCCCCGATCCCTGCACGGCCCTGTGATGGACTTGGTCAATCCCCACCTCCACACTGCGGGGCAAGTACAGAGAGTCAGTCACACAGTACTGGGGAAGCCAGCCCCTTTTGGAGCCACCGCCATGGCCGGGGCAGGCCGAGGTGCTGCCCACAGGAGTGGCCACCTAGCTCTGCCCTGCCCTGCCCCACCTCCCTTCTCAGCCAGACTGAGGCCTGGCCCCCGGCTGTGACGTGACCGTGCGTGATAGGCGCTACCTCCCGCTAATCATGGCTTCACCGCATTGCACTGAGCGCAGTGGGGCGAGCACACCACGTCACATGAGTTGCCCTGCCTTGGGCAGCCTAACTCCATTTGGGGTAAGGCTGTTATGCTTCACACCCTCAAACTTTTCCCAAGGACGTGAAGTGTAGCAGCCAGCCGCTCGCCCCAGAGGAGAACATCTGGTGTCCGCCAGCCACATGATGCACTGCACCTGCTCAGAGGGCGGTAAGGGTACCTAAAGCTTGGTAGCCTCCACATTCTGTCTCATGTGGCTGCACCCTACATGGTAACCACTGATAACCAGGAAGGAATCTCTCCACCCTGACTTTATAAAAAGATCTTTTATAGACTTGGTTTTTCAGGTTATTTTTCTGCTGCCTCCAAGTTTCACAGCATAACTCAGTCAGGCCGTACCAGGACCTTGAGCTGGCCGTATTATAATCTCATTGAAAGACAGAGGGCACTGATTAGGGAGCTCTGAATAACCATTCTGTGCTATGATGTATAATGCTAATACAGAGACAGGGGAAAGGGTCTATAATCTTATTTACAGGTATCAGTGACAAGGATATAGATTGTGGTACCAAACCCCTGGAGGGCTTGAGCCTTTACATCCCAAACCTATGGCAGCAAAAACGGCACTAATGCCTTGTACGAATTGTGATTTTATTTATTTATTTATTTATTTATTTATTTATTTTAAAAGAAGCACATAACCTTGCTAACCCTCTTACCAGGCTAATACCTCATTGCAAATCCCCTTACTTGGAATGGCTTTTTTCCTTTTCCTATTTTTTTTTTTTTTACATAATTCATACAATGGTGTATTAAGGTAGCTTTTTATAAACATGGCACATGAGGTTAATACCTGGAGCCGCATTTAGGGTTTTCCGTACCCTAAATTTCCACAAAGACTCTTATGCAAACACTTCAGTTCTAAAAATAAAAACAAAAACAGGCAAATATGGTATTATCACCCTAATGCAAGCACTAAAAATATCCAGTTAATACTGGCAGCAAAGTAGGCCAGGCTATTAGTAGGTGAACTAGAGCTCCCCTACCAAAAGAAATCCACCAGCTATTTGGTAGTTCCTGGTCCCAGTTCAGGAAATCGCATCAGCATGGAGTTACAGCTCCGTCCTGCCATCTCTGACTGAGCTGTGTTTGTAGTCGCCACTGAGTGCGTTAGGAATTTCAAGATCATAGAATTGCAGGGAAGGAAGGGTTATCAAGAGTCATCTATCCCAACCCCTGCTCCAAGGAAGGATATCTTCTGCCTACACTGGGTGTTGTTACATGGACGCGGGGGTGATCACCCCAAAGCAAGTCCAGGGGTGCACCCCCATGTCTGCCCACTTGCAGCCCTGTCTCAGTCCATTTTAAAACAGATCCAATGGCTGCTGCGACCCACCGTCTGCTCACATGGCACCTCCGTCCTCGACACCATAGAGTGGTGGGTGGATTGTCCATAACTCCATGGCATTGCCAGGGGAACCCCTGGCCAAGAGCAGGGCTTCAGTAGTCATCCACTGAGGAAACGGAGCACAACCCCGCCTCCAGCCGGTGCCCCAGGGTTGGGCTGCCTGTTCTGCTGGTGATGCTTCGGCATGTTCTGGAGCACCGTTGACAGGGCTGCCACGGAGCAGGGACTGGGGTGGGGTGGGGGGGTGGGGAGGGCAGAGGAGGGGCTGCTGTCCATGTGAAGACACCCAGTGTCACAGACAGATACCTGTCCAGCTGGGTTTTGTAAGTATTCAAGGAAGGAGATTTGACAACTTCCCGTGGCAACTTATTCCATTGCCCAACACTTCTTACCATTAGGAAAGTTTGCCTAATATCTGACCAAAATCCTTTCAACAATGTAAGTCCATTCCCTCTTGTTGTATCTTCTATGGCAGCAGAGAACAAACGTTCACCATCTTTATTGTAGCATCCTTTTAGATATTTGAAAACAGCTATTCTGTCTTCTTAGTTTCAGTCTCCTTTTTGCTAGGTTAAAAATACCCAACTCTTTCAGCCTTTCCTCATGTGGCTATCTTCCATCCCCTTCATCATCTTAGCTGCTCATCTCCAATTTGTCAGTATCCTTCTGCCTTTCTCTCATTATGACACTGGCTGCAGAAAGCAATGGCAGCTTGGCAGCTTACCTTGATGGGAGTAGGAGCTGACCCTTATTGGAGAAAAACAAACAGATATTCTACTTTGCAATGATTTATCCTGGGCCACAACACCCACTGAACAAAACTCCATCTGAAGTCAATGGTCATTGACAAATAACTGCTTTGAGCACAATCCTCTAAGTGTTTAGCACAAGCCTCTAGCTGTTTGTCCCTTAGCCAAAAATCCCATTGAAGAGAATGGAACTAAACAGCCATCTCATTGGTTTGCCTGTTGCTAGAACTGGATAGTCGTGGAATCAATAGTTTCAATGGGAGTTTGGCAGAGGAAAGCCTTCAGGATTCCCTTTGTTTAGTTTTATTGCAATCTAGTAGAAATCACATTTCAATATTTTCACAGATTTTTACATGAAGAGCAATTGCTGTGAACATCTATTTTGTTATCCTGCATAACATAGGCCATAGATTTCAGAGCCTAGCCTGGTCCAGTTCAAGGAGGGCAAGGGGAGGTTCTGGGTTCCCAGGGCTGACTGGTAGGAGAGGTTTTAGAAACGGGAACATAGAAGAACTAGACCACCAAAGGGCTGGGAGGGGGGCGGGCTCTTCCCACAGGCTAGAATCCACTTGTGTTGTGGAGACCTCCTGTTTCCTGTGGGGGCCTTATATGGACCGGGGCAGCCAATAAGGAGACAGTTATGGCCCAGCCTATCAGGGAGTGACTGGAGGTTGAGACATATGGGCCTCTATATATGGGTGCACACCCAGCAGTTCTGAGGCTGCTTGCCCACATTATGGGAGTGGGGTGGAACTTACATGAGGCATTCACTGTGAGGGAAATACACGTAAAGTTTTGTGTGTGTGTGTGTGTGTGTGTGTGTGTGTGTGTGTGTGTGTAAAAATGTCATGAGGCAATTCTCACAGTGATTTCACTCATGGATGACAGGGCTCAAAATTCAGTCTTGTGATCCGTGAGTGAAATCGCTGCGAGGATCGCCTGATGACATTTTTACCCCTCATGCCCATGTGTGGAGCTTCATGTGAGTTTCCCTGCTGTGAATTTACCTCACTTAAATCCCCCCACCCCCAGTAACATGTACAAGTGGCCTGAATCCAAGCCCTCTTCCTGCTAGAATCCGACATCAGAGATTAGAGAAGCATCAGCGACTGTTACAACTTTGTAGAACTTCCAAGGACACATTACAGTGCTGATGCCACGAGGCCTCCCGCACATGTTTTCCAGGATGAAGTCCCACTCTGTAACACCTATGCTATATAAACTTGCTTGAGCAATGTTTTCTCAGCTATTTACCCGAGATGAAAAGTCTTCAACTCTAATTAATCTAGAACTCTAAAACCAGCAACCCTAAATCAGCTTTGCTTCCTCATTTCTCACCTGATTACGTTTATCACAAAAGAACTTTGCTGCAGTTCTCCAAAATGTGCCCACTTTCCCCAAATATTACACTGGCGCAGCCATGGATGTGACATAAACTCAATGAATTCTCTCTCACTAGGGATGGGGGAACAGATCGCGGTTCGGGTTCGGCTGTTTGGGTCGGTCCGGTTCGGTTCAGTTGTTCGGTTTGGCCGTTCGGTTTGTTCGTCGCATTCGGGTTCGGCTGTTCGGTTTGTTCGTCGCATTCGGGTTCGGCCGTTCGGTTCGGTTTTGTTCGGTTCGGTTCAGGCATTAGGAAAAAGGGTCTCCGTGTGAAGAATGATGGCCCCAGACCCATGACAGTGGGTCCTGGGGCTAGAGTGGCAGCTTCTAGGTATTGGCCACAGCCCTCCCTGCCTGTAACTTGGCCCCAGAACCCT
>QEPC01005108.1:4293994-4331981 GCA_003113815.1 Sphenodon punctatus
AGCCCTGAAACATGCATAAATAACCACCAAGGGTGGTTAAAGGGTGGTTAGCGTCATGTCTGTTTTCACCCAATGATGCACGAGAGAAGAGCTAATGCCATGTAGGACAGCTTCTCAGACAGCAGCTTCCTGCTCGTCCCTTCCAGTATGCGCCTCCATTGTTGCCCACGACTGCCAGCAGCTGCAATGGCTACACTGACTCCTGGGCAGGAAGGGGTTACTGACCGCTGCGACTTCCTGTTTCCATGGTGTCCATGACTGTGTCATGGAAGAGGGCGAACAGTTGTGCGGGGCTTGGGGGGGGGGGAGGGGGTAACGGCTGCCCATGTGAGTTGTTTGCAGGGTCAGTCTGTGGTGGCAGGAGTGCATGGAGGCTGCCTGGGTGGACATGGTGGCCACTCTGGGAGCTGCTCATTAGAATCTCTCCCTACTCACTCCACCTGTGTGGGTGCTCCACAACTGCGCCACTCGGCGGTCATTGACCCCTCCTCAAGCTTTGCTCATTTAAAAACACCCTGTCGGAGGAGGCCAGTGTTGGAGATAGAATGCTGGGCTGGATGGACAAGGGGTCTAACCCAGTATGGCGCTTCTTACGTTCTTAATTAGAGTGGACTGATTTTTTTCCTGCAGAAAAACTCAAATTTCTAATCAGTAGTATCATTTCCCTATGCTCAAATTGAAATTATTTTTTATTTTTGTTTTTATTTTGTCCTCACTTTAAAAACAAGAAAACAAAAATATTTTGCTTAATTTTTGTGGAAATGTTACCAATATCCCAGGGGTAAGGAGAGATCAGTTCACAGATAGTTTTGGAAAAGGATGAGAATTTTGTGGAAAATTTCAATGTAAAGTTTTAAAAGTGCAAGAAACTTTCATTGAAAAAAAGATCTTTCAAAGTAATCAAATGCTAAAATAACCCTATTTGGGGCAAAATTATTTTTCATGTGAAATTTTTCACCCAGTGAGGTCCTCAGTTTTAAGTCTGACGTAGTCCCATTGAATCCCCCAGGGCTCCAGAGGGACTACTCCGCTGTGTTTGTAGAGCACGGCCCTTAATACAGTAGTTCCCAAACTGTAGGTCAGGGGGCCAAGTGGGGACATGCCACCTACAGATGTGGGGTGTGTGTGTGTGTGTGACAATTCTGACTGGTATTTGTTACATTTTTGTCACAGACTGGGATCACAAGATTATTTAAGTCGCAAGATGGGGTCGCACAGGCCAAAGGTTTGGGAACTGCTGTTTCAAAGGAGCAGTGCTGAACAGTCACAGCCTGAAAGTCAGGCTCCTTCAAGCTGGTCACCCAAACACCAAGACTCACAGAATCATGATGCAGAATCGGAATCATGCTCAAGACTAAATGTGCCAAAAGCCAAGATGCTGGAGGTCAATTTTCAAGACCTGTGCAGGATCAGTCCAGTGTCCACTGGCACAAGCCACAAGAACTGGGCTCAGCAATCTGAATCTGAAACCCCCATGCCCCTCCAAACACAGCATTTTCTCTTCATTTGCATAGTCTGCATTTTGACATAAAATATGGAGTGAAGGGGAAAGGAGAGTCAAATTTCAGAAGTGAATAAAGCCAGCTCATGTGAACATCAGTGGCTGGCACTGAAAAAAAAATTAAAAAAAATTCACTGGTTATTTAAGTCAAACAAGGTTCCCCTTAATAATCAACACTCCCATTATCGACGGCATCACAGACACTAATGGAAACTCTTGGCATGTCTCATTATATGGGAACAGGAGGCAGAGCTGGGGAGGGAGGACTCTTTCCTGCCGCCCCCTTTGCCAACTGTACATTCCATCTGACTGAGGATTGCTGATCATTTCTGGCAACTTCGTGGTCACAGAGGGCTCTTCTGTACGAGTATTTATTTATCCAAGACTCCAGGAATTTATTTTTAACAGAATTTTTAAAAATGCTGTAAATATGAAATATGCTAATGGAATTAACAATGGGGTACTCAGACAAGTCAGCTTGCTTTTCAGCACAATACTGGGCTGAACCCTCAAATGGTGTAAATCAGGACAGTTCCACTTACTTCAGGGAATCTAGGTCAGTTTACACCAATGAGAGTCTGGTCCAACACAGTAAAGGGCTCTGATACAAGGCATTAAATCTGGTGAAAATCAGAGAAAGAAGTATTTGCTTGTAGCTGCTCTTTCATTAGCAGAGTCATAATATTAAGGAAGCAGCTCCAAGAAAGACCAACCTTGGAAGAAGGAGCAAATCTAAGAGGACAGTCAGCAAAATGAACTGGGGCAGCTAGGATGCAAGGCAAAGTGGAGGGGGAGGGGTGGGAAAGGGGCTAGTCAGGAGTCCCTTGTGCTAGTTGCTGTATATAATATGTATGGTTAGAAATGGTACATACCAGAGAGTCTTTACCACTTAAAGACACAGGTCAAGAAGACAAATAGCATCATTGCTATTTTGCGGCCACAATTCCAAGGGGCAGGAAGAAGTGATTTTGCCAAGGCTGCACAAGGAGCCAGTGGCAAAGACAGAAACTGAAACTGAGCCCCCCTCTAGAGACCAATTTGGAGCATCATCATCAGAGTATCCTGCGGGATCCCCCTTGCAGATACAGGGAAATCTGTGAGGTTAGAGGACAACATTGACTCTTGTGCCAAGGCAAATTCTGCCCCTTTACTGCATGATTTCATGAGACTGTCATAGCTATATTGCTGTCTCTTCTTCTTCCTCCCCCCTGGCACTGCCAAGTCAGGCCAAGTGCACCACTTCTGCGCCTCTGAGATTCATGGGTGCTGGGCGGGGCAGCCTGGAGCCTGGCTGCTGCCATGGCACTGTTTGGCTGGGAGCCCCTCATGGCACACTGTGACTCAGCCGGCTCCAAATGCTGTTGCCACATTCCACAGGCCCCCAATTCCTTCATACTGCTTGGAGTAGCCCCAGAGGGTTGTACCCTTGCACCCAGGCTGAGAAGTAGCACTTTACTCTCAACAGCACCTCCTACTGAATGTGTGCATGGCAGGTCTAAAGGAGCTGGAGCCTGGGACATCTGTAGCATCTGCAGGAGGAAGGGGAGCACACGTGCTGCCCTGGGCAGGCCAGGAGGAACTGGGGAAAGCCAGTGTTACTGCTCCCAGCCACAGCATCCCCTGCCCCCACAGGCTGCTGCTCTGGACAAGGGTCCCACCTGGCCTGTGCTGCTTTACTCTGCTCCTGGATTCAGATAAGGAAAAATATGTCTGCCTCACGTGGAAGCAGGGTTAGGGTGCCTCTATGCTGCCTTATCACTCAAGGGGTATTTTCAGACGTTACGAGATCACGGTGAACCATGGTCAATTCCCATATGGGGACCGTGAGCTCGTAACGTCTGTTGGGGCCAGCCGTGATTCCCGCCAGATGTTCACCCCCGTGAATCACGGCTGGGAATCACTTTGACCACGCAAACAGCCCTCCCGCCCGGAGGAGGGCCGTTTGCGTGGTCAAAGCGATTCCCGTCCATGATCACGTCTGTCCCCTGACCACGGCCCGGAATCAGCACTGCTGATTCCGGGCCGTAGTTAATGCCCTGCATTGGCCGCGGTGCCTGCCCATCTCCTGGAGGGCGGCCGGCCAGGGGAGTGGGGGGGGGCGGGCGGCTGGGCTGTGCGGCCGCACGTTGTGCCGCGCAGCCCCGCCCCCCCCAATTCCCCGCCGGAATTGGCCAGCACGTCTGCTGGCCGTGACGGCGGGATTCCGGCGGGGAATCATTTGGGTGTTTCTGTGGAGGGGTGAATGCCGCCCCGTCACGTCTGAAAATAGCCAAGATTGCTGTGTGCTCGGTGCAGACCGTGAGATGGGTTTATAGGATACTGGATAAGGAATGAGACATCTGACTGAGGTTGAGCCAACAGAAAATCCCTACACAGAGCAAGGAGGAAGCAGGGTCCTGGGGGCTGTGCACAGAGAGTGTCACTGAAGCTGAATTTCTCACATGACTGCTCCTGGGAAGGATGGGTGTGTGTGTGTCATCTGCACCATGCCTGGGAATCAGCCATCTGAATCACAGCTTCCTCCCAACTTCCTCTTGACTCGGGGAGAGCTGTTACCTGCTGCTGGCCTGTTCCACCAGAAGACCACTGGCCCCTGGCAGATCAACTCCGTTACCTTGGTTAGTGAGTCATGGGGACTGGGCGTTCATAGGGGTGTGCAACTGGTTTTCATTTTTTGAAATTAGTGAAACAAATGAAGCCCCATTTGTTTTAGTAATTAAAATAAGAAAACGAATGAATAAGCAAAGCTTTCGTCCATTTTCATTTAAAAAATAAAAACTGTGCGTGTGTAAATGGCCACTGGACCATTCTGTGCATGCGCAGCCCTTCCCCAAAATGGCGCCGGCAGCATCATTTCCCAAAATGTGCAGCCCTTTCCCAAAATGGCTGCCAGCGCTATTTTGGAAATGGGCTGCACATGTGCAGAATGGTCCAGCAGCCATTTGTGGATGTGCAGTGATTTTAAAAATTATTTTAAAATTACTTTGAATAAAATGAACGGAACCCACTCAAAAAATGGTAGGGTCATTTATGAAACCCCCCCAAAACAAAGGGGGTTTTGTAAATGGAAACTAAAACTAAACTGGTAGGGATGCCTTCTGCACACCCCTAATTAATAGGAAATTGTTTCCTATCCCCGGTCCTGCTGTGTCTCCCACCCGCTCTAGTGAATGAGCGGGATTTGCCCCACCTGCTCCTATGTTCCCAGACCTAGGGTCCATCCCTGAATCCTAAGAAGAGGGTGTTCTTACTCCCACTTACCTTCTAAAATACTACAACTAGAGGAGACTGAAATTAACTGGCAGCAGATTTAAAACATACAAAAGAAAATACTTTTAAAATCAGTGTACAACTAACGTGTGGAACTTGTCACCAGTGGATATTGTGAAAGCCAATAGGATAACTGGGTTTAAAAAAGGATTAGCGGACAGATCCCTAAATGGCTGTCAGTCAAGTTGGTCAGGGGATGCAATCTCTCACTACTGGAAGCTAGGAGTAAATAGCCAAGAATAGATCACTCCATTATGACCTATTGTGCACTTCTCCGAAGAGACCGAAAGTAGGGATGCCATCTATGTATATTTTTCCAGGCCACTTATGAAAAATACACGTTGCAGGGCCTGCATTGTTGCCATAGGTGTCGATGCAGGCCCTGAAACATGTATTTTTCATAAGTGGCCTAGAAAAATATACATAGGTGGCATTGGCAACCCTAACCGAAAGCGGCAGCTGTCAGAGACAGGATCCTGGGCTGGATGGACCATTAGTCCGACCCTGTACAACACTTCTTTTGTTACTGTCATGCATGGGCAAAGAATGAGCTTTTAGTAGAATTCAGCTCTCATTTATTATTGTTAGAGCTAAGATTCTGCAAGGGTATTTTTTCTAAAAAGTCATGACTAGGTCATGGCAGAAAAAATAAAAAGTCATGGGTAAAAAAAAGTTCCATTTTACTTTTATTCAATGTTTCTTAACATAACATATTATTAGCTGTGAGGCCGTTTTTAGACGAGCGCGGTGGCGCCCGCGCTTGTTTTTCAAAAGACCCGGCAGTCCGTTCTACACGTTACGCTGCCGCCGAATACGCGCATGCGCGGGCGACGCGCATCCATTTCCGGCCGTGAACTGACCAGGTCGGCGATTGAGGCCAGTCACACATGGCCTGAAATGGATGCGCATCGCCCGCGCATGCGCGTATTCGGTGGCAGCATCACGTGTAGAATGGACTGCCAGCTCTTTTGAAAACAAGCGCGGGCGCCACCGCGCTCATCTAAAAATGTCCTAAGCCTGAGGCAGGAGGAAAGGGACCCCCACCCCCGTTTCCCTTATCTCATTTAGAATGAAAGCCCCAGGAAGAAGAAAAGGGAACCCCCGTCCTTTCCCGTATCTCTCTGTGAATGAAAGCCCCAGGTGGGTGGAAAGGGAACCCGCTCTCTTCCTTATCTCTCTTAGAATGAAACCCCCAGGATGGAGGGAAGGTAGAGTAAGGCGTGAGGAAAGGCAAAGGAAATGCTGCCGTCTCCTCCAGGATGCCTTTTAAAGCTCTGACCCCGCCCTCTGCCTCTAGCTACACCGTGCTCAGAAGGGGAGGGCTTTGGAGTAACACATGAGCACAGCAGCCGGTGCTGAGTGCGGCATTTTAATATTTATTTATAATAAAATTTGTATGCCATCCCCTCCTGCTAAAAGCATCTTGGGGCGGCTAACAACATATTAAAACAATTTAAAACAACAATAATACGATTTAAAACACTATTAAAACACAATGTAAAAAACAACATACCCCCCCAACCCAACCCACCCACACCCTCTCCCTCAGGAAAAGCACAGCGGAACAACCAGGACTTACATTGTCTACGGAAAGAGAGGAGGCCGGTAATCAGGCGGACTTCTAACGGGAGGGAGCTCCACAACCGTGCTGGGGCCACAGAGAATGCCCTCCACAAGGTCGACACCCAAGAAACCTGGGGGACCTCGAGGAGAGCGCCCCCAGCCAACCACAGGGGCCAATCCAGGTCCCGGAGGGTGAGGCGGTCCTGCAGGTAGGTGGGGCCCAGGCCGATCAGGGCTTTAAAGGTCAACACCAACACCTTAAATAGAGTCCGGAAGTCTATATGCAGCCAGTGCAGAGAGCGAAGCACTAGTGTAATATGCTCGTGTTGGCCTGTCCCCGTTAGAAGACGAGCTGCTGCATTCTGCACCAGCTGCAGCCTCCAAACCAGCACCAAGGGTAGCTCCACATAGAGTGTTTTACAGTAGTCCATCTCGAGGTAATAAAAGCATGGACGATCGTGGCTAGATCGAAGTCCGAGACATACAGCCAAAGCCGACGCACCAGATGTAATTGGTGAAATGCCCCTTTCACCACAGCTGCCACCTGGGCATCCAGGCAGAGCTGTGGGTCCAGGAGCACCCCCAGACTCCAAGCATAAGATACCATGGCAGGATGGACCCCATCAATGATGGCAGCCACCACTCCCCTGGCCTTCCCCACGACCATCACCTCCGTCTTGTTGGGATTTAACTTCAGACGGTTCGCCCTCATTCAGTCCCCCACAGCTGCCAGGTAAGCACCGAGACTTCCAGGCCTAAGTTGGATGAAAATGAGAGATAAATCTGGGACACTGTATGTCAAATTCCCTAACAACCTCCCCCAAAGGCTGCATGTACACATTGAACAAGAGAGGGGACAAGATGGAACCCTGCGGGACTCCACACGTGACGCCCCGGGAAAAAGATGAAAAATCACCCAGGACCACACACTGGACTCTCTCAGCCAGGAAGGAGTGGAACCACTCAAGAACGGCCCTGCCAATCCCTACCCGGTCCCGCAGCCGAGTCACCAACAACTCATGGTCAATGATATCAAATGCAGCTGAGAGATCTAATAGAATCAACAGGGTCGAATGACCCCGGTCCAGCTCATGGGAGAGGTCGTCGACCAAGGCCACAAGTGCAGTCTCCGTGCCATATTCAGGGTAAAAACCTGACTGTGAGGGATTGAGAAAGTTAATCCGGTCCAGATGCTCCTGCAACTGCCGAGTCACCACCCGCTCAATGATCTTCCCTAAAAAGGGAAGGTTAGAGACCGGCTGATAGCTTGCCAGGATGCCAACATCCAATGATGGTTTCTTGAGCAGGAGCCATGTCAGCGCCTCCTTAAGGCAGTCCAGCACCCTGCCCTCCCCCAGGGAGGCGTTGACAATCCCCGCCAGCAACGGCCCTAATGTTTCCCGACTGGCCTTGACCAGCCAGGACAGGCATGGGTCTAATTCACAATAAGTGGCTCAGACAGAACCCAGGGCATCCCCCGCATCTGAGGTCAACACATTCCGAAATTCATAAAACAGGACAAGGCGGGGCTTCTGCTGCCTCTGGTTCACCCACTGCTAAAAGTGTTGTGTCAAAACTGTGGTGGATCTGAGTGATTTTATCTTCAAAAAAGTCCACAAACAAATCACAGCGGGCATTTGATGACTCTAAATCCAGGCGGAGGGAGACCAGACTGACCAGCCCCCTCACCACCTGGAAAAGCCCCACCGGGCATGACTTAGCAGATACAATGAGGTCATCAAAGAAAACTTTCTTTGCTGCCCACATCGCCACAGCATAGGTTCATAACCAGACTCTATGCCACAATTGGTCAACTTCAGCACACGAGTGATGCCACTGTTGCTCTAACTGCCTCCCTTCCCGCTTCATCCGCCACAGCTCCTCTGTATACCTCGGGGACCTGTGTTGTTGGCGGTTCAGGAGCAGATGCCTGGGAGCCACCTGGTCAGTGGCCTCCATGAACATGGAATTCCACATGGTCACGAGGTCATCGAGTGAGCAGCCATTGAGATCAGAGGATACATCCCCTAGAGCAGTCTGGAACCTTCTAAGTTCCATAAGCTGTTAGGGGCAAACCATCCTAATTGGTTCTGCACCCTCCCAGGGGCTGACATGTGCCAAGATACCTGCCCAGAGGAGATAATGATCCATCCGTGATGAGGGTTCTGTTGACACCTCCCCCACGAATGGATCCCCCACCTCAAGGACTATGCAAAACATCATGTCTAGGGTATGTCCTCCAATGTGTGTGGGGCCCACCATCCTCTGAGACAGGCCCATGGTTGCCATGGTGGCCATGAACTCATGCTCTGCCCCTCCAAGACTGGCGTTGGCATGGATATTGAAGTCCCCCATGACTATCGCCCTGGGAAACCGCAAGACCACCCCCGACACCAGCTCAGTCAGTGTGGATAGGGAAACTGCAGTACAGGTGGGTGCCCGGTATATCAGAAGTATCCTTAATTTGTCTCTGGCCAAATCCAACACCAAATGCAGGCCCTCTATCCCCATGATGGTTTGCAGAGCAAATCTCCTCACAGACAATGTATCCTTAAAAACAATGGCTATACCACCCCCCGGGCTCCCAGCTGAGGCTGATGCTGCACGGAGTACCCAGCCGGGACAAGATCAGTCAATATAGACCCTGACACATTGTCCAGCAAGGTCTCTGTGATACATACGAGGTCGGCCACCTGGTCCAGGATCATCTCCCGGACCACAGTTGACTTATTGGCCGTCTTCTCAAGCTCTGCCCTCTGCCTCTAACCATGCCATACTCTGAAGGGGAAGGGCTTGGAGACATCAGCGTGGCAGACGGTGCTGATTGCTGTCTCCACGTTGCTCTTCTCAGCTGCACTTCTTTTCTCTAGGGTGAGTCGGAGGCAGCTCCTCCAGTGTTTTTTAGGGAAAAGTCATGGAAGTCACGGAAAAGCTGTAAAAATCACGGTGAGGGGGAAAATTAACTGAAAACATGACTCCCGTCACTACCGTGACTAAATCTTAGCCCTAATTATTGTATCTTTCAGTCCCCCGCCCCCGTCAGAAATGAGGAACTGCAACACTCAAAATCAGGGATTATACACCTTGAAATAAGGGACAGAGAACAGGGCTGACCTTAGAATTTGTGGGACCCAGGGAGAAGATAAAATGCAAGACCGCTGGTGACTCCTTCCACCCCATGTCCCACACCCTTGGGGGTGCTCTCTATGGAGCCCTAAAAGTGGTTGCATTTGGGACCCTGCAGGGAAGGAATGGGATCTCCACATCCTGAGCCGGTGAAAATATGGGTCACTGAAGAGAAAATAGCAGGGCCTGGGGTGGTTGCCCCCGGTTGCTCTTTGATAACACTAGCCCTAACACAGAGAAAGAGAAAAAGTGAGAGAGGAGAAAGAGTGCATGTGTGTGTGAAAAAAGGGAGAAATAGAGGGTAAAAAACCCCACATGTGCAGGCAGTGCAGTGACTCCTCGGCCTGGGCAGGAAACAGTGGCGAACACTCTCCGGGTTGGCGGGCGGCACTGAACAAATGTGCCTGCCACCGGGAGAGCCAACCCACCGCCTGCATGACCCAGGTAGGGTGGGGTTGCAACAAAAGACCTCTGCCCTGCTCCCAGCCCCCCGCCATGATGGGCAGCCATGGCAGCCCCCACCCTGTGGTGGGGCCAAACAGATGCATTGGCCTGTGCACAGCCCTTGGCCTGGAATGGGCACCTGGGATCTTTCGGAGGATGCATTCTGGGCCAGCTGTCTACCCGTCCTGGGTCAACATCTGGCAGTGGGGGGAGAGAGGTGCGGGTGAGTCCCCAACCCAATCGGGCCATAGCAGGCCAGCGTCACGTCTGTTTTCACCCACGGTGTATGTGTATAATCCATATGTAAAGTGTGTCTTGACCACATGAAGACTTTGGGATGCAGCTTGTAGGTTTGAGTGCCCCTGACCACCCCTGTCCTATACCTGCAGCATCACAGACAGGGTACCTGCTGCAGTTTACTCCCATTCGTTTTTCTCCTGTCTTCTATGGCAGTGAAGAACAACTCCTCTCCATCTTCTTTTGGTTGCAATCTAAAATATCTTTTAGATATTTGAAAACAATTTCCATGTCCTCACTGACTCCTCACTCACTCTTTTTTCTAGCCTGCCTTTCAATACTCAAGTTGCATTCTAGCTCTTTTATTATCTGGTTGCTCTCCTCTGAATCCTCTTCAATTTGTCAAAATCCTTCTTGAAGTACGGTACCCCAAACTGAAAACAGTATTCTGGGGGAGGTCTCACTAGCGTTCGTAAAGAAGTGGCACCATTCACTTTCATACACAACACTAATGCTAGTGGAGCCCAAAATGGTATTCACCTTTTTTGCAACAGCATCATGTTTAATGTCATGCTGTCTGATTTGAGACCAGCCTGATCGTCAGACTATGGGAAAGACGGGGGGAGGAGGGGCAAGAGTTACTTGCTCATAATCTTTGCTGGGAGCTGCATTTTAAAAGAACTCAGCCCCCACTTTTTCAGGACTCAGTACCTGAAATCAGGACCAGGTTTTCAAAAATCCCATTAAATACCAAAATAAGGAGCCATATTTCAAAAGCACTGAGCAGCCAGCATCTCCTGTCGTGTCACCTGTTTTCAGAATTTCAGAAGTTCTTAGCATGCTGGGGCATGAGAGGGGGTTCCTTTGGAACCAGAGACCTTAATGTGGATCCGTCATTGTTGTTTTTATTGCTTCCAGAGCAATGTAATCCTCAGGCTTGGGCTGGCCGGGGTGAGGAGTACATTAAACTTTCAGAGCAAGTTATTCCACACCCAATGCAGTGGTACAGCATGCATAGGGGTAAGTTTAGCCGAGGGTTCATTCACATGAACAGAAGTTTACAATAACTGCAGAGCATCCACACAGCTCTTAAGTGCCAGGAGTACTTCTGGGGGTAGTTTTACCCCATGGTTGATCTAGGGCAGGGGGTGGGGAACCTTTTCTGTCCTGGGGGCCACATTGAAAATTAGTACAAGCTCCCAGGGCCACACAGAGGTTGGGGGACGGGGATGCTTAATGGGTTTATATTCAAGAAAAGGAGGGCCCTGATCATGGATCTGTGCCATGAATCTGTCCCCTAGCCTTGTGTGTGTGTCCTCCTCTCTGTTCCATTATCATGAGCTCAGTTTTTCAGTGCTTGAGGGTAGAGAATAAATTCAGGGGCCAGATCTAGGGACTGGAAAGGGGCCACATAAAAACTTGCCAAGGGCCACATTGGCCCCCGGGCCTGAGATTCCCCACCCCTGATCTAGGGAAAGTATTTCATATGAATGTTCTTGCTCCCTGTTTTATCTCACTTTACCCAAGAAGTACCTCCAGGGAACTTTCCCCCAGATGTTCATGTCTATCATGAATGCTGTGGCATAGATTTCAGGGTTACCCCAGGATAGATTTCGGTTCTCATAGTTAACAATCTCTCCCCCAACAGGGAGTTAACTCTTAAGTGGCACAGTAAGGGGGACACCTTTTTCTTAGCTCTCCATGTGAACAGCACAACCCAGCCCTCATAAAATAACAGTTGTTTCCAAGTTCTCACAATATTTCATTATTCATCCATTTTACATGTGAAGTGTCAAAATGTTGTGGTGCAGTGTGAATTAGATGTACTAGAAATGATGCAATGCACCAAATCACATTTTCTAACTCAATCCAAAGCATGTCCTGTGTCCAGCCTAGTGGCTCCTTACATACTCAGAGAATGGGTATTTCTTCTTTTCTTATTCTCTGCTATTTTTGATTTGGATAATTTTATCATTTCTTATACAGACAAAAACCTGCTATACTAATTTAGCATTTTCATCTGTTAGCAAAGAAATTTTTGCTGTGATTTCCATTCCTAAGAAAGGACTTAATGTGGGTATACACTGCTAGAGATTCAGACATTCATATATTTTCACACTCACAGTGTGTTCACCTTTTCCAGAAAAAAAAATCCCTCTAGTTTGTAATACCATAACACATTGGGAACACCTTCTAATTGGCTTCTAGCACCTCGTGCCAAAATCCAGACAGATGTTTGTTTGTTTACACATGGGGAAAAAATAAAACATTGTATAATTAGTCAAGTAACTGACTTCTAAATTCAGTAGCTCACAGAGGTATGTGAAAGCGAGTGGCTTTTTTTTTTTTTTTTAAGATTCCATTTTGGTTTATGAGCGATCTCATACCCAGACAGCATCACAGCTATTGTGCAAATGTGCAGCTCAATGCGCTGTTTGTGTTAGGATGGAAAACTTTGACATGTTTGATTTTTATGCAGGTCAATTAAGTTGTTTTTTAAAACTGCAAGGGCATGCTTTGCAAATAAGATTACTTACTATAAATTATGAGAACATAGGGCTCTATTCAGACAAAAATGCTACACGCCCCTTACACATGCATAAGTCTGCAGAATATAGTTCAGCACCCTGACAACCTATTCAGCTGGGGTAGACACTTATTTTGGTCTATTCCATAGGGGCTTCCTAAAAAGATACAAACAAAAGGGGATAGAGACTTAATTAGTATGTCTCTCTGCACCCAACCTCTCTTTACACCACCCAGTTGATTCCAAGAGGCCAAAACCTCTCCTTATGTGGTGAGGGAAGAATTTCTTTTTTAGGTTAAAGCAGCCCACAGATGAATTAGCAATGGTACGTCCCATTAACCACAGCAGACAGACATTTGGCCATTCCCACCTGTGAGTTCTGCTCTACACACACACACACACACATCTCTTGACTGGCTGTAGTCATGCCCATCTGTTAGTATAACATACATTATGCCTGCCCAGAGGTCACACCGCAAGTTTGCACAAGGACATGAGTGTGAAGCTCTGATGGCTCTAAGTGCAAACCTTGGAAAAAATGTCATTGAGTAACAAAACCCAAGGTATGCAAAAGGAAATTCTAGAGCAGAGGTTCCCAGGTTGTATGCCAGGATCCCAAGTGGAGTTGCGTTGCCATCTAAGGATAGCAATCCCAATCAGTATCAGTATACTTTTTATGTGTTTATTGTTCTCTGGGGTGGTGGGATTATATTCAAGTCTGAAAATGGGGTCACATAGACAAAACGTGTGGGAACCCTGTGTGGCAGGGGCCCAATCCAATGCTCACTGAAGTCAACAGAAGTTTCTAAATCAGGGCCTTGGTCTCACATTCATTTCTTGATCCCCATATGTCATGTTATTGGATGGAGACTTGAGGAACCTATTACATTTGGGGAGTGCTTACTTTGTAAAAGAGGAGGTTGGGCTTGAGACCTAGGAGTCCCACGAATCCGTTACCTCAGGAGCATGCGGGGGCTGTTGGAGAGCTATGCTGCCAGATCCCACCAGCCCCTGTTTCCATCCCAGCTTTTCCAGCCCTTCATCAGGGCAAGATTAAGCTTAATGGAGTCTGTGGCAGGCTGCCCCCTCACCCCCCAACCATGTCAGTGAGGAGAGTGGGACTAAAGCTGGGGCTTCTTGCACCCAGCTGTGGGTCTTTCAGAGTACAGGCAGGAGTGTAGCAAGGCTAATGGGAGGGGGGCAGGGCAAGTAAGTGGGCTTCCAGGATGGGGACAAGAGGATGGGGGGAAGCAGTGGCAGGGAGTTACGGGGTTTGGCAGGGCTGGGGCAGGTGAGTTGCTGTGGTGGAAGGGGAAGCAGGGACGGGGAGAGAGGAGTAACTGGGGAAGGCATAGTGGGTAAGTACCTCTGGCAGGGAGGTGGGCAGAGCTAATGGCACCTGGGTTTTCAGAGGGGGCAGGGATGGGGCCAACCCTCCACTTCCATCCACTCTGAAAACTTGGTGGAAGGGCCCTTTGCAAGTGGCTCAAGCACCTCTAAGAAATGTTCAGAGTGGAGAGGGGTAGCATGTTGGCCCCACTTCTGCTCCCTCTGAATATCTCCTAGTGCTGCTCAGGCCACTTACAAAAGGGCCCCTCAAAGTGCAGGACCTGAGCTCTACTGAACCACCCTCGCTCCATGGTAGCTACGCTACTGGCGACTGCAGGCTTTTGGAAGAGGTGCCAGGCCCGAGCCTTTGCAAGCTCTGACACAAATTAAGCCCCAAGTTTAGAGACTTGAAACACTTCTAGAAGAGGAATCTCCCAGTAGCACTCAACTAAAAGGCATCATAGTACCAGGGAACAATCTAAGCCATGAAAAGGAAATCAGCAGAGACAAAGCACGAGTCAGGCTAAAAGAAAGTTAAAAGGGTATAGACTCACTCAGCCCTGCAATTCGTACACATGCAGGAAGCTGTTACTTGCACAGTCCGATTTACTACAAGAACCCCCCGTTCCTCCCCTCACAACACACACATACATGCCAACAAGGATCACGGTCACAAATCCATTATTCTTACAACTAAAACAGCAGGGGATGCAATGCCAGTTCTCATAGCCCCAGTCCGTGGCAGTTTGCTCCAGCTCCAGATGCTGTTGCGAGGCACAGAAGACCACAGTGGAAGATCATCTTGGCCGTTTCAGTTTCTTCAAACTGGAAATTTCATTATAAACTTTGACGGGTCCAGTTTTCAGAATCAAAATTCCATAAACGATTGTGATCTTCGTTTCTTTTATGAAAACGGCACACTTTTTAACCAGCCAGCTCACTGCACTTTTATTGGAAACAGAATCCCTGAGGCCCACTCCCCCAGCTGAACCTTGCTAGAGTGTCAGGAACCAGGCTGTAAAATGTCATCTCTGGAGATTCCAGGGGGCAGAGGCCAGTTCTGCAGCAGGCCATCAACATTACCACACCCTGGTTTGGGCCTGTGTTTTCACCTATTAGGCTCTCAACCCCAGTGGTGTAACTTTAGGCTAAAATCTGTGGAGGATGATGAATCCAGGCACCCCTTGACCAACATACTCCTATCCCTGCCCTTTCCTGCAGCTCCCTGCCACTCCAGCAGGCTGCTTTTGTGGGATAGAGATAGTTATCAGTTTTACTGCCAATTGCCTGCTTCACTGGAATGCTGTTATTGGGACTGGCTGACCCACTGCAGCCTGCTTGGCTTGTACAGCATATTATAGCATGAGGCCTAGGGTAATTTCCGAGAGTTTGGACAATGGCTTGACACTGTTAGCACAAAAATCATGTCAAGAGAGAGAAACTTGAGAGGAAATTGTCAGCGTGACACATGTCAGAGGTGAGGGATTGAAGCAGGACAAGATTGTGATTGGATAGGAGAGAAGATTAACCCACTACATGAGGGCTAAAGTCTAATGAATAATCATCAAGGTTTATCCACATATTATTTCTGCCAGTATAAGGGCTGCTTTGTATAAGCAAATAGGCTTTAAAGCTAGATGCAGGAGCTCAGTTAGGAGTTCCATATCTTGTGCTGGGTGCCACTTGGTCACCCAGAACAAAACTCTCCTGAGGGATCCATCTTGCCGGTAAGATTATCACTCACCTCTTCTGTCTCCTGGAGGGCAAGAACTGAAGCTTCGGGAGAACTGGCCATTTTCCTGGTCTTTTTATAAATACTCAAGGTATTCTCCTAGAAATTTAGATCTTTTTATGTAATACCTAATCCTTTTTTCTTCCAGGTATGAGTAGGTACCAAGTTGGTCATTTCCATGCATTATTAGGTCTTGTTTCTCATCTACTGGGTTTTTTCCCTGCGCTTGTAAGGCTGTTTTTACATGAGATGTTCCCACGTATGGACACCCAGTGTCCATATGGGTGAGCATCTTGTTTAAACGTGGAGGTGTGTGGGTGCACAGTCCCATGACCCACGCGTCCCCATGTAACTTCACCCATCCCCACTCATGGAGCAAAAAGGTCGGTTGCTCCAGGCGTGGAGGTGGGTGTAGCTGGGTGTGCACCCATCTGCCCCCTGCCCCCACGCACATCCCATGCAGCAGCGCTCCACCTGCCCCCACAGACCCACCCCACACCCGTTTAAAAATAGCCTAAGACTTAAATGCTTATGCATCTGTTATGTTATAATTATTCTTAATATGATGTGCTTTTTTTAAGCTGTGTGTCTGTGTTGTTTTCCTGTGGGAGAGGTGTGACAGTTGGCACTCAGTGGCTGTAGGGTTCAGTCCTCCTGAGTAGCTGGGAGTGACTGTCCCTTTAAGGGAGTTGGCTACCTCTACAGGCCACGCCCCTCCTGGGAATATAAATGCAGGAGGCTCTGCTGTCAGGGTAGTCTGCATCTGGCTGTTGCTTGAGAAGGAACTCTGCAGCTGGCCAAGGTACTGCCTAGGAAGAGTCTGGGGGAACTGGATGTTGGGATTAGAAACTTTTTCTGAGCTGTACCCTGTGTCATGCCCTCCAAGTTGGCTTCTGGAATCAGTGGCAACAGGAAACTTGGTGAAGCAATGTCTTGCTTCCTGTGTTTTGCCCAGCCTGAGTCTGTTCCTGTGCTGTCTGAGCCTGACCTGACTTGTTCTCAAGCCTGACCTTTGCTTTTTGCTTGATCCTCACACTGTTCTGCCCTGCGCCTGACCCTGATTCTGGCCCTGCTGCTGACCTGGACCTGATTTGGTTGCTGAACCTACCCGTAAAATCTACCTACATCCTGGACAGCTGGTCCTGACAGAGATTGATGTAGGGTCTCAGCCAGTGACAGAATGAATGCCCCCTGTGGGGGCCTGTAAATTTGCCACCTTTTCTGCTGCCACTTCTGCCTTTTTAGTCTGGGCAGGCAGGCTCAGCTGATGCTTTGTTCTAGGTGAACACCACTAGATTGGAGCAGCTGCAGCAGCAGAAGCTTGGCCCATGTACCTGCACTGAGCAGATCGTGGGCCTTCTGAATCCTGTGCCCATGATGGTGCCAGGCAGTGAGGCTTTGTCCCTCTGCCTTCACCCATCCTCCCAGCTGCAAATCCTGGCTCCTCCCCTTCTCCCAGCATAGAAGTTTTAGGAGGGAAGAAAGACCGTAACAGGAAGAGAGATTCTAGGCACTGTTACCTCTTGTCCATTCACAGCACCAAATCAAGATAATTTTAACCAAGGTCCTTTTTTATTCTTATTTTTAAATAATCATTCAAAGAGCTGGATTTTTTGGCTGGCATGAATTGGGGTAGTTCTACTGCAGCCAATGGAGTTATGGTTTCTGCTGACTGGGAATTTAGCTTCAAATCGCTTTATACTCACCTAGGTTTTCTCTTGTCTGCGACAATAGACAAGAACCTTTTTGGCTCTCTCACCATCAGCAGCAGGACTGAGCAGAGGTATTTTCTCTGGTCCCTATAGAGGCTAGATGCAGAAATCCCCCAGACTTACAATGGGATTTGGGCATCTAGACCCATTAGGAATTTTTGAATGTCCTTAGCTCAAACATGTGCAATCAAGTCTCTTCTATTGGCCAGTCGCAGCCCCAGCCTTAAGCACTAATGTAAACATGAGCTGATGTCCAGAGGTGTAGAGCATCCTCAGGTACCAGCGGTCTCATACTGGGAGCTGTAGGTGTATAACATCTGGAAGGCAGGGCCCCTAATAGCCCCACAGGCATAATTGGCTTTAGCAGGGAGTAGCCAGGATGATTGCCTGGGGTTCCATGCTGTGGGGGAATTAGATCATAGCCACAGAGTAGAAAAAAATGTAAACTTAACATCGTAAATCATAACAGTATTATATGTGTCATCTTAGAGTGGCCTTTTTTAAGCCACCGAGGAGGGAGGAGGCCGGTCCTCAGCTGCTGCCCAAGGGGCCCTCAGAAGTCTAATGCTGTCTGTGCCCACAGGTGCCTAAGCATTAAGCTAGATGCCTTACATTAGTCACGCAAGCTTGAAAATGTTGGCCTTGAAGTCTATCGGCATCTAGTAACCACTTGAAAGTTTTAGGTAAGAGGAACCAGCTTCAGCTCCAAGGATTTCATTTAGCCTGCTCTTAATATAAAGTAGATAGATGCAGTCTGATCATGTGACCACAGGCGTTAGGCCCACACCATTTTTAATAGCAATATGGATGGGAAATTACATATATAATCTCCTTCAAACTCTGCTATCTAATTTCCCACCCAGTGTGAGAAACAGACGGCATTGACGCCTGGAAACAAATCAGGGTAATTAGCTGTTTAAATCTCTGCTTCGTTTGAAACCTGTACATAAAAACGGACGTCACAGTCATTCTTTGCCCAAGGAACTTCAATAAGGTCTAAAGTAAGTGTTTCATTTACTGCAACATGCCACACGTCTATGGCAGGGAGTTTGTATAAACCACAACAGTCAGCTGTTCCTACTTAGATTTTTAAAAAAGAAAGAGTCCTCTTCTGAACACCCAACCTGGCTTTCACCATCACACGCTTGATCTTGCAAGGTGTGAGGCAGACAGGTCCAAACTAGTAATGCACGTAAGCACATGCTTAATTTTAAGCATATGAGCATTTCCACGGACTTGAATACAGGATAAGAGTGGGCTCTTGGGAGCCACATGTGGTACTTGGACAGTTCAAGCACAGCTCTTGGCCACAGCCTGTTCCAAACCCCAGGCTGTGTTAATGGCAAGGGCATATCTATAATAGAGACAGGGTAAAAACAGATGTGCTGGCGGTGGGGCAGCACCCCTGCCTCGGGCAGAAAACCGCAGCGGCCACTCTCCTGGTCAGCGAGTGGGAGGGAACAAACATGCCTGCTGCTGAGAGAGCCTTCTCCCCGCTTGCACAACTGGGGTGGGGTGCTACAACAATGTGCAAGTGGACAGTCCCACCACACTCCCTGCAGCCTGCCCCCCCACCATGATGGGCAGCCATGGCAGCCTCTGCCCCGCTGCGGGGATGACAGGGCTGAACAAATGTGCTAGCTGTCTTGGCCCGCATGGCCTGCACCTTGGAGATTTTTCTGAGGACACATCTCAAGGCAGTGGCCTACCCATCCTGGGGCAGTAGTGGACCCAGATCTGGTGGTGCGGGAGAGTCCTGGGCCACAGCAGGGCTAAGTGAGCCACAGCAGGTCAGCGTCACATTTAATTTTAACAACAATTGATTCAGTTGCACTGGAGCCCATAACCTGGGGGTGACACTCCCTGGTGCAGCAGCATCTCCTGTCACTGGAAGAGAGGGAGATCAGGGGGGTGACCTTTTGTCTTCTGCATCAGGGCCCCTTCCAGCCTAGTTACGCCACTGCTTAATGGTCCTGTGCCGTGCTTCATTGCATCCGTGTCTGAGAAGATGAATTGCTGCTGCTCCTCAGAATCTCAGCAGCCAGGACTGCATTGCACTGGTTCTGCCAGCTGCCCCCGGAGAGGCAGGGAGGGGCGAGGCCCCCCGTGGGAGATGTTTCAAAGGGGTGCATGTGTGTGCGTGTCTTGTGAGCTCTCAGCAATATCAAGATTTTGGTACGAGGCTCTTGGGGTTGGGAACTTTGTCCACCCCTGGTATAGGGCTTCAGAGAGACAACTCAGATTGTGCTAAATAAACACTTACATGCTTTGCTGGATCCAGGAAGGGTGACCAGCAGGACAGAGCACAGAGTTAGATCAATCTGGCCTGGCCAGGAGCTAGCATAATTGCACTCTTCAACATTGGTTCTGGAGCACTTTGAAGTCAATGATTCCAGGATCTCATCCTTGACTGCCTCTCTTTTCACACTATGTCACGGGCCAGTCTGCAAGATCTGCAGGAACAAGGCCTGTGCATTCTGAAAGGAATGCAGGTAATTTACATGCAGCAATTCATTCTCATTTGGGGCTTGATCTTACAAGCCTTACTCCTTTCAATAAGCTTTACTCATAGGCACATGTGACAGGTTGGCAGCCCAGCCCGCCACCTCAACATCCCAGTCTTGTGGCTGTTTCACTGTAGCACTCATTCTTGCTCTTCAGGGAGGGATGTCCCTGATGCAGATGTTTCTGGTTTGGGGAATTAGCTCCTGGCCATGGTTAGTCCGAACCATGGGCCTCTGGCCTCCTCCCGTGATGCTCCTCACTCACGGTTTATTGTCTCCCTTCCAGAGGGAAGATCGTTCCTGCAGTCTCCACAAAGTTGTTCTTGGTCATCTCTCATTCAGGCCCAAGGTGTTCTCTCCATAGTCCTGAGTGGCTAGGGTATCACCCTATTACGTTCCCCAGTCCTCCCACTGAAGCACTCAGCTGCCCTGTTAGATGCCTCCCAACTAGTGCCCTGGTCTCTCTGAGCCAGCTGCAGTGCTTGCTACTACCCAGGGTGCCTTGAGGGTCCCTAGCTCTAGCCTCCCAAGGTGATGTTCCTTGCTATAATATACTACTACTATGCAGACCTGCCTCCTGCTATTCCCTTCTAGCTCTTCCTACACAGGAGTAACCAGTTCTTGCTCCTTAGATCTCTTGCATACTGGTTACCTGCTCATCTTCACCACTGTAACTGTCCAACCACACCTAGGCTACTGCCTCGTCCACCCGACTGTAGCTCTGCTGGTATTTATTTATTTAAAATATTTGTAGCCCGCCCGCCCACAGGCAGCTCTGGGAAGTGCACAACAATACAAATCAACAATTCAAAACAACTTTAAAATAATAAACTCTGGGAGGAATAAAAATGCCCCCAACCACCATCCCCCCCAACCATTCTCCACCCCCCCAAAGCCAGGAGGAACAGACACGTCTTACAACGGCAATGAAATGAGGGAGATCTGGGGCCAAACGGGCCTCCACTGGCAGGGAGTTCCACAGTCGCGGGGCAGCCACCGAGAAGGTCCTCCCCATCGTGACCCCCTGGCAGACTCGGGGGACCTCAAGGAGGGCACCCCCAATGACCGCAGGGGCTGATCCAGGACCCAGGGGGTGAGGCAGTCCCACAAATAGGTTGGGCTGAGGCCATTTAGAGCTTTATAGGCAAGCACCAACACCTTGAATCAGTCCCGGTAGACTACAGGCAGCCAGTGCAGAGACTGAAGAACTGGTGTAATATATTCATGGTGGCCCAGTCCCACCAGGAGATGGGCCACTGCATTCTGCACCAGCTGCAGTCTCCGGACTGCCATCAAGGGTAGCCCCACATAGAGCGTGTTGCAGTAGTCAAGCCTAGAGGTGATGAAAGCATGGATGACAGTGGCCAGGTCAGAGTCCGAGACATACGGCTGAAGCCGACACACCAAAAGTAGTTGACGAAAGGTACTCCTTGCCACAGACTCCATCTGAGCATCCAAGCATAGCTGTGAATCAACAAGCACCCCCAGACTCCGCACCTGGGGAACCAGCAGGGGGCAGACCCCATCAATGATAGGGGATGTTACCCCCGTCGCCTTACCCACCAGCATCACCTCCGTCTTGTTGGGATTCAGCTTTAGTCGATTCACCCTCATCCAATCCTCCACAGCTGCCAGACACCTGGTAAGCACCGAGACTGCTAGGTCTGGGTCTGATGAAAAAGAGAGGTAAAGCTGAGTATCATCAGCATATTGATGACACCGCACGCCAAACCTCCTGACCACCTCGCCGAGCGACTGCATATATACGTTGAACAGGAGAGGGGACAAGACAGAACCCTGCGGGTCTCCACACGAGAGGTCTCGGTATGATGAAAAATAATCCCCAAGCACCGCTCGCTGAGTTCTTCCAGTCAGGAAGGAGCGGAACCAGCCAAGAACTTTGCCATCCACCCCTGCATGGTCCTGCAGGTGTGTCACCAACATCTCATGATCAATGGTATCAAACACCGCCAACATAGCTAATAGAATCAGCAGGGCCAAACGGCTGTGATCTAATTCTCGACGGAGATTGTCAACCAATGCCACAAGTGCAGTCTTGGTTCCATAACCCGAGCGAAATCCTGACTGCGAGGGATCAAGAAAACCGACATGATCCAGATGCTCTTGCAACTGCCGAGCCACCACCCACTCAATAACCTTCCCTAAAAAGGGAAGGTTAGAGACCCGCCGATAGCTGACAAGGGAGTCAACATCAAGCAATGGTTTCTTGAGCAGAGGTTGCACCACTGCCTCTTTAGGGCAGCTTGGCACCCTGCCCTCCCTAAGGGAGGCACTGACCACTTCTGCCAGCAACGGCCCCATCATCTCCTGGAAGGCCTTAACCAACCAGGAAGGGCAAGGGTCTAGTTCACAACAGGTAGCCCTGACAGTCCCAAGAACATCCTCCGCATTGGCAGGGACCACCGACCGAAACTGATCCTACAAACAAGGATCCAATTGTTCCACTGCAGAGAATGCGGTGTCAAAACTGTGGTGAATCCGAGCGATTTTATCCACAAAATAATCCACAATTATCAGGGATCTGTATGTATAGGCCCACCGCTTCCTTGTCCTGCCACAGAACTGCTTTATTTGCTGTCAAGTGTTGTGCAGGGGTCAAGTGTGCCGCCACAAGCCCCGAGAAGGGCAAGCTATTTCTTAGCTCTCTCAGGGATCTGTATGTACAGATCACTGAGGTTGCTCTATCTAATGACCACCCTAATTGTTGCAAGTGCTGTGCATGGGTTAAATGTGCCGCCATAAACGCTAGGAAGGGCAAGAATCTTTACTGTTCCTTCGGGGACCTGTAGGTATAGGCTCGCTTGGACTAAGTCTCCCCTTGTCCTCCTAACAACTATGTGCCGTGACTGAGGCACTTTTGCAGGGGACAAGTGGGACAACACAGCCTTGGGGAGGGCAAGGCATTTGAGATTCTGAAGGCAAACAATTACAATGGAATTACAATCTTATGATTCCTGCAAATTTTATGTTGTGATTTATTGTATTTTATTTCTGTTCTCTTCTTAGTTGTATTTAAATCTTTATTGTTGTTATGGTCTAAGGCTAAACAAATAAACAAATTATTATTATATAATCCACAAACAAGTCACAGCGGGCACTAGATAACTCCACTCCAAGGTGGAGAGAGGCCAGACTGACCAGCCCCCGCACCACCCAGAACAACTCCGCTGGATGGGATTTAGCAGATGCTATGCAGGCAGCAAAGAACTCCTGCTTTGCTGTTCGCGTAGCAACGGCATAGGATCGTAAACTCACTCTGTTCCGCAACCTGTTGGCTTCAGCACGTGAATGGCGCCACCGTCGCTCCAACCGCCGTCCCTCCTGCTTCAGCACCTGCAGCCCCTCCAAAAACGAGGGAGGCCTACAGTGCTGCTGCCTGGGAAGCGGACACCTTGAAACTATCTGATCAATGGTCTCCATCAGCACGATGTTCTACAGCTCGACGAGGTCATTGATGGGACAGTCGTTGAGATCAGAGGGTATATCCCCCAAAGCCTCCCAGAACCACTCCGGACCCGGTTCCATCAGTCTATGGGGCGGACCATTCAAATTGGTTCCACACGCCCATCCAAGGGCAGATATGCACCAGAAGAGGGGCCTGCAGGAGGTAAAGATCCGTCCGTGACAAGGACACAGCTGATATCTCCCCCAACAACGGACCCCCCCGCCTCAAGGCTGGTGCAAAACATAAGGTCCAGGGTGTGTCCCCCCTGGTGTGTCAGGCCGCTGACCCTCTGGGACAGGCTCATGGTTGCCATGGTGGCCATGAACTCATGCTCTGCACCCCCAAGATCAGCGTTGGCGTGGATGTTGAAGTCTCCCAAGACTATTGTCTTCGGGGACTGTAACACCACCCCCATCAGCAGATCCACTAGAGCATGTAGGGAGGCTGCTGTACAGGTAGGTGCACGGTATACAAGCAGCACTCCCAAACTGTCCCCTGCCACATCAAACACCAGGTGGAGACGCTCAATACCCACTATGGATTGCACTGGATACCTCCGAACAGCCCAACCCTCCCTAAAAATCATGGCTACACCGNCACCAGATGGAGACCCTCAATACCCACTATGGATTGCACCGAATACCTCAGAACAGCCCAACCCTCCCTAAAAATCATGGCTACACCCCCACCTCCCGTCCCTCTGACCGCAGTTGATGCTGCACGGAATACCTGGCTGGAACAAGGTCAGCCAAGATAGGTCCTGACTCAGTGTCCAGCCAGGTTTCTGTGATGCATACGAGGTTGGCTGCATGGTCCAGGATCAACTCCTGGACCGTCGTTGCTTTATTTGCTACTGACCTCGCATTCACCAGCATCAAAACATGTTATGCTCACGCTTAGGCTACCAGCTCATCTGCCCCCCTAGCCTCAGGTGGGTACCAGCTTTTATCGCCCTAGCCTGTCTGCCACCCAAGTCTAGGGGTCGCTCTGCCCTAAGCTAGGGGCTCCCAGGCAGCTCTAACCCCTTATTAATCCCTGGTTGTCGAGTGAGGTTGCTGGCTTAGTCACCCCCCAGCAATCTTCCACTCACTCTGCAGTTCTGTGCTCCCCCTGAGGCCCTTGCAGAGTGGCTGTGCTGTCCATCAGGGCTTTCCCTAACCCCAAACACCTTGCCCCTTCCTTGAGTAGGGCTATCTTTCCAGCCAGCATGGCTCCAAATGACCCAGGAGCTCTTCACCCTGCTGTCTCCAAGCTCTCACTGACCTGCTGGGCTTAGGTTCCTTCCCTTAAGCCTCAGCCAGGGTCATGTGACCCATCCACTTCCAGTCACTTGATCTCTTCTTTACAGAGCCCCAGTTTAACGCTTTCACTGCTGGCTCTGATTCCATAGCAGCGTGCCAACACACTGGGCCTCATTCTGCGATAACTCACCCACTGCACTCTGCTACAGTGCACTTTAGGTTTTAGGTCCTCACCATCCCCTCAGTGCCCATTAATGTAGTTTTATTACATTTAAATGTTTTTCTCTTCTCACTTCTTGTGCAACAAATCACAGAAGCAATGACAGAGCCCAGCTTCCAGACTATGGGCTGGAGAAGGAATGAAACTGGCTAGATACAAAGTGCTACTGAATGAACAACAACAACAACAAAAGTGGGGAAAAAATGTATTTTGGTCCAAATATAGTGTTTGATACTTAGAACAAGAGGAAGTGAACTTTTGTACAGCAAGGTGATGTTTACACTGATACGTAAAATATACAACTAGTTACTACTTTGATATTCCTTTTATTTTGTTGGTAAATGTGGTGCAATGGTTAAGTGTGCAGTATTTGGACCAGAAGGTAGAGGGGAACCTGGTTCAAGTCTTGCCTTAGCCAGAAACTCACTGGATGACCTTGTGTCAGTCACAATAGTCTCTCAGACTAACAAGATTATTGTGAGGATTAAAATTTGTGTTATATTTAAAGCGCTCCGAGTGCCATGGTAGGGGGGTGCTATATAAAAATAAAGATTCATTTTTATTATTATTTATTATTATTATTTTAGTATTATTGTTGTTTTGTTTGTTTGTTATTATTATTAATAAATGTCCTGCAGATTGCCCCCTACAGCACATAAGAGGTACTGCAGAGGTGAAAGCTCTGCTGGCTTCTGCCTAGGACCCAAAGTTGAATCACCATATCTGCAGATGGAACCATAATCTTGATTGATATCTTAGTATGTTGTTGTTTTGTTTTGTTTGTTAATAATAATAATAATAATAATAATAATAAATAAAAAATAAAAAATTACTAATTCTATAGCATTTACCATGTTCAAAGTGCTTTACAATCCTTATCAAGCTCATCTTCAGAACTACTCTATAAGGTAGGCCATTATTATTCTCATTTTACAGATGTGGAAGTGAGGCCATGAGACAGTGAGTTGCCCAAGGCCACCCAGTAAACTCACAGCTAAGATGGGACTTGAACCTTTGGTCTCCTTGAAGTGACAGCTGATTAACATTTCCCCCTTTCTCTTTCTGCTGCAGATGCCAGCAAACCTGCCCGTGAAAGTGTGGGCTTTGTGATGCAAATGTCCCTCTAGTAGGACCCACACTGAGACCAATGACTCACTTTATGTAGCCCAGGGAGCAGGCATCAGATGACTGTGGCTTTCTGCTGGATGCCAGCCAGTGGCCTAGAGGTGAAAAGCCCTTTATACTATTCCCAATCCCCTGAGCCACCTCCCCTCCCTCTCCCCCTGCTTTTGCCTCCTTCCCCCTCTCTTTCATATCTGGACTTTTAATATTGTGTATTAGGAAATCCATTCTGATTCTGTGTGGTCATGGCCCTGCTGGTCCCCTCCCATGGGGGAGAAAAAAAACCTAGGGACAAGGACTGCATTATAAATTGTACTGTACTCATTGGGCGCAAACAGATGGATATGGAGGCTGCCTGCCTCTGGGGGTGTACCCCTGTGCCCACCCGCTTCCAGCCCTGCCTAGGTCTGCAACAGATGGACAGGTGATTTCCCAGGCCCGCAGTTCACCCGCATGGCACCCCTTCCTCCCCACACACCATAAAGCTGCGATCTCACCCAATGCTCTAGGCAACTCCATGGATGATCTCTGCCGGAGATGGATGCAGGATGTTCTACATTCTTGATCCTGCTAGATCTCTTGGCCGCTTTTGATACCGTGGACCATGGGCTGCTGTTGAGATGGCTGCGAGACCTGGGGGGTCTGGACAGGACTGTCCTTGTGTGGTTCCGCTAATTCCTCTCGGGGAGAAGCCAGTGGGTGGTGCTGGGGACTGAAACATCGAGCCCCCGGGCATTGACCTGCGGCGTTCCTCAGGGTTCGATCCTGTCTCCACTTTTGTTTAAAGTGTATATGCAGCCCTTGGGGGAAATCGTGAGAGGGTTCATGGTGCGTTGTCACCAATATGCTGATGATACTCAGCTGTACCTCTCATTTTTGACCGACCCAGGTCCCACTGTCTTGTTGCTTTCCCAATGTTTGGAGGCTGTGGTGGATTGGATGCGGCAGAGCAGACTGAAGCTCAGTCCTGATAAGACGGAGATGATGGTGGTGGGTAGGGCGAGGGAGGTGCCGACTTCTCTGGTGGTGGGGGCTGCCCTCCCATAGTCCAGCAGGTTCAGAGTCTGGGGGTGGTGTTGGATCCGGGCCTCTGTCTGGATCAGCAGGTGGAGGCAGTGGCTAAAGCCGCCTTTCGCCAGCTGTTTCTGGTGCGGAGGCTGTGCCCATGCATCTCCGGACCCGACCTGGCCACTGTTATTCATGCCTTCATTACCTCGAGGCTAGACTACTGCAACGCGCTCTACGTGGGGCTTCCCTTGGCTCTGGTTCAGAGGCTGCAGCTGGTGCAGAATGTGGCGGCCCATCTCCTTACAGGAACGAGGCGGCGGGAGCATATCACACCTGTGCTCCACACTCTGCACTGGCTGCCTATAGCGTACCGAGCCAGATTCAAGGTGCTGGTGCTGATTTATAAAACCCTACACGGTCTGGGACCCTCATACCTTGGGGACCACCTTGCCTTCCGTGCCCCAGGGCGGCCCCTGTGGTCTGCCGGGGGCGCCTTCCTGGCGGTCCCCCATGTTAAACGGGGGGCCACACTGGAGAGGGCGTTCTCAGTGGCCGGGCTGCGTCTCTGGAACTCCCTCCCAGAGGAAGCTCGCCTGGCCCCGGGTCTGATGGCCTTTCGTCAAGCCTGTAAGACCTGGTTGTTTGTCCAGGCCTTCGGAGGGGAGGGTGAAAGGGTAGGGTAGGGAGGGGGAATGTTTGGGGGGGTAGTTTTAAAATTATTTATACTGTTGTTTTATGTATTTTACTGTTGTTTTAGTGTTGTGAGCTGCCCCGAGATGCCATGGGCATGAGGGGGTGGCCAATAAATGTGAATAAATAAATAAATAAATAAATATGGTGCTGAGCAGGGCTGGCCAGGCATGGAACTGCACCATGGGTCCACCCACCCCACAGACAGACAGCAGCGTCACTTTTGGCCATTGATCTCGGTTTGGCCAGCCCACTGTACCGCAGCTCTGGGATGTTGCATAGCACTGATGGTGGGGCACAACCTGCTCTGGTTTGCACATCTGCTCTTTACACTGACAGACCAGCCTTGGGAGGAACTGGGCTGCCACGGGCAGCAACGGAGCTGCTGTCCATCTATTGCATAGGGATGAAACTCCACTGAGGCCCTGATCTGTGACCCCGGGGCAAGGATATAGCTCTAATAGGAACTGAAGCCCACAGGCCCACCATGCTCCATGGTGCACCTGTTTCCCCTACTATTGGAAGAGGGCTTGGAGGCCCCATTCCATCTTCTGCTCCATGGTCCTCTCCAAACTGGCTATGGCCCTGCCTCAAGGAACTGGCAGAAGATGCAGCCAGAAATGCTACAAAGCCTGAGATCTGATAGCAGCTCCTGGCACCACTGTGCTAGAGACATCCCTGGGACATGCACCTTGTAGTGATTTTGGCTTGCCCCTCCCTGTGCAGTAGGGCTTCAGACTAGAGAAAGTTGTGCTGCCAATGGATTCCCCTGGCTGCCCTGTCACTGTTCATTATTGCCCCAGCCCAAGGAGGAAAGGAGGAACAAAATAGGTGGCATAGCTGATCGGCCCCACCCGTGCATGTTTTCTATCCCAGGATCTTCCAAATCCCCAAGGAACCATACCTTCTCCCTCCCCCATATGTCAACACAAAACCCATGGAGACCCAGCTTACCCAGCAGGGAAGGGTTTTACCTGCTGCAGGTTCTGTGCCTGGGCACAGCTATAATAGGTGTGGGCACCAGGGCCCACGAACCTGGGGTTGGTGTGTGTGTGTGTGTGTGTGTGTGTTCCCCAATGCATATGAAGTGCACCATTTGTATATCAGCCCTGCTGCCATAGGTGCTGAATTCAGGGGGATCTGGGCCTGGAATCCTCCCAGAAAAGTCTGGGAGGGAGCACTGCGCCCCCCCTCCAAGTGCCCCAAATGTGCAGGGGTGGGTGGGGTGTACTGGAATGCAAAGGGTGTATCCTGGCATCCAAAGGGAGTGCTGAGCAGGTGGGCAATGCATCCTTACCTCCACCCCCCCAGAGAGCACTAGGGCAAGCCTGCTAGTCCTTGCCTCCCCACCCAGCTGAGATAAGCTCAGCTTTCCACCTCAATGACTCTCCGCCTCCTTGGCCTCCATCCCCCAGTGATCTCCCACCCCCCTTATTCTAGTGACTCTGGTCTCCATTCCATCCTCTGCACCGTGACACAACCCAGCTCCATCCCTGTCCATCCCTGGGATGCTTCCACTGCTCTCTCCCTGCTGGTCACCTCGTTCGCATCCATGCTCCCCTTTGAACCATCGCAGCCTCTTTTGATTTGCAAAGGAAATCCCCTTAACCATCAGTACTTCTACTCCGCTCCGCGAGGCAGGCAGAGAATGAACGGGTCGCTTTAACCCACCAGGATTTAAAGAGAGCACGGGCATCCCTCCTTCCGCAACCCTTGTATGTGCCCAGCTCTCCCAGCGGACTTGCAGGCACTAGATCCATCCTTGCAGGCTGTCCGTCCGGGAAGAGTGTGGCTGGCTGCTGGCTTTCTCCTCCCCCACCCCCACCGTGTGTCGGATCTATTCCTAGCTCCGATCTACCAGGTGGCAGCGGCAGCCTTGCCTTGCCTTGCCCTGCCAACATACCTTTGGTTTGGCTTCCCTTAAAAGCCATGATGTTACATTTGAGGGTGACGTCATGCTCTTCCTTCCGATTCTGAATGAAGAGTCTTGCAGGTCTCTGAGCTGGAAAAAATATCGGCTTGTGAGTGGATCCAAGGTTGACTAGCAGAGACACAGCAGCGCCGGTTATATTGATATAACACCCCCCCACCCACCCCCAAAGCAGGTAATAGGAACCGACACGATTTTTTTCTTAAATAACTCTGCGGATATTACTAAGTGAAGGACTTTTTTGTGTTCAAAAACTTCGTTGGAAGAAACCACGCCCTCACCAATATTATTTGGAAGGCCACCATGTCCCTTCTTAGTTCTCACCTAGGAGCCTACCTGCAGTGCCTCAGTAAAGGCACCTGAGGTCCCTGCCAGCCCTTTGATTCGGTAAGAATTTGTCTGGTTCCCCATTTCTGGTGCACGCATAAGGCAGAAGAAAGGCAGCTCTTAACTAGTGTGAGGGCGTGGAGAAGCAGAAAGCACGGGAAAGCACCTCAAACCAAAAGTTTCCAGTCGAGGATCCCTATGGCTTTCTTGCCCAGCACAGAGCTAGTGGTTCAAGAATGGCTCAATGGCCCTTGAGTTCTGTCTATTATTTCCCCCAATTATCCCTCCGTAGTTGCATTTCCTACAATGCTCTAAAACTGCCTATTAAGATGGAATATTGTGCTCAGGGAAGTTGTGAGATCTCCCTCCTTGGATGTTCTCTAAACCCAGCTGGACAAGCATCTGTCTGCAATGCTGTAGGCAGACTGGCTCGCCTGCCTTGGAGCAGGAGGTTGGATTAGATGACCCTTGAGGTCCTTCCCCCCCAGTTCTATGACTCCATTAGGTTAGACAGAAAGAGTGAGGGAGTGTTAGAAGTTCCACTTTAAGAATCAGCCCTGATGTGGCAGAGGGAACATAATAATGGGTGCAATTCTGAGCCCATTGAAGCCAATGGAGGTTAGCCAGTGACTTCAACAATCAGGATTGAACCCCAGTGTATGTTACTGCAGGGCTTAGCTAAGGTAGGCGCACCAGATATGGGAGTTATGATCTGTGATTGGAGTCACAGTCCCCAGTAATATATGGGGGTCTATGCTATATCATAGACCCCCATATCATAGACATAGACCCCCATATCATAGACCCCCCATATCAAAGACATATATCATAGACTATATATGTCCTTGCTGCGGAGGTCAAGGGATTATATTTACATTTCAAAATGGTGTCACACATGCAAAATGTTTAGGAATGTCTAGGACTGCAAAGGAAAGGTACACGACAATCTCTGCCCCAAAGAGCTTACAGACACAACGTGGAAGAAAGGAAGTTTCTTTATCCCAGTTTACAGATGAGGAATCAAGGCAAAGACAAATAACATGCCCAAGGACAAATAGGAAGCCTGTGGTGGCAAAGCTGGAAACAGATCCTAAACCACCTCCACCTTTAACATCCTATTGTGTAGGCAAGATGGGGAAGTGAGGCATAAGTTCCATCTTACTAACTTTTTATTGATTACAATTTTCACTGTAACCAGTGCCAAATATTAACACCACCATAAAATCAATAAATACATCGATTTCAGATAAAAGCAACTAAACTCCAAGTTGTATGTTGTTTCTTCTACTTTTTTAAAAGTATAAAATCTACTATTATTAGCAATAGTTGCTTTAGAAATAATCAAACAGACATTAGTTTGTGTACTTGTTTCCCTGCCACAAGAGGGGAAAAGCGAACAGCCCAGATTAGAAACAGTAGTGAAACTGACTAGCCCCCTTTCACTCTGCAAACTTAGAGAAGGAAGGAAAAAAGTAAACAAACAGCATAGATAGAGGAGTGATCAGTGCTCCACAGGATTGTTTAAAGTTTTGCATTTTTAATTCTCCCAGGTTACTTATAGAGGGGATTTGTTAGTAGCAAAGGTATAATGAAGAACCCCCAGAGTACTAAAGAGGCAAGAATTATAACCAAATAGGCTGTCTGTAAGACTTGTAAGAAGCAAAGCGCTATCTATCTATCTATCTATCTATCTATCTATCTATCTATGATTGATGAAAGGGACATTGCTGTCAAGTTAAAATCACTATGTGCCATTTTACCTTTTAATCCAAAATCAGATGTAGCCCCCAGCTGAAGTCTGTGTTTTTAATAGCTAGCTGCCCCCATTACAGACCTATGCATTACTCCCCTGAGCAGTGCAGGCTAGGAGGAGTAGGCATACGCACTACAGTAAATTTTACAAAGGGTGGGGGGAGGATCTTACATTGTAATCCAGTGACATTTTCAACCTTCGGGGAACTTTTGTTGACATTCCTGACTCCCTGGCTGCCATCCCAGCATGAAATAGTTTCTGTTCACCTAATTCTCGTGTTTACCAGTCATGAAAGAAGAAGAAGAAGAAAAAAAACACCTCTTGCTTTTGGCTTTTTAAAATAAACTTCTTTTTTCATAGTAAAACTCTGTAAAAAAAAAACATTGGCCCCAGGCGCAGAAGGTTTTGCATAAATTCATAGGTGACGAATGGCTGATTTTAATGTTATTTAGGTATTTGTCAGAATCTAACAAATATACACGGTAAGGGGTGGTTCAAACATCTCAATATCCCCTTTCTTCTAGAAATAAATTACGTTTGTTTGCCCTGCCTGGAGTCCTAAGGTAGCCGACATTAGGAATATTTTAAATGTGATCATCCATCCAGCATGTCTTTCAGGCGCCACGAAGATTAAATGAAAGAATCATAAGATGAAGGTCTTTAACTTTTAATCCTTTTACAATGAACCTTTAGATAGTCTTGGGGGCAGGGTGCCTTCTATATGAGTAATAATGCCGCTGTTCCTCTTCACTAAGTTAATGAATTACCCCAAACCTCCCCAGATCTGATTTTTTTTTAAAAAGGGAAAAAAGTAAAACTTTTGAAATGAGAAGCGAAGAGGGGGAAATGCATTAAGGAATGCACCGAGGGAACCAGAAAGCCGGATTGGGCTCTCTGAAAGAACCAAAAGTTTGAAATAATTAGCATCGATTCCGCGAGACTCTTTTAAAAAATGCCTCGGATTCCAAAATAAACAAGGCAAAGGTTTGCTGCAGCGTCCAGGAGCCCGGAAGGAGCACGTGGAGCTGGCTAGTGGAGATACTAAGGCAGCAGAGGCCTTAGCTAGTTATTAATTGGGACGGGTGCCCCTTAAAGGCAGGGGGAAGTTTACCCAGCAGTAAGGAAGAGTCTGTCTGCTCCAGAGCCCCCTTTGCTGCTCCAGACATTCGAGTCTCTTATCGCTAATGAACGAGTCACTTAAAGCAAACAGAGGCGTGCGGGGGCTAGAGGCAGGCAGGTTGCCATGTAGGCGCGTTGGAGGGGAAAGTGGCTTGGGGGACAGGAAAGGTGTGTGTGTTGGGGGGGGGGGTCGAGTCTCAACGGTTTGTTTTCTTAAGGAGCACATGCAATAAACAGATGGGAGGGGGAATCGAATTGCAATGGACGGCCATGGGCATGTCAATTTCACTGCACCTGAACGAAACTGACAGGCTGACAGGGAGACTGCAACTGAAAGAAGCAATGATTGATTCTCTTCGGTAAGGCTCTCTCAAACTATCCGGCTACACACACACACACACACACACACACACACACACACACACACACGCTAACTCCTTAACTAAATTGCACACATCGCGATCACTCTCCTCTTCCTAGCTGCTCCTTATTTCTGTCCCACGGAACAGAGCGCCCATTCTGCGGCAGGAGAGGATGCCCAACGCTTCAGGAACCTTAGGGGTTAAGTATGGGCAGCAACAAATGATCAGACAGGGGTCAGTTTCAAGCAAAGGCATGGGGAGGGAGGGGGGGGGGAATGAGGGTATCCAATCTCCGCTTGTGAGGTGATAGAGCCCTCAGGAGCCCAAAGGGTTAAACCGGGCAGCTAGATCGATCCGCTTGAGCAAGGAGCGCATCCCTGTCATGGGGTCAGGCAGGCTCCGTGCTCCTCCTAAAGTGTCTGCGCTAAAACCTAAAGCGCCCCAGGGTCAGGTTTCAGCCGCCTCTGACCACAATGGAAGGTGTGAGAGACACGTGTCGCCTTGGAAATGAAATGTTAAGCGGCTCCCTCCCATCGCTGGTGCCGTTTGGCGGGTTGCAGGCAGCAGCACGCAGACAGGCAGGCAGGAGAAGTTGGAGAGGCTCAAGCGAAAGTTGGAGCCCGGGCAGCGCTGCGGCCGGGGTAGCGGCCAATGTACCACACACACCGGGGGGAGGGTGCCCTGCTTGTCGATCAGGGGGCAATAAATAACCAAGGGCAGCAAACCCACGCGGAGTCTTTGCAGCCAAGGGCAAAAACCAAACAGAATCTCAGCGGCTGGTGTTTTAGTGGTTGACTTTAATTCTGTAATGATCGCCGATCCGACTACAACTTGGGATAAAGAATAAATAGCAGATACTCTCCATTTACACGGGGGACCAATCTCCCCCTTCTCTTTACAATAACAATATCTCAGCTTTTATTAATTAATTATTATTATTATTAAAATCTGGAGTCCATTAAAAATCAACACACGCATTTTCCGAAGAATGGAAACGCTGTTATAGTTTTCTTTTAAAAAAGTCCTTTCTTATCAAAAGTTTAATTTATTGTTGTTGCATGTTTTTTTTTAAAAAAAACTTTTTATTTAAAAAAAAATTAATTCTCTCTCTCTCTCCGGGATATAAATTAAAAAAGATACATTAGGGTAATAGCCTTACAAATACAGTAGACGCGGATTAATTTCACGTATAATACTGACCTTTTAATAGTAAATTAAACGGGTGCCATATATACACACATGTACATTCTCCTACTGTTACAGTGCATTACAACGGTAACCAGAAAGCACGTGTCTTTTTGTGTGTGTGAATGCATCAGTCCCGGGTTGAAGGGGGGGGGCAGGGGAGTGGGTGTCTAGCAGGAGCAGCGGCACTCCGAAATGATGGGATATTGGATGGGGATCCACGTGCAGCGCTGTCCCCCGCGGCGCTGGCACCGCCACCTCAGGATGGTCAAATGCCCCGACTTGGCAGGCTTGCAAACCATCCCTTCTGGGACCGAACACGACCTCTTGCTGTAGCAGCTGCCCACTTTGACATAGCGGGGCCAGAAGCGACTGCCCAGGTCGTTCCACGTGTAGAGCACCGGGCAGAAGGTCTGTGACCAGAGCCACATCTGCAGCCTCCGCCGCAGCTTCTTGCTCAGGCGGTGTTTCTTACCCGGCTGCAGCCCCTCGTAAAACTCCAGCCCTTTGATTTCGCCGGGCATGGCCCCGGAGGGTCTCTGCCTCAACAGCGCGTCCAGCTCGGCCAGATCGTCCCCCCCGAGCCGTTCCTCTGGCAAAGAGACCGCCATAAAGTTAGGGTCGAAGTGTGCGCCCAAGAGGCTGCGCAGCAAAGTGTCGTTAAGATCCTTCTCCTTGGGGTCAAAGATAGGGTCCGGGTGCTCGATTAGATCCACCAGGGGGAGGTTGTCGCTGGGAGCCGGGCGGATGTGCAGATAGTGCTGGCAAGCGCCTTGCTCCAGCCGGAGAGCCAGCAGCACCGCCAGGGCGTAGATGGTCACCAGGCACTGGGAGTGATCCATGCTCGGGTCGAGGAGCGCAGGGGCTTCACCACAGACCCGGGCCGAGGGGATGCATTAGAAAGCTGCTCCGGGCAGAGGGGCTCTGTCTCTCGGGGGCTTGCCCCCAAAGCCCTCCCCGGGGCCCCTGCAGGACTTGCGCCCTCCGTCGATCTCTCCCGGGAGAAGCTGTGCACTTTGGCGCGGCGCTCCCTTGGCCAGAGCGTGGCTGTGGCAGCAGGCGCCTTTGCAAACTCTTTTCGTCCAGTCTCCACTCCCGCAGGCTGCAGAGCGGCGGCCGCGCACGTTGGCACCAACCAGTTTGTCTGCTTTTGCAAGGATCCAAAGCCTTTAAATTTCCTGCACTTTCAGCTCCATCACCATGGAAACCACCGACTCTCGCCTCGCGCAGTCCACCCCTCTTTTAAAAAAAGCAAAGCAAAAACCCCACGCGCAACACAGCCCCCGCTTAAGTCCAGGGAAGATCAGCAAAGCATCTCCGGGTGGGAAGCACGGCAGGCAGGATCCACTCTCTCGCGCTCGCGCCCCCTTGCAAGCTGCTGCTCCCTCGCACGCACGATGAGCCTCTCGGAGGGGCGGATGCTCAGCTCAAAGTGACGGGGAGCTTTTATTTGACCTCCCCTTACGATCCTAGGGCTGATGATCGTCACTCTACGGGCTGTGCTGGGGGTTGCAGGGTGGGGAGTGGAGGGCGGGTGGCTTTTATAGCTTGCCCCCCCTGGGCAGGGGCTCAGAGTCAGCGGGGAGGGCTCTGGTGCCAGTGGGTCTCTAGTCTCTAGTAGGGAGTCCTTCCATGTGCATGCTTCTCTGACTCTTTCTCATTTTTTTCCACCCCTTGCCACATGGGCCCGTGATGTAATTCATATTAGGCGCTCCTGCTGGCTCCCAGCCCAAGCGCGTTTCTGCAGACACCTCTTTTGCTAATTAAACCTGGAGCAGCGAGCCCTCTGCTGGTGGCAAAGAGAGAATGTGTCCACTTTTTGCCCAGCAGACAACTTTCAGCCCAGCGCAGGCGTCGGGAGGCGGCTGCCGGTGCTCTAGTCCTAAAGGAGTTTTAAATAGTCATGCCATTATTTTATATACTTATTCCCCACCCCTTCCCCACTTCTTCTTTTGAAATTTGCCCCAACTACAAACAAACAACTCACTGAAAATCATACATAGAGAAAAAAACTATGTCCCCCCTCGTTTTTGTAAATCCAAACATATAAGAACATAAGAACATAAGCAGTGCCATACTGAGTCAGACCAATGGTCCATCAAGCCCAGCATCCTGTCCTCTGATGGCATGGGAGAAGAACCAACAGTCACAATGGACAATCCATTCCCCGCTGTTCACTTCCAGCTCCCGACAGAAGTTCATCCCGTAAGCTACTTGTTTAATAGCCATTAATGGACCTATTCTCTAAGAACTTATCCAGTCCTTTTTTAAACCCAGCTATACTACTGGCCTTGGCAACGTCCTCTGGCAACAAATTCCATAAGTTAATTATGTGTTGAGTGAAAAAGTAATTCCTTTATTTGTTTTAAATCTGCCGGCAGCTAGTTGGTTTCATGGAGTGTCCCCTAGTTCTAGTACTATTTGAGAGGGTAAATAACCATTCCTTATCTACTCGTTCCACACCACTCAAGATTTTATAAAACGCTATCATATCCCCTCTCAGGCCACTTTCAGACATGCCCATGTATATTTGGGCTGCAGGGGAGGGAATGAGCAGCCCGAATATGCCTTGGGATCGGACAGTCTGAAAGACACCACCACTCCCCCCCCCCCCCGCGCGTGACTTTGGCAGCAGAGACACGCGGGATGCAGAGCAGGAGATTGAGCTCTGCATCCCTGTGCATGTCTGCCAGCAAAGCCATGCACGCGTGAGGGGGAGGCCTTTCAGACTGGCCGATCACTGCGCATATTCGGGCTGCGCATTCCGCCCCCCCGGAAGCCAAAATATGTGCGAGGAGGGGATGTGTCTGAAAGTGGCCTCAAGTCTTCTCTAAGCTGAAGAGACCCAGCTTGTCAAGCCTCTCTTTGTACGGAAGCCATTCCATACCCTTTATCATTCTCGTTGCCCTTCTCTGTACCTTTTCTAGTTCAGCTATGTCTTTTTTGAGATGGGGTGACCAGAACTGCACACAATATTCCAGGTGCGGTTGCACCATTGATTTGTATAGAGGTATTATGACATTTTTATTCTCTATCCCTTTGTGAATAACTCCTAACATTCTGTTTGTTTTTTTGACTGCTGCTGCACATTGGGCTGAGGATTTCAGTGTATTGTCCGCAATCACTCCCAGATCCTTTTCCTGAGTGGTAACTCCTAGCTTAGTACCCAGCATCGTGTACTCATAGTTTGGGTTATTTTTCCCTATGTGCATCACTTTACACTTGTCCTCATTAAATCTCACCTGCCATTAAGATGCCCAGGCACCCAGTCTTGTAAGATCCTGTTGCAGTTCCTCACAGTCTGCTCGTGTTTTAACTACCTTGAATAAGTTGGTGCCATCTGCAAATTTGATCCCCTCACTCTTAATGCCCATTTCCAGATAATTAATGAATACATTAAACAGCACCTGTCCCAATACAGATCCCTGAGGCACACCACTTTGTACATCTTTCCATTGTGAAAACTGACCATTTAGTCCTACTCTTTGCTTCCTATCCTTTAACCAGTTACAGATCCCATAGTAAGACACTATCTCCTATCCCATGACTTTTTAATTTTCTCAAGAGTCTCTCATGAGGGACCTTATCAAATGCTTTCTGGAAATCCAGGTACACTATA